>CM037157.1:3784047-3973597 GCA_020921065.1 Vaccinium darrowii
AGAGAAAAATTTCATGCGTGGTCAGGGCTTTTGTGCCTCTCCGGTTTGCAAGGCTCCTCGCCCTAACGGTCTGATTGAATGCCAGATTATTTTTAGGGGTATTATATATGGAGGGGGTATAAGATAATACGGGGTAATATATATGGAGGGTGGCCCCACAGTGATGTGACATTTATGGAAGGGAGATTAAGTAGTACTTGGATTGGATGATTTTGTAAGAAGGGGGATTAAGTTTGGGTGGATGATGTAAAAAAGATGTCAAAAGACTTTTTTGCCCTTGTGTGCATATTTGTATTAGTTATGTGTTTTTTTAAATAAATAAATTCAATAATTAATTAATTTACTATTGAAACTCAATAACTAATTAAGCTATAAGATTTAATTGTAATTATTTTTTATATTAGTTGTTTTATTATAAAAATTAATTTAGATGTTTATTTTTTTTAAAGATCTTTACAACTCTAGTGGTGTAAAACGTAATGATCTAAATAAATGTGCATTTTTCGGACCACAAATTTTCAAATACTAAAATATACAAATTATTTTTATGTTTTTTGTATCGAATTAAAGATCTCTATTAGTAGTTTAATTTGGTGAAAAAAATAAAAAACTATGTGCAGAAGTACTTTATTTTTTTATCTGAAGAATATTGTGAACAGTGACAAAATTGGGGTAAGGTGGGGGTATTAATTGGGGTAGGATAGTAATTTTAGTGGGATTATTAGGGGGTCATATTTATGAGAAAGTATGTAAAATAAGAGCGACTTCGTAAAATTGTTAGCTTGTTTCGCGCATGTCAGAAAGTTTATTCGTGTTTCAACTTATATGTTTGGTTATATAGAGAGATGGATCAGCATTAATCATGGTTGCATAAAAAACCGTTTGAAACACATTGTTGGTTTTCTTGGTCATAGAGAAAAAATTCAGAGATATAAATATGGACCACAAAATGGTAGCTTATGGTGTAAGGGAAAGTTATGTTTGTCTTTTCAGGTTCTGATCTTGGCAAGATGTCATCCACAACCATCACCATAAATCTCTGGCTCCCGGCGCCAACTTTTGATATTCATCAACTGCAATGATACTTGTACATCTTGGATTATCCGTGTGATCGTTCAATTTCAGACCCTTACTTATCATACAATAGTTGATTACCCTGGAATAGGAGAAATTTGTGTGGACGGGTACCGCCATGTGGTACCCGTAGGCGCATCCGAGCTGTCCAAAGATATTTTAGATGGCCCAGATTTGTTGGAGTAAATTTGCCCCAAAAATTTACAAAAATGCCACCCTTAAATCTGGGCTATCCATATTCCATAACATGTTTGGATGGCTCGGATGCACCGACGGGTACCACTTGGCGGTATCCGTCCGGCACAAAATTTTCTGGTGGAATAGAATTGTGTTATTTGTCACCATAAATCCCATCCTCAACTTCAAGTTTTTAAGCGTCACCGTATAAATAAACGCGCACATTTATTACATCTAAAGCGAGAGAAAACAGAGTTCTTCTCTATATCTGTACATCGCCTTCTTCTATTTGTTCAAGCAGAGGTAACCAGTTATCGCTAACTACTGTGAATTCTCGAAAATTTTGTTATCTTAATACATGTGAATACAGTTTGACATCATAGTTTGGTCATTCATTTATTACGTCGATGAAAAACAATATTGCTAGGAGTACCATATATGGGACGAAACGGCATTTCGCCAATCCACACTGCATATCTAGGTCTGACTTTAGTTTCGTTGTGATTTCATTTCGCCTATCCACACTATATATCTAGGTCAACTTTAGAACACTGAGTTTCGCTGTGATTTCATTTCGCCTATCCACACTCCTATTCCTATGAAAGTACTCATACATCTTTAACATGCATACGTCTCTGTTGGAACATTTCTAAAATATTTAATGGAAATTAAATATTGTAATTGGTGAACGGTTTTAATCCAATGGATGTGTCTATTCAAGTTAAATGAATAGATGCAACTGTTAGATTAAAAGCAAGGGGTGTATCTACTCGGTTTAAATGAATAGACATAATCACACCAAAAGGTACTACTGTTAGGGTGAATTGAATAGACATGACTATTTGATTTAACAAATAGGTGTGACCATTGGCCAACGGTCACATCTTTGCCTATATATAGTCTAGGGATTCACTCAAAACGGATGTATGAAAACACAATCAATCACTCTCCCTCACTAGAACTCTCTTCCTATATTCATAATTGGTGGCTCGCAAAATTCAAAGGTATTCTGGTTCTTCTTCGTCTGTGTATGACGCAGTTGGACAAACAGTTAGTCGGGACTGGGCTTCATTGTATTTTGGAGTCGAATTCGCCGGTAATCCGGTGCACACCAAATTCACTCGAATTGGTGGGGGCGAATATCGTCTTAAGGAAAGCGACTTTGTAACACGCCTTAAAGCAACCGATGTTTTCTCTATTTTCATTCACTTCCATCGATTACGCAATTTTTGCACCAACAATCTCAAACATGTAGAGATCTCTCTATTTTCTCCTCTCATTTTCTTCCACTTTCTCCCTTGTAGAAACATCTATATACATACGTCTATAATTTATGTATTATTTATTTATAGTAATGCTAAAATGTAATGACTAATTTTTTTTTGGGTATATATATTTGCATCAGTCAATATTTAGTACGAATTAAATTTGTACCGCTGAAATAATTAAAAGATAATTATTGGAGAATAAGTATTTTATCTTTTTAAAATGTTCCAACAGTTGCATCAAAGACATGTGCTTCAATCTTACAAAGCTGCAAAGTGGAGGAAGATAAAGAAACTAAATGAATTGTTAATTTTAATCATTTTTTCTTTCTGCTTTCTAAATATCTAGAACTTTTGTTGTATTTTGTGGCTGTTTAGAGGTGGTGAATTCTTATTAACTTTCCCAGATGGGGCAACAACATAATTGGTTTATTTACATGTACCACTATACATTCTTTTAATAGAGGCTAGATAATCTCAACTATATAACGTTCCATATTCACCATTATGTAGTTTTTGTTCAACATTATGCATTCACTTCATTTACTAAATCTTTCATAAGGCGATCGACCCTTTTCACATCAAAAGAGAGATAATCAGTTCCAATTGTTAATTTTGGTCCACTTACCACTATCGTTAAGGTAGAAACCGTCTGGTCTTGCCTCCCAATAGCACTTAGTCACAAATGAACCTTTACAATGGTGGAGAGCTATTTTTGCATCAAAAACAGCAAAACTTCTGTCCTTAGAATTCCAGTAAAAATGACAGAAATAGAGAGTGGACCACAGCTTACTGAGGAAATGCCACTTGAGTTCTTGACCTTCGCGGAGCGTGTGCATGCCTATATCAGTATCTTTTGATTGACATCGAACCTGCAATGGCGACGGCTTATTCGGAACGCGACTTGTAATTATAACCTCATTAGGTAATTGAGCAGAAACAATGTGAAATGTCACGGCAACTAAGAGAAGAAATGGCAGACGTCTCATTGTATCCCAAAGGATGTCGAAAATTATGTTCTTGTTTGTTATGGGTTAACTTTCTTAATCTCATTATATATAGGCTCAAGCCATAAACTTTCCATATTGTGTAATCGAACACAATCAAATAGTAATTTAGGCAATTAGGACATGAAGTAGAGATTATGTTGATGTTGTTACTCATTACTTGTGGATTTCTTGACTTTTACGGTCAAATATTTCAAAATTCTAAAGGGTGCCCCTGGGCACAAGTTTAAGTATATTAATTACTCCCTCGGATCCTTTTTTTTTTATTGTCGACTAATTCATTTTAGGATGTCCCTTAATAATTGTGTTTTTTGAAAAGTTAATGGGTAAAAGTTTGTACAGTTCTTATTTTGCCCTTGAAAAGTTAGTAGGTAAAGAGTTACTGGGTAACAGTGGAGAATAATTTTGGAAAGTGGAGGTAAAAGTTAATGTAAAAGGTGCAAAGTGGAGGTAAAACTTGATGTGGAAGGTGTAATTTGATCTCTCTTTATTCTTTAATAAGTTAAATTTATGAACCAATGCACTTAAAAGGGACGGAGGGAGTACCTTTTATTTTATCCCCATTCTTAGACTTATTACCTTTTGTTATATCTATTCCTAGATTTTCTAAATAATTACAAGTTATATAAATTCTTACCATGAAAAGAAGTCAAAGATATATAAATCCTTACCATAAAAAGAAGTCAAACGATATTTTGAACGACAAAAATGACCCAACTCTTTATCTTCCTCTATCTTTAAAATAAGAAAAGCAAAAAAGAGGAAAAATGGAAAAGTAGAAAAATACAACACCGCCAATTTTTTAAAAGACAGACAATTTGGTGGCTCAAAAAAATTCCCACCATCAACTGGATTAGCCTTTGATTCCCATAAAATTTGCATATTTTTTGTATGCCTATTGTGCATTTTTTTTTAATTCTTTTCCAGCGACAGAGAATTGAATCCTATATTTTGTGTGAAGTATTAGAAACTGGAGTTTTGGTCAACTATCATTTTTGCTATCTCACCTGTGTTTCGTGTTTGCCCCTCTTGAATTGAAATTTTATTGATTCCATTGAAAAATAAAATGAAAAAAAAAACTTTTAGAAACTAGAAAGGAAATGAGGGTAAGATTGTCATTAGAAAAGGTATTACAAACATTTATGTCTAATATAGGAGTAGTAGCAAATAGTGGTCTGATCAAAAAAAAAAATAGTGGTAAGAAGTGGGGCCTGGGATCTTCTGCCCCCCATCTCCTGTCCCCTTGCTACTATGCTGCCACGTGCTTCTTCACAAATCTCAACCCTCCATTTATCGCTTACTTTCCCTTCCCCTCCCTCTCTCTCTCACCTAGCTCTATTTTCACACCAATCAGTTTCGGGGAAAAAAAAAAAAAAAAACATCGATCTTATTGAACTCTGAAACTCATCTCTCTCTCTCTCTCTCTCTCTCTCTCTCTTCAGTTGGGTATAAATCAAACGCTCTCTCCTCTCCTCTCTCTCTCTCTCTCTCTCTCTCTCTCTCTCTCCATTTCTGGGTTTAATCAAACCAACCTCTCCCTTTCTCTCTCTGCATTCTGAGTACCGGATCCTTGATTTACAACACCAACCATTGGACCCATAAAATCCTATTTCTAAAATCATCATTTTCTGATATAAGAAAAACACATATAATTACGAAAATTCCAAAACAAAACTACCAAATTAAAACTGCAATTCGTAGAGGTAATAATGAGAAAGTCCAAACACAAAATCCAATTTAAAAGAAGAAGTTTGGCTGTATGCATGCAAAGAGAGAAAAAAAGTTTGGCCAGAGAGAGAGAGGGGGACGAGGAAGTATGCCTAAGATAAATGGAGGGTTGAGATTTGTGAAGAGACACGTGGCAGCATAGTAGCAAGGGGACAGGAGTTGGGGGCAGAGAAGGGGGGCAGAAGATCCCAGTCCAAAAAGTGGTGCTTACTTACCATTAAAAAAAAGAGATTATGTTGATGTTATTACTCATTACTCGTGGATTAGGCCTTCTTGACTTTTACGGTCAAATATTTCAAAGCAAAATGAGTATAATAATAATAATAATAATGGCAAATTCTAAAGGGTGCCCATCGGGCGCAAATTTAAGTCTATTGGAGAACCTTTTATTTTACCCATTCTTAGACTTATTACATTTTGTTATATCTATTCCAAGATTTACTAAATAGTTACAAGATACATAAATCTTTATCATAAAAAGAAGTCAAACGGTATTTGGAATGACAAAAATGGCTCTACTCTTTATCTTCCTCTATCTTTAAAATAAGAAAAGCAAAAAGGATGGAACATGGAAAATGGAAAAAAGACAGACAATTTGTTGGCCGGCCCCTGCATGGTTAAGTTGGTAGATTTGTCAATCGATTGTGGTCGTAGCCGGTAACTCCATGTACAGAGTATTTTATGCATGCATCACATGGTAGATTGCTTGTGGTGTCAATGTGCCATATGCTAATTAATAGGAGTATTTGACTTATGAGATAATTAAATAGGATCGATTTTGTAAACTTAATTGGCAGCTTGTCTCACTCACATTAGAAAGTTTATGTTTCAGCTCATATTTTCATTTTTCAGTGATATAAAGAGATGGAGTGTGCGGCGGAGTCAGGATTTTGGTCCGAGGGGGGCGACTTAATAGATACTCCCATCATCCCTAAATAAATGTCCATATGGCATTATTCACAGTTTTCAAAAAACTGCCTATATTTTAATATTTAAATTTTAAAAAAATTCTTGTATTAAAAAACTAAGTGAACTCTAATAAACAAGATCCATATTGCCTGTGAAAAATATTTTGAGTTAAAAAGTATTATATTTATAAGTATTTTCTAAAGAGGTCCAAATAGTGGAACATGCATGGACGATTAGTTATAGACGTAGGGAGTATCGCCAAGGTAGTACCGCCACTGGATAGAGCAGTTATTAATCATGGTTGTGTAAAAAACCGTTTGAACATTACTCGTTTTCTTCGTCATAGAGAAAATTTCAGGGATATAATATGGAACATAAATGGGAGATTGAACTTTTTTCCCATAAGTGGTAGCTCATGGTTTAAGGGAAAATTATAGATGTTATCATAATGTGAACATCATGTAACCTTTAGCTTGTGCTTATTTGTTGAACATTATTTTTCGAATTTGCAGGAATATACGGAGAATGGGACAATGGTCAGGGCTTTTGTGCCTCTCCGGTTTGCAAGGCTCCTCACCCCAATGAGGCAAACTTTCCGTACCATAACCTTATACTCTTTGTAAGCAGACGTAACCCGTTATAGCTTAACTACTGTGAATTCTAGAAATTTTGTTATCTTAATACATGTGAATATAGTTTTTTTTTTTTTTTTTTTTGATCGGGAAAAAGATTTTATTAAAACTCGACAAAGGGTACATCGAGGGGAAGCCAAGAACTAAGCACAAAGCAAAGCTATGGCAAGGAAAAAACAAACATCCAATCAGCGAAATGCTGATGTGGGAAAAGAAATCAAGAAGCAAAAATGCAAAAACAATCAAGCTCAGATGGATTTTGGCAAGAAGAGAACAAAAGCTGATTGCAACTCCAGATGTCCAGCAATCCGAGAAAATCCACACGCTTCATCATCAGAGATTGATAAAGAGAATCAAAGTAGAGAAACCTGTCCTTGACATCTGCTATATTCCAAGGTAGCAAATCTGATTCCTTCATGAGGGCTAATCAACAACTGCAGCGATCAACAGACTAGCACAAACAATAGCATCTGCTACAATCACCCCAACAAGACATCATTCATAGTCAAAGAATCAACTCCTAATTGGACAAGGACAAGACGACCAAGATAATTACTGCTTTAGAGTGCTCCTCATTAGGGGAGCAAATCTGTTATTGTTCTCCAATTCTATCATCTTTTCCATTACCAGCAAATCTTCATTATTGAAATCAATTCCCAAAATTCTTCCTGCCACTGCTGAGGCTTGTAATTCGTTATTCACCTGAATTTCTTTTTGTCCTTGCGTGATAAAATTAATTGTGTTTTCAACACAATCATTGGATTCGCGGCTCATGCTGCTTTCACGAATCTTCTTCCTTAAAGCTTTTCTAGCCACTTTTGGGTTTAGATCAACTTGTATCTTGAGGCTAGGAAATTGAGAAGCCCTTAAACTGTTATTTGAATCTAGCACTATTGGTCCGCTCAAGCATAATTTACTAGGGTCAACGCAACTATTCATCTGTAAAATTTCCTTGTTGGATTGGATATTATTTTCTTGGACTGAGAGATGCTGACATGCTTCCATAATTGGGCCTTGGGAGTCTTCCACATAAGAATCCAATCCGTGAGATGCATTTGAATTTCCTTCGTGAATTGATGCAAACTCTTCAATAACCAAGAAATCTTTTTGTGTTGGGGACTTAAACACCTGATGAATTAAACCGTCCTTGACAGCATCTTTAAATGACTTTTGCCCTCCTTCTTTATTACCAGCCTCCATACATGTAGATGCTTCTCCTTCCGTTAAAAGTTCTAAATTACCCTCAGGAACATTTCCATCCTTCTTGTCACCCTTTGATTGGTCCTTTTCTATGTTGAATGCCACCTCATCTTTGGACTTATCTATCTCACCTTCTTCTTCTTGGAGTGGATTAGCTTCAGTGCAAAATCGGTCACGAATTGAATCCACAAACCTAAACGTTTCTTGTTCCACCACTTTAACATCAAATTGCTTACCATTGACTACAAGTTGGACGACTCCTTCAATTTTGTTGCTTTCTTCAGTGGCTATTAAAATTCGTCCTTCCACATATGAAATTTCCTTCAATGTTTTAGAATCTACTTCCATAAAATGCCCCCAAATGCTGCCTATTTGATTGAAAGTAGGTACATTCCAAGCACTGAGAGGCATACCGAAGCAGGATAACCACACAAATCTTTCAATTTTTGCTGCCTCATCCATCCAAGGCTTCAGTTCTTCAAACCAATAATCTGTCCACTTCCCTTTAATACCTTCATCTCTTTCTTCTTGAGTCAGAAAAGTTCAAATAAAAAATCTTCCTCCAATTGGTTTTATTTGGACGTTCTTGATGTTTTCTTTTCTAAACTGATCTAAAAGACAATCTGCTGAAATTAATCTTCTAATTTTGCCAACTGCGCTTCTAGACAACCATCCATTACCTGATGCATGAATTTCAATCCGATTGGATTTTTGGGTTCCTCCTTGTAATCGATTACGATCTTCACCTTGTTTGCTCGATTCAGCAATACCTTTCTTTCTCCAGACCTCCTTCCCCCTATTCTTCTTCTGCGACTGCTGAGCTACATTGATTTTGGGATCTGCAAATCCAAATTCCTTAGCATGCGATTTTTGTGTCTGATTTTTCTCTGAATATCCTTTATGAAACATTTTTGGGATTTGGATTCTGGGTTGAAATGAGTTGTAGCTCCGAGATCTGCACTGCAAACTATCTCTGTTGCCCGAGAACTTGTTTTCTTGAAGATCTTCTTTCTTCAAGAATCTTGCAAACTTAACCGCAAGTCTGTGACCCCAAACCCAACTGTTGTTCGTATTAGCTATCGCTCGTGTTGCATCGCTGAATCTATTGAATCTCACAAATCCGAAACTTTGCCCTGAGATTTTACTTTTTTTGTTCGGGATAAACACATTGTTGATTTTACCGAACTTAGAAAAGAGATTATACACCCAAATCTTTCTAAGTCGATGGGGTAGATAATCAACAAAAATTGTTGAAGATTTAGGGATACGAGGCTCTTCTCTCAGACTTTCTCTCATCTCTCTCTTCAAAGAACCCTTCACATTCGCCCCACCTCCAACATCATCTCCAAATATCAAAAATATTGGCACGAGGAAAGTACCCACCCAAAAAAGTATTGCATGGATGAACCAAATTTAAATTTCAATGAATAAGAGCTCACAAAAAATGACATTTCAATGTAATTTCATTGAACTAGCCATGAATATAGCAAATCAAAACAGAGAATTTTCTTCTTTTTACATGTGAATATAGTTGAGATCATAGTTCGACCATTCATTTATTCGATGGAAAACAATATTACTATATATATGAAAGCAAACAGCATTTCGCCTATCCACAATATATATTTAGGTCGACTTTAGAAAATTGAGTTTCGTTGTGATTTCATTTCGCCTATCAACACTCACATGAAAGTACTCATACAACTTTTACATGGCTACCTCTCAACACATGCAGAGATCTCTCTATTTTCTCCTCTCATTTTCTACCACCTTCTCCCTTGTGGAAACATCTATATACATACGTCTATAATTTATGTATCGTTTATTTCTAATAATGCTAAAATGCAGTGACTAAATTATTATTTTTATATATTTGCATCAGCCAATATTTAGTACGAATTAAATTTGAGAATAGGTATTTTATTTATTTTTTTAAATGTTCCAACAGTTACCTCAAAGACGTGCTTCAATCGTACAAAGCTGCAAAGGGGAGGAAGATAAAGAACTAAATGAATTGTTAATTTTAATCATTTTTCCTTTCTGCTTTCTAAATATCTAGAACTTTTGTTGTCTTTTGTGGCTGTTTAGAGGTGGTGAATTCTTATTAACTTTTACAGATTGGGCAACAACATAATTGGTTTATTTATTTATATGTACCACTTTAGTTGAAATATACATTCTTTTAATAGATGCTAGATAATCTCAACAATATAGAGTTCCATATTCATCATTATGCAGTTCTTGTTCAACATTATGCATTCACTTCATTTACTAAATTTTGCATAAGACGATCGACCCTTTTCACAACAAAAGAGAGATCATTAGTTCCAATCGTTAATTTTGGTCCACTGATCACCATCGTCAATGTAGAAGCCATCTGGTCTTGCCTCCCAATAGCACCTAGTCATAAATTTTTTAGCGTTACCTTTACAATAGTTTGTAGCTATTCTTACATCAAAAACAGCAAACCTTCTGTCTTTAGAATTCCAGTAAAAATGACAAAAGTAGAGAGTGAACCACAGTTTATTGCAGAAATGTCACTTGAGTTCTTGACCTTCGTGGAGCGTGTGCATGCCTATATCAGTATCTTTTGATTGACAACGAACCTGCAGTGGCGATGGCTTATTCGGAACGCGACTTGTAATTTTAACCTCATTCGGTGTTTGAGCAGAAACAATGCGAAATGTTAAGGCAACTAAGAGAAGAAGAAAAGGCAGACATCTCATTGTATCGCAAAGAATGTCGAAAATTATGTTATTTTTGGTTATGGGTTAACTTTCCTTATCTCATTATATATACTATATAGGCTCAAACCACAAACTTTTCCATCTAATATATTATTGCAGAATGACTTTTCGGGAGGAGGGCTACGGTCACGACAAGTGGCATGAAGTAATTGCAACACATGTGAGATTGGATTACACATGTCCTAAAAAATCATTTTCGAATTTCAAATCCAAAAATCTCAATCTTTCCTAATTCAAACACTTCAATTTATTCCCATAATGGAAGCAAAAGTGGTCTAATAAAATTAAAAGTTCAAATTTAAAAGTCTTTATAAACTACCAATCAGTCATGATTTGTGGTTTCAAAAAAAATAAAAATAAAAAGGTAAGATTTTTCCCTTTGGATACTATCATTTCTAAAATCGTTACTATTAAGCCTATACAAATACTTGAGTGAAACTGCAAACCAGAAATGTTTTTAACTTTTATTGTGACGTTAGTTTTTATCCTTTATAGGTGTGTAGCTCGAGCCTCGAGTACATCTTCATTGGTTTTCATATGCAATCGGTTTATACTCTAATTTTTTTTAGCAAACAATCGTGCTTAAATTTTTAGATTTCACAATGGAAGGCATTGGAAAGTTCATAATGACAGTTTTAATTGTTGGGTTAAGGTTCAAATATATTTGTTTTACTTTTATTGAGTTTTAGTAGATGTGATGAATGATTATAAGTTTTGACAATTTACACTAATAAGTCGAAAATTTTGAGATATAAAACTTTTTTTAGCGTGTGCACTTGTGTTGTAAAATTCAAAACTATGAAATTTTTTTTTTTTTTTAGCATGTGCACCTGAATTTTTTTTTTTTGACAATTTTTTTTTTTTGGTTTTGACTAATTAACTATCAGTAGTTACGGAAGATGACAGGCTCAGAAAATTGTAAGTCTTCCACAGATTTCTGGTTTCATAGTTTTTCTCACGCACATATATAGAAGCAAGAGTTTTCCCCTCCGATTTGTATTCACTATAAAAAAAAAAATTATAGGTTATGTTTTGGCAAGAGAATTTTTTTTTTCTTCAATTTACTTCTAATGCATTCGCTCTTTAATCATCATGTGTATATCACATTAGCACAGGTATTTCACAAGAATAATTTTGCTTAAGACTTGAGAATTATGGCTAATGCATTTCCTTTTTAATCATGATGTGCGCATAGCACATTAGCACAGCTATTTTGCTACAATAATTTGGCTTAAGACTTGAAAATTATAGCTAAAATGTAGGTATGTGTAATTTTTAGATAGCAATAATTTTCTAGTATCGCTATGGTAGTTCTCTGATGCCGTGCATTGCACAGGGTTTCTGCAAACACTGGGCAATTAACTATTCTGTGAAAGTTGTTGCGTAACTTCTCCTAATTTTTTTCAAGATGTTTAACCAATTATTTTGTCGAAAAGCTATAGATTATGATTTTATAGGAGAATCAATCACTATGGAAAACTAGAGTCAAGTGGAGCACATAGAAAATAGAATTGTTATACTTTTTTTTTTTTTATCTAAGTGATCCAATAATTAAATAAACTTTGTGCTTGAGAGTACAATTTTTTAGCTAATCAAAAAAGAAAAACACATCATTTTATTTCGTGTCTCCGTGCATAGCATGGGTTCATGCTAGTATTGTGTAATCTAACACAATCAAATAGTAATTTAGGCAATTAGGACATAAAGTAGAGATTATGTTGAGACTTGGCCTTCTTGACTTTTACGGTCAAATATTTTAAAGCAAAAGGGATTATAATAATAATAATGGAAAATTCTAAAGGGTGCCCCTGGGGCACAAGTTTAAGTGTATTAATTACTTGGGGCACAAGTTTAAGTGTGTTAATTACTCCCTCTGTCCCAAAAAGCTCGTCTCTTTTAATGAATTCATTTTTTTAAGGAGACGAAATTATTGTTTTAGAGCATCAATATCAGCATCTCTACTTTAACTTTAAAATTAAAGTAGAGAGCAAACTCCTCCAAAACCTCAAAAATCAGCCTCACCAAATGAACTCACCAATTTAAAGCTTTCTTAACTTTGCTACAATAACATAACAAATTTGGTGACCTACTGCTTACTCACCAAAAGAGGAGGGAGGGAAGAATAAAAGTTTGAATAGAGAGTCTGATTCTGTGAGTTTTTGATAAAGTGACTTGCTAAAGTTTGAATAGAGAGACTGATTTTGTGAATTTTTTGAAAAGTGACTTGCTAAATTATAAAAGGTGCTTTTGAGGTTAAATTTGGTATTTTTTTTGGTGTGTCAGATAAGGATGCCCTTAAAGTTCCAAAAGTTTCTTTAAAAAATGTGAAGTTTATTAAGGGTGAGTTCTTGAATGGATTTTATCTAGATGTTATCAAGATTTGATAAAATCAAGCCTTGATTTTTTCCATTCGCGGAGAGAGTTGATAAAATCTTAGATTTTTGCATTTAAAAATCTAAGATTTTATCAACTCTCTCCACGAATGGATAAAATCAAAGGCTTGATTTTATCAGATTTTGATAAAATCCATTCAAGAACTCACCCTAAATTGTTTATATTGTAATATCCCAAATTTTCAAAAAATAAAATTTGTGATATTTGTAAATATTAATTTTCCTAATTTAATTTTACCCAAATTTTGACTTTAGTTGACCATTTGCGGGTCTCTTATTTATTTATTTATTTAGTTATTTAGTTATTTTTTTTAGACGAATTAGTGCTCGAGGTGCACAGAATGATTTCAACCGACTTGTCACCAGTGGGCCCGGACGAACGGCCAGAATAATGTGCGTAATGCGGAGGATGCTTTTGAGCTACACCGAAGACACTAGCACGACTACTACAGTTGTGGGACCCGAGTCAACCAGATACGCTCACCTGGCAAGCGCATCGTAATGCGTGTTCTACTTTCAAGATTTTTCCAAACAATTCTGAGCACACAGTGACGTTGCCCACGATTTCCAAGTTCGCACGAATATTTTGGTAATTTCTGAGACCGAAACCCGAACAGTTCGAACACTGCTAGAAGTAAATTGTACTGCATTGTGCCGCATCGCGTGCCGCGTCCCATGCTGCCCCACCCCCCAAATTACTCCCACACTCCACCCATCACCTCCACTCACCTTCCACACTCCACCTCCTACCACACTTCACTCCACCTCTCCCATCACACCAAACCAACACTCCACCACCAACCCCATTTCTCCTACATAAACCCATCACCCCTTTCCCGCAAGTCTGTTTTTAGAGCGGTCGCAGGGAGTGGCATTGTGTAACCAAATCCATGGGGGCACTCTGGGCCCAACAACTGGTCAGCCGAAAGGTCCCAATTATCGGGTCAGCGGAACCAGAGCCTCGCCAGCCGAAAAGTCCACCAGGAATTGTGTATTGAGTGTGGTCAGCGGAGCCAAAGCCTGGTCAGCCGAAAGGTCCCAATTATTGGGTCAGCGGAACCAGAGCCTTGCCAGCCGAAAAGTCCACCAGGAATTAAGTCGTGGTCAGCGGAACCAAAGCCTCGCCAGCCGAAAAGTCCACTAGGAATTGTGTATATCAGTTTTGAATGGAAGAGACGTTCCTAAGGTTTATAATCTATGAGAACACTTAAGTTAAAAAGAAGATAATGAAATCAGATGCTTGTTACTTATTTATGCACTCCTATATATGAACTGTTGATGAATTGTAATGTAAGGGTTAGTGGGTAGGAGTTAGCTACTGAGTGTCAAAACTCATGGTGTTGTGTGCCCTGACGTTTCATGCCAGGTATCGAAGAGGGAAGAGGAGGACACTGCAACAAGTATCAAGAGCCTGCAACTAATCAGGGAACTTATGAAGAGTGGGACCTTAACCTAGAACTGTAGAAGGCTCTATAATCGCCTTACTTTTGTGTTGGACAAATGTAATTTAACTTTCCGACAAGTACTGTTGCTTATTGTATCAGACTAAACTACTTTTCTATTTATGTTATTCTGCTGCTTATTAAGAAAAACCTTTTATTAAATGAATCTTTTTAGATGTCTTGTTTTAATTAACGTGCCCGAAATTCGGGGCATTACATATATCTTTCAATATGAATCTAAAAAAATATTCAATATGGATCTTGTTTGATAAATTTCAATTAGTTGTTTTATACAAAGGTTTAAAAATCATAAAAAAAAACGTTACAAACTAAAAGATATAAATGGTTTAGAAATGACATAAAATTTCAACAACTGTGAAATAAATTGGGAGGAAAAGAGTACTTTTAAAGGTAAAATTGGGAGTTTGATATGAGGGGGAGTTCTTGAATGGATTATATGAGATAAAATGGAAAAGTTGATTTTAGTTGGTGTTTTATGGAGAGGTGATAAAATCACCTTGTTTTCCCAATAGATAAAATCTAGTGTGATAAAATGTTGTGGACCACTAGTGTGATAAAATCTAGTGTGATAAAATCAACCCTCCTTTTATCTATTCGTAAAAGATGATAAAATCAAATAATCCATTCAAGAACTCCCCCTGATTTGATAGTTTTTTTAGAAATAGGACCAACATTTTGGGACATCCCATAATAAAAAGAGAGACAACAATTTGGGACGGAAGGAGTATCTTTAATTATTGTCCCATTCTTAGACTTATTACCTTTTTTAATATCTATTCCTAGATTTACTAAACATATAGTTATAAGATATATAAATCTTTACAATAACAAGAAGTCAAACGATATTTTGAATGACAAAATGGCCCAACTCTTTTTCCTTCCTCTATCTTTAAAATAAGAAAAGCAAAAAGGAGAAAAAATAGAAAAAACGCAGCACCGCCAATTTTTGTGAAAGACAGAATTTGTTGGCTGAAAAAACTCCCACGATCAACTGGATTAGCTTTTGATTCCCACAAAAGTTCCATATTTTGGTATGCCTATTGTCCAATTTTTTTCCGAATTGTTTTCCTGCTTTAGAGAATTGAATACTATATTCTGTGGGAAGTATTAGAAACTGGAGTTTTGGTCAATTTTCATTTTTGCTATCTCACACGTGTTTCGCGTTTGCCACTCTTGAATTTAAATTTTATGATAAAGTACTTCAAATATATATGAGTGATTCAAAAAGTTTATTTATGTTTCAACATATACGTTCAGTGATATAAAGAGATTTTTTTTTTTGTTTTTTTGAAATGGTGATATAAAGAGATGGAGCTGTTGGGGTGCAGACAACTTTCAGTAGTGGTCTATCCCAGGGGTGTGGGGGCGGAGCCCCCAAGGGGTGTAATTTCGGCCATACGACCCGACTTATTTATTTACCAGTTTGTTAAATTTAGAGTTATCAGTTTTCAGAGAAAAACAATGAGAGGCGAGAGAAAACACAGATCTCAGAGAAATTGCAAGAAGACTGGTCACTCTTATTTTCGATTTCATAGTGAATTAGTGTGGCTCCCATGGTTTTTCCTCACATTGAGGTTTTCCACATATACCTTGTGTGTTGTTTTCTTTGCCATTTTTTTTTTCATTACGCACGTCTATTTGTGTTCCGATTTCCTAACAGGAGCAGCTATTAATCATGATTGCGTGAAATACCGTTTGAAACAGTGTTGGTTTTCTTGATCATAGAAAAAAATTCAGAGACATAATATGGACCATAAAATGGTAGCTCATGGTGTAAGAGAAAATTGTGTTGTCTTTTCAAGTTCTGATCTTGGCAAGATGTCATCCACAACCATGAACTGAAATGATATGTGTTCAACTGAAATGTACATCTTGGATTATCTGTGATAATGATCGTTCAATTTCAGACCCTTAATAATCATACAACGGTGGTGAATTCTTGTTAACTTTTATAGATTGGGCAAAAACATGATTGGTTTATTTATACGTTCCAGTAGTTCTTATTCAACATTATGAATTAACTTTATTTATAAATCTTGCATAAGACAATCTACCCTTCCACAACAAGAGAGATCATCAGTTCCAATCGTTAATTTTGGTCCACTTATCACCATCATCAATGTAGAAACCATCTGGCCTTGCCTCCCAATGGCACTCAACCACATCCGATTCAGCTTTACAATGGTATGTATATATTCTTTCATCAAAAACAGCACAGCTTCTTTCTTTAGAATTCCAGTAAAAATGACAAAAGTAGAGAGTGGACCACAGCTTATTATGGAAATGCCACCTGATTGCTTTACCTTCATGAATCGTGTGCATGCCAATATCAGTATTTTTTGATTGACAACGAACTCGTAGTGGCGACGACTTATCCGGAACGCGACTGGTAATTTTAACCGCACAAGGTCCTTGTGCAGAAACAAGGTGAAATGTTAAGGCAACTAAAAGAAGAGTAGGTAGACGGCTCATTGTATCCCAAAGAACGTCAAAATTTATGTTTTTGTTGATTATGTGTTAACTTTCCTTATCTCATTATATAGAGGCTCAAGCCATAAACTTTTTCATATTGGGGAATCGAACACAATCAAATAGTAATTTAAGCAATTAGGACATAAAGCAAAGATTATGTCGATGTTGTTACCCATTAATTGTGGATTAGGTCTTCTTGACTTTGGCGGTCAAATATTTCGAAGCAAAACAGATTATAATAACAATAGCAAATTCTAAAGGGATCTTGCTACCCGTATAGATGTGTATGCACAAAAAACGTACAGAGCATGCTTGGGGATCCATTTTTGGGTCCCACACGAGTGATTTGAACCGTTCATTATTCTTAGAACATTTTGCCGAGGGGCCTCACAAAAATTCAACTCAATCGGACGGTTAAAAGTGGTCGAACCAAAGTCCCACCGTTTCAAGCAAAAGATTTTTTATTAAAATGGTGGAACTTTGGTTCGACCACTTCTAATCGTCCGATTGAACTGAATTTTTGTGGGGCCCCTCGGAAAAATGTTCTAAGAATAATGAAGGTTCGGATCACTTGTGTGGGACCCAAAAGTAGATTCTCGAGTATGCTCTGTACATTTTCAGTACCTATAGGTGCCCCTCGGGCACAAGTTTAATAAGTACATTGATTACCTTTTATTGTACCCATTCTTAGATTTATTAACTTTTGTTATATCCCTTCCAAGATTTACTAATTAAATAGTTAAAAGAGGGAAAATTTCAAAAAAAAAAAAACTCGACCTTTGGACTCAATGTCTCACATACGCTTGAACTTTAATAAACATTAATTAAAACCCTTACTTTGGCACTCCGTCATCAATTCCATTAGTTCATTGCACGTCATCTTCTAGAGCTAACTTTGAGATCCTACACAAATGATCCGAACTAGTCAATAATTTTAAAATAATTATTCGAGTGGTCCTTGAAAAAATTATGTCCATCGGATATTTATAAGTAATTGATCTAATTAGCTCAATTTTTCATTCAGAATTAGGATCATATAAGAATTTTGAAAAAAGTATATAATTGTGCGCTCGGTATTCCCTTGATTCGAACCATAGATATCGTAGCGCTTTGGGACGAGCATTCACGCAATCAGTGAAAACTATCGATGGATTCGAATCTGTATTGCTTTGTTATGTCATATGTGAGGTGGAAAGAGTTAAGATAGCATATTGGTGCTATATCACAGGTAACGCTTCTTTTCTTCTTTCTTTTTTTTTGAGAACAGAGAAAAAAATTTATAAATCACAGCCCAATGCCGGTACAAGTAGATCTAAATGATGCAACTGATCAGAACACAGAGAGACTTGCAACGCCATCACATCTAGCCTACACAAAAAAACACAGTGAGACAAAATCTAGCCAAGGTAACACTTCTTTAAATCCTCTTTCTCTTAGTCTTTTCTTATCGTCAACTCAATCTTTGTCTCGATCACTTCTTTTTTTTTTTTTTTTTCCGTATGGCTTCTTTTTCACTCCGTTTGTTTAGTTTGAGTTTCTTAATCGCTTAATCTTTGATGTTGTGTTCTACTCTTGACCTTGATTAAGTTTTTGTTTTCTGTGCATCAGCTATAATCATGATACATGTTTCATATGCAAACAAGGAAAATTCTCCATTTGCTTTCTCATTCCGTACCCCAACCCATAAACATAATTTGAATATACACCCCAAATTGTTGAATATGCTAGGAGTTTGCTTTATCGTTTTCAGTGGCGGAGCCAGGATTGAGAATCCGGGGGGGGGGCAAGTTCAAGGGCGGCTCTAAGATTTTCATCTAACGCTGACAAAAATGCACAGCATATTTATGATGAAAGCTGTATGCAAAGAAGTTGTCTAATTCTCTTCAAATTTTCAGTGTTTTCACATTGAACCTAATGTTAGACAACTATTATCCTTATATGTTTATTATATATGGGCTTTCATAAGTGGGTCATACTTGTTTTGTTTTGTTATGAACAATTTGGTTCAAATTTTGTTGGAAACATTTATTTTAATTTCAAACGAGTAACCCTGCGCTGAAAATAGAAAAAAAAAATTAATTTATATCAAAATTTTAAATTTTTTTCAGTGCATTTTTCAAACTGCAGGGGGGCCAGGGCCCATCCCAGCCCATAGCTGGCTCCGCCCCTGATCGTTTTGTAACGTGACAGTTGACACCATGTTAATTTCAGTTCCAATGATAATGAGAAATGATATCCTAAAAAAGTGTTAGAAACGGAAAAGCCTTTTTTTTTTTTTTTTTTGGTATCATATGGTTTTTAGGAATCCGGGGTGGATGCTATGCGGTAGTTGGATACGTGGGGTGCTGTGCAGTAGGTGTTATGCGCCATGTTATGTGGCAAATTTTGATAAAACTGTACATATATATTTTTATCGAAAACCACTTGGATCAAGCCTTCCTGGTCGCTTGTTTTTTTATGATTCCTCTCGGACCAGTAAAACACATTCTTAACCTATTGGTTTGGATAATAAAAATTCGATCAGGAAAGGTGTGGTGGGAAGATTCTGACGAAGAGTGTTCGCTTCCTCGCATGCACTCCCGCCTTCTATGCAGTGATCCTGCACTAAAGAGCACAGGTTAATGTCACTTGGGCCTCTTGCCTAAGGACACTCTGACGATCAAGTTAGTAGAGAGAGAGAGAGAGAGAGGAGTACAATAGAGTAGATCTCAGATTGTGTGTGTACCTCTGGGGTTTATCCCTTGGTATTTATAGATATCCATGTACTTACTCTCCAAGCCACGTGACGTCACTCGTCACGTGACGCTGCCTATAGTGGGGTGCCACGTAGTCACAGAGAAGCTTATAGAAGCTTCCGCTTCATTGCTAGGTGTCCCTTGGCACCTGTTCCTTGTAACCACCTTCATGGCCCATCCGGGTTAGCTCACGGGTTGGGCCTATACCGCCTGCCCGAATACTGCATTACCGGAGAGGCCCATTCCTCGACCCGGGGCCATGCCATCTTGCCCTACGGGACCGATAGGTATTATGTCGGTACCATGTGCCTTTGGCCCATCGCCGGCCCAATGGCATATCATGGAACTGTCACCTTACGGTACCATGTGCCTTCGGCCTATCATCGGCCCAATGGCATATCATGCTCCGAAGGATCTTATATTCGGTCCCCCCCACAAAAGGTAAGGTTTGCATTTTAAGCAGTTTAAAGGATCCCCGACTAGAAGCCCTTCGTATATTTAGAATGAATTAAATTTTACAGGTAAAATAATTTAAAAAATGATCAGAGAATAAGTATTTTATTTTTGTTAAATGTTCGAACAGCAACGTCAAAGACGTGCTTCAATCATACAAAGCTATCATTTATTTTTGTTAATTTTGATCATTTTTTCTTTAGCCTGTCAAAATATCTAGAACTTTTTGCTGTCTTTTGTGGCTGTTTAGAGGTGGTGAATTTTTGTTAACTTTGACAAATTTGGCAAGAACGTGATTGGTTTATTTATATGTACCACTTTAGCTGAAATATGCGTCCTTAAAAGATGCTAGATAATCTCAACCATATAACATTCATGTAATTTCTATTCAAAATTATGCATTAACTTCATAAATCTTGCATATGACTATCTATCCTTTTCACAACAAAAGAGAGATCATCAGTTCCAATCATTAATTTTGGTCCAGTTATCGCCATCATCAATGTAGAAACCATCTGGTCTTGCCTCCCAAAAACACTCAGTCATAATCGATTCAGGTTCAGATTTGCAATGGTTTGAAGATATTCTTAGATCAAAAACAGCAAAACGTCTATCTTTAGAATTCCAGTAAAAGTGACAAAAGAAGAGAGTGGACCACATCTTCCGGTGGAAATGCCAGTGGATTTCTTGATCTTCATAGAGCGTGTGCATGCCAATATCGGTATCTTTTGACTGACAACGAACTTGCAATGGGGATGGCTGATTTGGAACCCGACTGGTAATTTTAACCTCTGTAGGTGCTTGTGCAGAAACAAGGTGAAATGTGAAGACAACTAAGAGAAGAAAAGCCAGACACCTCATTGTATCCCAAGAATGTCGAGAATTATGTTCTTGCTGGTTATGGGTTAACTTTTCTTCTCTCATTATATAGGCTCAAGCCATAAACTTTTTCATATGGTTTAATCGACGCAATCAAATGGTAATTTAGGCAATTTGAACATAAAGTAGAGATTATGTTGATCTTGTTACTCATTAACTGTGAATTAGGTCTTCTTGACTTTTACGGTCAAATATTTCAAAGCAAAAGAGATTATAATAATAATGACAAATTCTAAAGGGTGCCCCTCGTTCACAAGTTTAAGTACATCAATTACATTTTATTGTACCCATTCCAAGATTAAGTAAATAGTTACAAGATATACAAATTCTTCCCACAAAAAGAAGTCAAATGATATTTTGAATGATAAAAATGACTCTAACTCTTTATCGTCCTCTATCTTTAAGACGAGAAAAGCAAAAATGAAGGAAAATTGAAAAATTGAAAGAGCACAGTCCCGTCAATTTTGTAAAAGACAAACAATTTGTTGGCTCGAAAAATTCCCATCATTAACTTGATTAGCTTTCGATTCCCACAAAAGTTTCATATTTTTGGTATGCATATTGCCATATTGGCCTTTTTTTTTTGTTTTTTTTTTAATTGTTTTCCAACAACAGAGAATTGCTCCTATATTTTGTGTGGTCAATTTTCATTTTTGCTATCTCACCCGTGTTTCATGTTTCTCTTGAATTGAAATTTTATTGTTTTCATTGAGAAATAAAGTTATAACCAACTTCCAAAAAATTGATAGAAAATGATGGTATGATTGTCATTAGCACAATACGAGAACCCATTCCTTGTAATAACTCTTCACGTTTCTGCCGCCACGCACAAGTATAACCTTGGTATGGCTAACATTGCATCAGAAAGTCTAAGTGCATAGAAAGGACACCCAGAATTTACCCAGAAAGTGAAAAGCGATGGCTGATTTTCAAATTCTGAGTAAATTTTGGATGTGTTTTCTGGGTACGTAACAGTGCTAGACATTGATAGTTCCCTCAGCGCACCGTGCAGCAACGACGTTTAGCAAATCCTTCCGCCACGCACCATCCACCGTCATCTTCTCTACCTGGCCTTCATTTTCCAACACACCCTAGCAGCTAGATATCTGAGGAAAGCCCTTGGCTGTCCCCTCCAACAGACCTATCATTTTGCATAGTTTTCTACGACTTCAACAACATAGACAAATTATGCAACATTAGTAAAGCAATTATCAAGTATAGGGACAGCAAAATCAAAATACGCACAGTTTCGATCGAGCACGCCAAATTTCCCACAGTACACACAAATTTACAAACAAAACTCCATCACTATTTCACTAATGTCATTTCCCCACCATTCAGTGAACCAGTTCCTAAAACTCACCACCCCCTCCGAATTATAACTCTTCCCTAAACTAGACTAACTCCAGAGTTGTCTAGCAAAAAAGGCATAGGCAATACAAATGGTCTACCTGATGCAGAACAAGTAGCAGCCCAGTTCTATGATCAGTTGGACCGGTCGAAGCTTAGGAGGCCCAAACAGCTCTTAATTGAAAATTGCCAATTTCGGCAATTTATCGACGAGTCCGGAATAGGCCCAAACTTGGTGGGCTGAAGCAGAATCGCCAAATTCATTCGTTTAGGTCTTCAATTTAGTAATTTTGCTATTTTAGGTAATAATTAGATTACGAATTACTCTTAGCGTGTAATTCTGTGTACGTTGTTTCCAATTGGGAATTTCTTATTTTTCTTTCTAGTTTCCAATTTTGGGAGTTTCCCCAATTTCCGGGATACTTTATTTTTTAGGTAAGTTTTGCTAGGGTTTGCTAGTTTTCCCTATAAAAGGGCATGTAACCTCTATCATTATTCAACTTTTAATCAATCAATATTATTTCTGAGATTTTCCCTCTCTTTTTCTTGTGGATTCAAGAACTCTCGTGGATTCGAGAACCTATCTCGTTTGGAATAATACGCTAACTATTTCCTCGTGAATTCCGCTGCATCACTACCATCTCGCCTTCTGCATCACATAACGAACATATGTAGGAAATTAGAGTGGCTCCCACCTGGTTTTGTTTCTACTGATTAGTGGAATTGGTATTGCTCTATCATTGAGCAATTGGGAGACATCTGTGGATGGCAGGAGTGGACACTACCTATAATGGAGGCCTTGGTGCTCCATTATACATCATCAGTTGAAGGATGCGTTGGTATTGCACTATGCTGCCCTTGGTTTGTTTTGCCTATTTAAAGATCTCCATGTGTATCTGTATTTGCATCAGAGAGTCTAGCTAGCTCTGAATTTGTGTTTCTGTTGAGAAACTTGTTTGTAATCTCAGTGTGAGTGAGATTGTTGAGTGTGAGAGTGTGAGTCTCTGTAAACCTTAACTTTGGGAGAGTTTTTCATGGTTTGTTTACGTAGTGAATAAACCGGAGTTTTTCCTCTTAAATTTGTCTTGGGTTTTTGGTTGATCTTTGTTTGGGGCACAACAAATGGTATCAGAGCTCCTAGGTGCCAAAACCCCATTGTTTGTTTGAAGTTTTTTGTTCGTTTCTGGTTCGGATTTTGTTTGGGTGTTCTGTCGAAATATACCGAGATGTACACATGATCAAAAACTGTTTTTGATCACAGATCCGGAAAGCCCACGAGAAGACGATTCCAACGCCGCCGGAGTCGCAGTCATCCGACCACGGTAGCGTCCTCACGCGCCGCCTGAAGAGGCGCGTGTTTGGCGCGTTCGCCTCAGTCGCAGCCGTGCGTTGCACGCGCTGCACAGTGAAGAAGACGAGTCCAGTCAGCGCCACCTCGGCGCCACGTTGACAGTCAACGCCCAGTCAGCGCACAGTCAGCAGCCACGTGTCCGCCACGTCACCGTCCACGTCAGCGCCACGTCAGCGCCACGTCAGCAGTCAACGCTGACCTGTCAGTCCAGTCAGCTAGGGTTTTGACCGCCGTTTGACTGAAGCAAACCGATCGGTTCGCGCCGGTCTGGGTTCTGCCGGTTCAGTCAAACCGGTCCAGTTCATTCGAAACCGAACCCGTGAAGGATTTTGGGCCGGTTCAGCCCGGTTTAGTCACTGTTCGGTCCGGTTCAGGCCGGTTCCGGACTCAGTTTTTCGCTGCGGATCCAACCGTGGTCTCGGTTTTCTGTAATTCTTTACCTAAAGTGCTGCTCTCGTTATTAGCGCTTTTTCGAAGCATTTCGGGTATTGTTTCGGTGTTTGTGAGACATCCTAAGGAGTTCAAATGTCAGGAGGTCCAAGGGAGGCTCTCGAGGAAGGTGTGACAGGGTCCTCAGCGACCGTTGCACCACGTTCCACCGTTTCAAGTGCCAAATTCGAGGTTGAAAAGTTCAACGGAACTAACAACTTTGGTATGTGGCAGTGTGAGGTGAAAGATGTGTTGATCCAGCAGGATTTGGATCTTGTTTTGGAAGATAAACCCGCAAATATGGATCAAAAGGCTTGGGACAGGCTTAATTTGCAAGCTTGTGGCACAATCCGATTGTTCTTGGCAAAAGATCAGAAGTATACGGTAATGAAGGAAACGAAGGCAAAAGTGTTGTGGAATTTGTTGGAGGACAAATTCATGACCAAGAATGTGGAGAACCGCCTTTTCTTGAAAAAGAAACTGTTCCGTTTCCAGTACCAACCAGGTTGTACTATGCAGGAGCATTTGACGGAGTACAACAAGATTCTTGCTGATCTTCGGAATCTGGACGTCGATATCCTCGACGAGGATAAAGCACTGTTGCTGTTGAATTCTCTTCCTGATGAGTATGATCATCTGATCACTACTTTGTTGTATGGTAAAGAAGAGATTAAGTTTGATGCTGTCGCAAGTGCACTCATCGGTAATGAGTACCGTCGGAAGGATAAAATGGTGCATAGAGACACAGCTGTTGGTGAAGCTATGTATGCAAGAGGCAAGTCTAAGAAGAAAGGGGCCTCTCCGTCTAGCCAGATCGACAAGGATACTTGTGCCTATTGCCACAAAAAAGGGCACTAGAAGAAGGATTGTCCAAATCTGCAGAAGGATGCAGACAAGGAGATCGCTAACGCCAACGCCAATATTGCAACCCAGGAGGATGAGTTTGAGTTTGCGCTTGTGGGACTTTCTCCGGTTATTCATTCTGAGAAATGGATATTGGATACTGGTGCATCCTATCACATGTGTCCAAATCGGGACATATTTTCCAGCCTTTCGGAGTTGGATGGTTCGGATGTTCTTATGGGTGATGGCCACTCTTGTGAGACTCGGGGGATAGGAAGTATTGACTTGGTTTTGCAGGATGGTTCCACGTTTGTTTTGTCCGAAGTTCGGTTTGTCCCTAGTTTGGGACTAAATCTCATCTCGTTGGGGGCTCTGGAGTCCACCGGTTTTTGGGTTGTTTTGCGAGGTGGAGCTCTGGAGGTGTTATCAGGCAATCGGGTGGTAATGAAGGGTACACGGTTTAAGAACTTGTACTATCTTGAAGGAGGTACAACTGCAGGTGGAGCTTCCACCGTTGGTAATGAAGATCATGGCTCAGTAAGGGTTACTGTTTCGTTCGTCAGGATCACCGGAATTGGGGACAAACGAGGTTTGGACCCCGCGTGTTTGAGTTTTGATTGAGCACCGTTGGGTGCCTGCGCCCTCGGGCGATTGGTGACGATCTCAGCCGTCACTTGTTTGTTTGTTTGTTTGTTGGTTTGTTTGTTGGATTGTCCGTGTTACGGATTTGGGCGTCATCGCTTCAGGATGGTCGCCAAGGTGGAGATTGTAGGAAATTAGAGTGGCTCCCACCTGGTTTTGTTTCTACTGATTAGTGGAATTGGTATTGCTTTATCATTGAGCAATGGGGAGACATCTGTGGATGGCAGGAGTGGACACTACCTATAATGGAGGCCTTGGTGCTCCATTATACATCATCAGTTGAAGGATGCGTTGGTATTGCACTATGCTGCCCTTGGTTTGTTTTGCCTATTTAAAGATCTCCATGTGTATCTGTATTTGCATCAGAGAGTCTAGCTAGCTCTGAATTTGTGTTTCTGTTGAGAAACTTGTTTGTAATCTCAGTGTGAGTGAGATAGTTGAGTGTGAGAGTGTGAGTCTCTGTAAACCTTAACTTTGGGAGAGTTTTTCATGGTTTGTTTACGTAGTGAATAAACCGGAGTTTTTCCTCTTAAATTTGTCTTGGGTTTTTGGTTGATCTTTGTTTGGGGCACAACAACATAATCTGTCACTCAATAAATTTCTCCTTCTTAATTCATCCTTCACGACCAAGAACCGATGGATAACTTTCCATATGAAGAGACTAAATTTAGGAGGCAAATTGAATGCCCACAACTTTTTCCAAAGGGCAGAAGGGAAACTCCCTATACCACCCGGATATTTTCCGTACAAGCCAAAAAATACACGGACTTAACTGAAAAAAAAAAACCCCATTTTTTGACGTTGCCCTATACATACGATCTTCCTTCCCTCGACATGGAATATAGATAGACTTAATCCTTCGTCCAATTTCTATGTGGAAATATTGCCTCCACCAACGGCTCATGGCAACAATAAGATCTCCAATCTACTAACCTACCTTGGTTAGAGTCCTCTCTTTTCTCCTTCCAACTTGATGTACCCATTGTCAAGTTTTCTTCAATAAATTTTATTGCCATTTCAAAAAAAAAAAAAAAAAAAAGTGGTCTTATATGAACTTTTTTTAACTTCGGCCAAAATTTTTGTACTTTTCTGATTCCTCTCGTCGATACGAATGATTAATCTCTAAAAAAAACCATTAGGCAAATTTTATAAACTTTTTGCCTATTGACCTTTTTCCGGTATTTTAAACTTTTTCGTAATTTTTGTCATTTTTTTAGAGATTAATCATTTTTCCCGGTATTTTATGCATTTTTCGCTTGCCACATTAGCATTTTCCATCACTAATTTGATGGAAGGGAAAATTTGAAATTCGTCTGAAACAATAAGGATGAAATTGACAAAAAATATTTTGTAATGATGAAATTAAAACTTGGTATATTTTGTAGGGACTAAAATAGTAAATAAACCAACTTTTTATATTCTTCCTGTACTTATTGTAAGTCCACTGACTTACAATAGCAAGACCTTGTAAAATTTGCCTCTTGTTGCAAGACCCTTGTAAAATTTGACTTTTGTTTTTACTGTATTTGTTACTGCCAGATTGCCAGTGCATTGGGGAGAAAAAAAGCTTTAGTTGAAATATATATACATACTTAACAAATGCAAGGTGATCTTAATTATATAATTGGTTTATTCAGCATTATGCAATACCTTCAATTATAAATCTTGCATAAGACAATCCACCCTTTTCACAACAAAAAAAGAGATCATCAGTTCCAATCGTTAATTTTGTCCCAGTTCCCCCCACCATCGTTAATGTAGAAACCATCTGGTCTTGCCTCCCATTGGCACTCACAAACATCGGATTGAAAAAAACAATGGTAATGTTTTATATTCTCATCATAAACAGCACATCTTCTTTCTTTAGAATTCCAGTAAAAATGACAAAAGAAGAGAGTGGAGAACAATTTTGGACGGAAATGCCACTGGATTGCTTGACCTTCATAGAGCGTGTGCATGCCAATATCAGTATCTTTAGATTGACAACGAACTTGCAGTGGTGACGGCATATTCGGAACTCGACTGATAATTTTAACCCTCTGAAGTGCTAGTAACCCAATATTAGTTTCGTTAGATTGATAACGAACTCGCAGTGGCGACTGCTTATTCGGAACTTGACTGGTAATTTTAGCCCTAGAAAGTGCTAGTGTAGAAACAAGGTGAAATATTGTCAAGACAACTAACAGAAAAAAAGGCAGACGGCTCATTGTATCCCCAAAAAATGTTTAAAATGATGTTCTTGTTGGCTATGGGTTAACTTTCCTTGTCTCATTATATATAGGCTCAAGACAGACCTTTCCATATTGTGTAAGCAAACACAATCAAATACTTAGTAATCTAGACAATCGGGACATAAAAGTAGAGATTATGTTGATGTTACCCCTTCTTGACTCTTACGGTCAAATGGTCAAATATTTCGTAGCAAAAGGGATTACAATCAAATACTTCGTCCGTCACTTTTTATATGTGTTGCTTCGTATATCCAATTTATTGAAGAAAATCACGATTACTCATTTCACATCAATTTTTATCTCCACTATGCCCCTTCTATATCAAATTTTACCTCTACTTTCTATAATTATCCTCCAATTGACTCATTAATTATTTTATTATTAATTTTTCAAAAGGGCAAAATAATAATTGTAACTTTTACCCATTATCTTTTCAAAACACACTTATTATGGGTCGATTCAAAATAAAATACTCCCTCCGTCCCGTTTTAAATGCTCCCTACGTATATCCGTGCCATTTTCAAACGTCTATATCTTTTTATTGGTAAGGTTTTCAAAGTTTTTAAAATTTTTGTCTAATAGAACTAATTAAGGTCTATCAAATAAGATTCATATTGCATATAAAATACATTATATAATGAAAACTATAAGGGTTTTAAAAAAACACGCATAACCATAGGGAGCATTTAAATTGGGACGGAGGGAGTACTTAACAATTAAAAAAGGACGGAGGGAGTAGTAATTTAGGAAATTAGGACATAAAATAGAGATTATGTTGATGTTACTAATTAATTGTAGATTAGGCCTTCTTGACTTTTTCGGTCAAATATTTCGAAGCAAAAGGGATTATAATAATAATGGCAAATTCGAAAGGTAGCCCCTCGGGCAAAAGTACATTAAGATTTAGTACCTTTTGTTATATCCATTCCAAGATTCACTGAATAGTTACTCCTTATGTCCCTTTTTAATTATTCGCTATAAGAATACGTGCAATTTTAAACTCTTAAAAAATAAATTTCTCTATATAATTTTTGAATTTGTTTTATACCAAATTAAAGTGCTCATTGTCTACTATAATCTGGTGTAAAAAAATTCAAAAACATTTTACGGAATCACATTTTTAACGTTCACAAAAATACAAGTTTCTCAAATGAGACATTTTAAAAAGGGCCATAGGGAGTACAAGATATACAAATTCTTCCCGCAAAATGAAGTCAAACAATGTTGTAAAGACCCGTATATTCTTTTTCTACAGAGCGGACGAAATGACTGAAATGACTATTCATAAACATGATGGGGCAACTTCTAGTTACTTCCTCCATTCCAAAATATAGTCCCTCATTCCATTCTAACCGGATAGAAAATCAATTATATCTTTCAATTGGTAATATATTTCATATGTAATTAATATGAATGTTGTTTGATGGATCTCAATTAAATCTAAAATACAAGTTTTTAAAATCACTTAAAACATTATAGATTGTGAGAAATATTACATTGAAAAGTGACATGAACTTTTAAAGGAAGCTATATTTTTTGGACCGAGGGAGTATTTAATTTGGAAAATGATAATGCAAAACGGTTTTGATATTAAAAACACCCTTTAATTTTAATTCGTTTATTCACTCGTTATCCCTCCAAAATCCGTCGGCCGGAATAACGACTCGACTGTAACCGGACATGCGAACATGTTCGTGCAATCTGGGATATCGTACGACGGGGATGGAGGTCTGTTCCATTTCGGCCCGATTAGCGCCGGCTAAACCCATTTTTGGCCTCAATTCGAGATATCTTGTCCGTCGAAGAACCCTAACAACGTCGTACTTCCCTTGCCGTTTAAGAGCTGGTACTGCAAGTCAAGAAAACGAGAAATCTGAATCATCGGAGCCTGCAAATCGGATGTTTGTCATGGGAATGGGTTTTGTGGGCAGTTTCTTCGCACTTGGTTTGCAGAGCCATGAATGGTACCTAATCTCTCAATTAACAAGAACTCGTATTTTGCCTGAATTTCCACTGCGGATTTTTGGTATTTTCTGTTTTGTTGGATTAAAAATTGTCAAATCAACAAGTTATTCTTCTCTTCACATTACATCAATTGATTTGACAAATAGTCTAAAAATACCGAAATTAGGAAATAAGTACTACTTTTTGTGTTATTTGGATATGGTTGGATTTTAAGCATGAATATTAGCTATTTTTAAACTTATTCTTGAAATGAGAGTATTGGGTTACGGTGATGTGATATTAATGTGATGTTTTATGCACCAGTGTGTCTAAAATATCAGAAATGAGATCATCTTTTTCAGATTCTTCAGACATCAGAAATATCAAAATGTTTGAGGATTTTGCAATGTTTGAAGTGCTTTAGATTCTTCAAACATTAACTCACCCTTCAACTTCTTCTTCTCTCTTCATATTTGTTTGACATATGAGTAGTATCCTCAAGTGCGGAATCCTTCAACAAAAGGGGATTTGATATTTGAAGAAACTGTTGGAGGACATAATTGAGGTAGCAAAGTACTGTACACTTTTGACAATAGAATTTAAAGAGACTGCTGAAGTGAGCTACAAAAACCCATTCTTTAAATTACGTGTAGTGACTTGTGAGGTAGCAAAGTACACCCTTTTTTTTAATGAGAAATTTAGAGTTTCTGCTAAAGATGCTCTAATACGTTATTTTTACACTTTGGTTTCTTGTACTCTTTTTTTCCTTTTGAATTTAACTAAGTAGGCGCATGGAATTCATATTCATTAGGGGTGTATCAGGGAGTTGCACTAGCCTTGTGAAGAAGAAGAAACTAGAGGAGGAAATGGGATTTGATGTTTACCTTTTCAATGCAAATGAACCAGAGTGAGTTTCTGTGCTTGTTTTTGTGATCCTCCATGCCATGCTATTAATCAAATTTGGTTCAAATTAGAAGATAGACTTTTTGTGTATTTCTTTTCAGACTCGAAGTCCTTAATATTTTGAACCATCACATGCACCTCATAGTCTCCGTGCCTCCCCTTGTTGGAATTGGTGACCCGGTACAAATGATTGTGCTCTTAGAAGTTGGAAACTTTTAACTCAATTCGGAATTTTTTTTTCTTTTGGTGGTTATTTCTCTCCACGTTGGTTCCTTATGCTCTTGCATGTTCTGCAGATGCTGCAACATGAGGAACTTCTGAAGAGTATGCTAATGGAAGGAAACCTCAAGTGGCTCTGTTACTTGTCATCAACTAGTATGTCTTGGTTATGGTTTTTCTTTTATAGGATTTTATGATTGCTAACTTGCTATATTGAACTATCATGGTGTTAATTGTTGGAAACTACTGAAGCGAACACTGAAAACCGAGGCAAAAATAAATGCACATGGGAAGGTATAATCAGGCATACTTGTATATTGACGTGTGTTCAAATATTGTCGTATCCACTGTGTTTCATTGCCAAGTGAGCTACCCTGTTTCAAATCAAATATTAGTTATTCCTTCCTCAGATCCACTGGCACTGCTGATAGAAAATGGAACAAGTCCGTCATTTTCACATTAGCACAAAAGATGTCATTGTAAATTCTTTACAGAGTGACAGTGATGATAAATGTTTCATGGCTTTCTGTTTAATAGAGTACTTGTCGACTTACTTTTTTTGAAAGCCGAAGTCAACCTAACAGCAAAGTTAGAAGGGTTTGATAATGCATAGTAGCATAGCTCCCTTAATATTCTGCCTGTTTCATCACGGTTCCATCGATCTCTTGATTTTGTTGATTCACTCTTCTCTTATTTTCTGCACTTGAGATCCACTTCACCGGTTGGAGTCAGGGTGTCAACTTTTGCGTATCGTTCCTTGATTGAGAAAAACATCATGTTGATTATCCATCATAATTCTTTGAGTTGATGTGAACATTTATAGTGTTGCCTTCTACAACCACATATGAAGATCAACAAAGCAGCATCTGAACTTTTCCTTGCTCTTATATGGAATGTTCATTTCTTTTCTTGAGACCTGTATTCTTTTCCCTCGGGTTTCTAAATTAGTAAATTATATTCCCTGAACTATTATATTTGTATCTACTGTCATGTCAAAGGTGAATGTTATGACTAACTTTTAAATAACAGGTGTTAAGGACCCCGAAAATGCCTTTTCTGCGTAGGTTCGGTTCGTTTTTCGTTGGGGCAACCAATTCACTTTTTGCCTCATTCCCTCGGTCAAGCATTCTTTGGATTATTCATGGAAATTCTAGAGTCACTAACTAGGTTACCAACTAATTTACTAAATGTGAACATGGCAGTTTTTTAGTGGATGAACCTACCCATGTATTGCATATGCACTAATGTGGTAGTGCCATGCAACCCTATGACATTATAGAAGAAGACATGACCAAAAAACTTAGGTACATTTTTTCTTTATTCGACTTTGTTACATTTAGTGTCCTAGTTTGTGAACTATTTAGTTTTTGCAGCATTGCTCTATTATTTATTGTATCCAGTCAACAAGTAGCTCAATGTTACTTTGCACAGTTTTAAATTTCTAATTCCACTTGCAGGTGTATATGGTAATTGTGGTGGTATGTGGGTGGATGAAGAGTAAGTGTTGGTCAATCAAGCACTCCATTTGAGTTTCTGTATGACAAGCTTGCATCAATTATCACTAATAGATTTTGGGTGAGCTTGTATCAGTTATCCAGTACGCCCTGCAAATGAGAAGGCTAAAGCGAGGTTAGCTGCTGAAGAAGGATGGTTAAAATTGGGCCATGATCTTGGGATCTCAACACAAATATTTCGACTTGGAGGTATCTATGGCCCTGGCAGAAGGTGGTTGTTTTGAGGCTGAAGGCCCTGACCTGAACCAATGAAAAACTACTTTCATATTCTGACTTACGCGAAAAGCTTTCTTTTCCCCCTTTTTTTGGTGTGTTCGTCCTTTTGGACAAATCATGGGCATGAGGAATTGTATACAGAGCGAAGTTTAGCTTTACTTGCTTCTTTTCTCCATTATTTTTGGTAATAGGAAATTTTTCTCATCCTATAGCCTCTGGTGTGATGGAGCGTATCGCAGGTCTAGATTTATTCCATTTTAAAGATGACTCTCTTACGGAACTGTTTGTATTGCAGTGCCGCGGATACCATAATCAAGCAGGAGCCTTTATCGGAGCTTCAGAGAATGAGGGCATCCAGGCAATACACTTCCAGAGTTCATGTAGCTGACATTTGTCAAGCACTAAGGGCCAGTATTTGTAACCCTTCCTCAGGGTAAGTTCATATGTGAACCTGAGCACTAGCCACTAAGTTTAATTATTCCCTTTCAGCTCAATTTCTGAGAAATCTGCTAAGATGATAAGTTTTAACTTTTAAGACATGGAATCCAAAGATTCTGCAGCACAGGAACCCATACACGGTTAAGGAAGAAGAAGCAAGTAGTTTCTATCAACATGGACAATTGACTATAACACTTAATTTTAAAAATAAAAAAAAAAAGGATAGCAAGTAGTTTGTTTTCTTCTTTTTTATTTTTTATTTTTATGGAAGTACTTCTGATGCTGGTTGGCCTCCTATCTTATCATAGCTTTATTTCCTAAGTTACTAATTATCACAATGAAATGTTTGTCACTTGAATAAACATCCAAATAAACATGCAGGTTTTGAGTGTTGACAAATGAACATACAGAGAGAAACAAGCCTCTTGCTCTAATGAACAAGATTGCTTTTATAGTTGCTCAAGTATCATTCAATTTAAATGACAGAATGAGCTAATAAGAGCGCCATATATATCCGACCTTTCTTTTTATCACTCTGTTTTCTTGAATAATTTGATTTTCATGTTGCAGAAGAATCTATAACGTGGTGGATGATGATCCTGCCCCACGCATAGAGGTATTCTCACATGCATGGGACTTGGTTAACAGAAAATGGCCTGGACATATGAAGCAAAGTGTCTCTCCCTATATGACAGAGTCATTCACAACGGAAAGCATTTGCCGAGGAGAGAAGCGAGTCTCCAATGCGCGTATAAAGGAAGAGTTTGGGGTGAGATTACTCCATCCTAGTTATAAATCAGGATTGAAAAGCATCATTGATCATATGGATAACCCTTTTTCATAGCCCCTGTTATTCATGAGAAACAATCCTCATTGAGCTTCACAAATGACAACATTGTCCTGGATTTTGTAACAGTTGTATTTCATTATGTTTTTTTCTGCCTTTCTCTGTATAGTTGTATTTGTGTGGAGTTTCAACTTTCAATTCAGCTTTGTTGTGATTTCTGCTTTTGGATTTATTATTCAGTTTTTTCATGAATGAGAGAGTAGTAGTGGGATACGGGGTCCCTGTGGTGAACCCCTCACTAGAAGGTTGTAGTGAACCTATCCAGCTGTCCATCTCTGTAATTAACGCTCATATTTTAATTCAAACAATAAATGGCTTGGATCATTTGAAGTTTATCTTAAATCCAAATTGTTAGTGCCAAGATGGACGGCTAGATGGGGGCTCACAACAATCCTATACCTCACTACAGGCCACCCCTTCTGGAAGTAGTGGGCTCGCTTTTGTCGTTGGATCTTGGAAAAGCCTTCTAGAAATGACTGGCCGGTCCTATTTTTTCTGTTTTGTCCCATCCAAGCACTTTAATGTGTTTCAATTCCATAAAAACCCAGGCGTGTATCCCAGACAATGCGCGAGTCAGCCAACCACCCATTTTCCCAGACGCTGACGCGCGAGTCAGCAAACAACCCACTTTCTCTTTTTTCTCTCTCCTCTCCTCTCCTCTCTTTCTCCTTCCCATCCTTTTGACCTTTTTGTACTCAATGAGTTAGTTTCTGACACTTTAATATCTCCTCTCTCTTTCTTTACACAGATGGGATGGCACATGCACATTGAATTTAACACTCTCTCTCTCTCTCTCTCTCTCTCTCTCTCTCTCTCTCTCTCTCTCTCTCTCTCTCTCTCTCTCTCTCTTCTTTTTGTTTTTAAAACTTTAAATATTTATAACTTTTAATTTATATATCTGATTTTGGAAAGAAAAAAAATTCAGAACTTACTCAACGATATCTATTAAACAAGACCCATATTGAATATAAAATTATGTGCAGAAAAAAATAATTTAAAGGGTCTGAATTCTTCCATGTTGGAAGGTGTGAACTTCGCATTTGAGGGGTGATAGGCGCGTGAAAAGCTTGCTTATCAGGCGCCTAAGTTGGGTGATTTGGCATGTTAGACGTGCGTTTTAAGCTTTATTTTCTGTCTAATATATGCACTAGGTGTTTGTGGGTGTTAAGTGTATTTTGCAGGAAAATCGAGGTTTTGGATGCAATTTTGCAACATTAGAAGTCATGCACGTCGATCAGGAGTTGGAGGCGAACGGGTTTTGCATGGAAGTGGTCGAAAACCGTCGGGAGCGCTACCCCAATTCCTTGGAGCGCTCAAATTGGGCACAAGAAGGTGCAAAAACTGAACAGAGAGTTCTTGAGCGCTACACCAAAATGGGTGTAGCGCTACCGGTTCATTAAAGGCTACGGTCAACGAAGGTTCATCAGTCAACGCCGCACGATAGCTAAGCGGTAGCGCTACCAAGGAATGCCTGTAGCGCTACTGAGGTGGTTACGCGACATATCAAACGGTGTCGTTCAGCATTAGCGCGAGGAATATTTCCGATTTTCATTTGTTTTCCCTTAGAATTACTTAGATTAGTATATATACCTTTGTTTTTATCCAGATTAGGGTTCCACGAATTTTACCTAGACTATATGCCTTTGTTTTTATCCAGATTAGGGTTCCACGAATTTTACCTAGACTATATGCTTTGAAGTTTTCGGCTGCAGTTTCTGTTCTTCATTGTTCCAGATTTTCAGAATTTCACTTTCCAGTTTGGTGTTGCGAGTTAATAAACAAGTTCAGATTTTCTTTTGCAATTACGGTATTGTTATTTTTATTGTTTTCATATTTTATTCTCCAAGCATGCGTAGATCTAGGTTTAATTTGTTATCTGCAATCAATATAAGCATGAGTGAGTAGTCGCCTTGAGTGCGGCTGCGGGGTTAAGGCGCTCGCGTTTATACTAATCAATATTTAACCTCAGGGCCGAACTAATTCAATTTTCGAGCAATTTTAGGAACTAGAAACTTTTCTAACAAACAAACCCAGGCATTACCGGAATTCGAATGCGCACGGAATCTGGTGACAGGTGGTGCGCATTTGTTAGGAAGCCTTTCTCATATTCTAAAATCAGTAAAAGAATTAATTGTGGCCCGAGTAAATATTGGCTAGGCTAAGCGTGGACGCCGGATTCCCGTAGCTGTGCTCTTTTTAGTTAATTTGCATTCAAGCATTAAACTAGCTTAGCAATTAGTTAATATAGCTCATAAAACCAAAGGGTGGCTACCTAAGAGCCAGTTCAAATTGCACTTTTACACTTTTGAGTCAAACACTCCAGTCGTCTCTGTGGTTCGACTCTGGTACTTCCGGAATTATTGCGCTACACTGGTCAAGCATGTCTGGATCTAGGTTTAATTTAATTTCGGTTATTATTAACATCATGAGCGAGTAGTCGCATAGAGTGTGGCTGCGGGCGAAGGCGTTTTGCCGTTAGGCTAATTGATGTTCTACCTCGAGGCCGAATTAACTTAATTTTCGAGCAATTTTAGAAAACAGGAACTCATCTAACAAACAAACCCAGGCATCGCTGGAATTCGAATGCACACGGAATCTGGTAACAGGTGGTGCGCAATTGTTAGGGAGCCTTTCTTTTATTCTAAAATCAGTAAAAAGAGGAATTGTGGCCCGAGTAAACATCGGTTAGGCTAGTCGCGGACGCTGGGTTCCCTCAGCCGTGCTCTCATTTTTAACCTGCATTACGTAAATCAGTTCAGTAGTTTAGTAATTAATCTCATCTATCAAAGGGTGGCTAACTAAGAGCCAGGTTAAACTGCAATTTCACACATTTGAGTCAACATTGTTAGTCGTCTCTGTGGTTCGACTCCAGTACTTCCGGATATTGTGCTGCACTGGTCAAGAGTCCTACGCTTGGGACGCGTCTTTATTTTTGGTCACCTGGTCGGTCAAGCAGTTAGTCGTTACTTGGCCTTCTTGACTTTTATGGTCAAATATTTCGAAGCAAAAGGGATTACAATAATAAAGTACAGATTATATTAATTACTCCCTCTGTCCTAAATTGTTTTTCTCTTTTGGAGAATCCAACTTTTTAAGGAGACAAAATTATTCTCTTAGAGTTCGAAAATTTTTCTTACAAAAATGTGAAATTTATTAAGTGGTTTTAAATTATTTATATCTTTCAATATGAATATCAAAAAATATTTAATATGTATCTTGTTTGATAGATACTCCCTCCATCCCTTTTTAAGTGTTTAACTTTCCATTTTTGGTTGTCCCTAAATAAGTGTGTGGTTTGAAAAGTTAATGGGTAAAAGTTTGTACAATTAGCATTTTGCCCTTTTGAAAAGTTAGTGGGCAAAGAGTTAATGGGTAAAAGTGGAGGATAATTTTGAAAAGTAGTGGTAAAAGTTGATGTGAAAAGTGTGAAGTTAAGGAAAAAGTTAATGTGAAAGGTGTAATGATGATTTTTTTTTATAAGTTGGATTTACGAAGTAATACGTTTAAAAAGGGACGGAGGGAGTTTGATAGTTGTTTTATACAAAGTTTTAAAAATCATGAAAAAACGTTGCAAACTAAAAGATATAAATGGTTTAGAAATGACATAAAATTTCAAAAACTGTGAAATAATTGGGAGGAAAATAGTACTTTTAAGGGTGAAATTGGGAGTTTGATATATGATTTGATAGCTGTTTTTAGAAATAGGATTACCATTTTGGGATATCCCAAAATAAAAAGAGAGACACCAATTTGGGAAGGAAGGAGTACCTTTTATTGGACCCATTCTTATTACCTTTTGTAATATCTATTCCTAGATTTACTAAATATATAGTTACAAGATATATAAATCCTTGGAATAAAAAGAAGTCAAACGATATTTTGAATGACAAAAATGACAAAACTCTTTTTCTTCATCTATCTTTAAAATAAGAAAAGCAAAAAGGAGAAAAATAGAAAAAAAAAAACGCAGCACCGCCAATTTTTGTAAAAGACAGAATTTGTTGGCTAAAAAAACTCCTACCATCAACTGGATTAGCTTTTGATTCCCACAAAAATTCCATATTTTTGGTATGCCAATTTTCCTTTTTTTTTTTTTTTTGAATTGTTTTCCAGTAATAGAGAATTGAATACTATAATCTGTGTGAAGTATTAGAAGCTGGAGTTTTTGGTCAATTTTCATTTTTGCTATCTCACCCATGTCTCGTGTTTGCCCCTCCTGAATTGGAATTTTATGATAAAGTACTTAAAATAGGAGCGATTGCGTAAAATTGTTATCTTGTTTCACGCATATTAGAAAGTTTATTTGTGTTTAAACATATACGTTCAGTAATACAAATAGATTTTTAATTTTTTTTTGAAATGGTGATATAAAGAGATGGAGCAGCTATTAATCATGGTTGTGTAAAATACCGTTTGAAACAGTGTTGGTTTTCTTGGTCATAGAAAAAAAATCAGAGACATAATATGAACCATAAAATGGTAGCTCATGGTGTAAGGGAAAATTATGTTGTCTTTTCAAGTTCTGATCTTGGCAAGATATATGTCATCCACAACCATCACCATATATAAATCTCCGGCCCCAACTCTTGATATTCATCAACTGAAATGATATGAGTTCAACTGAAATGTACATCTTGGATTATCTGTGATAATGATCGTTCAATTTCAGACCCTTAATAATCATACAATGATGGTGAATTCTTGTTAACTCTTACAGAATGGGCAAAAACATGATTGGTTTATTTATATGTACCACTTTAATTAGTTGAAACTTGAAATATACATTCTTTAACATATGCTAGATAATCTCAACTATAGAACATTCCAGCAGTTCATATTCAACATTATGAATTAACTGTATTTATAAATCTTGCATAAGACGATCTACCCTTCCACAATAAGAGAGGATCATCAGTTCCAATCGTTAATTTTGGTCCACTTATCACCATCATCAATGTAGAAACCATCTGGCCTTGCCTCCCAATAGCACTCTGTCACTCTCAATTCAGTTTTGCAATGGTATGTATATATTCTTCTATCAAAAACAGCACAGCTTCTGTCTTTAGAATTCCAGTAAAAATGACAAAAGTAGAGAGTGGACCACAGCTTTTTGCGGAAATTCCACACGAGTTCTTCACCTTCATAGAGCGTGTGCATGCCAATATCAGTATCTTTTGATTGACAACGAACTCGCAATGGTGACGGCTTATTCGGAACACGACTGGTAATTTTAACCCTAGAAAGGTCAATTATGCCAGTATCAGTATTGTTAGATTTATGACGAACTCGCAGTGGCGACGGCTTATTCAGAACTTGACTGGTAGTTTTAACCCTAGAAAGTGCTAGTGCAGAAACAAGGTGAAATATTGTCAAGGCAACTAACAGAAAGAAAGGCAGACGGCTCATTGTATCCCAAAAAAATGTCAAAAATGATGTTCTTGTTTGGTTATGGGTTAACTTTCCTTGTATCATTATATATAGGCTCAAGATATAGACTTTTCCATATTGTGTAATCGAACAAAATCAAATACTTAGTAATATAGACAATCAGGACATAAGAGTAGAGATTATGTTGATGTTACATATTAATTGTGGATTAGGCCTTCTTGACTCTTACGGTCAAATGGTCAAATATTTCGTAGCAAAAGGGATTACAATCAAATACTCCATCCGTCCCTTTTCATATGTGTTGCTTCGTATATCCAATTTATAGAAGAAAATCATGATTACTTATTTCACATCAATTTTTATCTCCACTATACCCCTTTTATATCAATTTTTACCTCTACATTCTAAAACTACCCTCCACTTTACCCATTAACTATTTTCTTATTATTTTTTCAAGAGGGCAAAACAATTTTTCTTATTAATTGTAGATTAGGCCTTCTTGACTTTTTCGATCTGGCCTCCTTTGGCTAATTTTTTTCGTTTTGTCCTTATTTAAAAAAAAAATTGCATTTGTTAGTTTTCGGTTGATTTTTTGTGGTTTCTTGGCTTGTCTCGACGAGAGGAATCTAAAAAGTATAAAATTATTAGCCAAACTTAAAGTTTTGTAAATAAAGACGAAGGCACAAAACTTTAAGTTTGGCTAATAATTTTATACTTTTTAGATTCCTCTCATCGAGACAAGCCAAGAAACCACAAAAAAGTGACCGAAAACTAACAAATGCAATTTTTTTTTAGTAAAGACAATAAAAAAAACCAAAAAAACCAGTTTTTTGGATTTAGCCAAAGGTTCGAAGCAAAAGGGATTATAATAATAATGGCAAATTCTAAAGGGTGCCCCGTGGGCACAAGTTTAAGTACATTAATACCTTCTATTGTCCCACTTCTAAGATTTAGGCTAAGTTCTCCAAAAAAATTTAGCAACCAAGTTGCTAAAATCAAGCATGATTTTATCTCCAATGAATATGTCCAGATTCATTGGAGATAAAATCACCTCCCCACTTCATTTGCTAAAATCACCCACTTGATTTTAGCAAATCTCAATTTTATGTCCATTCCAAGATTTACTAAATAGTTACTCCCTTTACCCCTTTTTAATTGCCCGCTATAAGAATACATGCAATTTCAAACTCCAAAAAAATATATTTCTCTATAGAATTTTTAAATTTGTCTTATACCAAATTAAAGTGCTCATTGACTACTTTAATTTGGTGTAAAAAAAAATTAACATTCTACGAAATCACATTTTTTAACGTCCACAAAAGTACAAGTTTCCCAGTGGGACGTTTTAAAAAGGGACGTTGGGAGTACAAGATACCCAAATCCTTCCCGCAAAAAGAAGTCAAATGATATTGTAAAGACCCGTATATTCTTTTTTCCACAGAGTGGACGAAATGACTGAAATGACTATTTAAATTATTTCCACCGCCAATGAAAATAAAATTTTTTCCAAATCGATTCATAAAGATAAAGATGATTGGGCACTTCTAGTTATTTAATTTTAATTCGTTTATTCACTTGTTATCCAACCAAAATCCGTCGGCCGGAATAACGATTTGACTGCAACCGGACATGCGAACAGGGTTTTTTGCCGATATATACCAAATTTTCATTTTATTATGCAAAATATCCTCTTTCTGAAACTAATTTTAAAAATATACCGTGCCCATATGGCACATGCGGCATCCCACGTGGCAAAAACAATGCCACGTATGCGCCACGTACCTACGCCATGCATTGTATTTGCGGCATTATATCCTAAGCCGCATAAGGCAAATGCGGCATATAAGCCGAACTCCCCTTACTCTTTTGGCCACAGTAGTCCTGTTGGGACAGCTCCACCTGTCACAAATTCTACTTTTGATAACCAGGTACAAATGCTTAGTTTGCTTAAAATGCCTGTCTGAATAGAATGTTGCCTTGAATGCTTCCAAAAAAATCAATTGAAAAATCGCATTTGCCTTGTGCTTCCACTTTTGGTAAATGTAAAAATACATGTTATTTGGACACCGGTCATGCACAAATTAATTCAGGGTTTGCCACTCGTTTGCGATTGTTTTCAGATTTTGAACTTTTGAAGTTTCTTTTTTTTTTTTAAGTAGCAAAAGCGATATCGTTTTGCTATTGTTATGTAGTTATTGTGTGTGCAGCAGCATTACTTTCTTTAATGAACCTTCATTTTTCTTCACCCGAAGCACATGTGAGACAAAACACTCACTAGTTTTGTCTCCACTTATGCAACAAGACCAAAACCAAAACCAACACAGTATGCAACAAGGATGAACTCCACCAGTGCATTCACTGTTTGGAATGCACCTCCAGAAACCCCTAACCCCATCCCTCTCTACCTTCGCATTCCCCATTAATTAATCCTCCACTACACCTCGATCCTATTTATGTATATGGGTTCTAATTCTTTTCCGTTATCATCATCGTCTGTAATCTGTATCAACTTCCACATGTCCTCCTCAATCCAATAGGGTTAATCTCCGCCCGCAGCCTTTCGCAAGCATCGTTTTACAGACACTGCAACCTTCTTCCATTTATCATTTGCACGGAATGCGCTTTAGGCACCTTCTGCATGTACTGTCGACACTTGGCTTCCAACTTGTTCTGCTCAAAGAATAAGTTTGGCCACTCTAGTAAAGCAGCTGCATCTCTTGAGTTAGGCGTTTGGTTCCAATTCAACATAAATACAAAATCTCCGTTCGCATCATACTGCTCTTTCGGAGTCACAAAATGTCGTCGACCACGTCGATCAAAAAAAGAAAGATCGTAGTTCAATCGAGAGTAGTTGCAGTGGTCTTCATGTGGATCGACACCCACTGTTGGGCTGCTCTCCGTCTTTTGCATCCTACAGATTCTGTTCCCCACAACATCTCCGCGAAAACCCGTCATTCCATGGAGAGGCAAATCATCCCGGGATTTGGCTCTGTGGCGGGCAAGCCAAGCATCCAAGTGCGAAGGGGGTCCAGGAGCACTGCCATCACCCATTTGTCTTTCGGGTCATACTTGAGTGGGGCGAATATTGTCAGAAGGATGGGGAGAAAGATTCCAATGAACATGCCTACCATTGAATGTGTTGTTCATACCAACACGCTCTGTCACTTCTTGTAATCTACGTCTACAAAATCGAATTCTTACCCTGCATATGCCACACGCTCTGCCTCTTATTGTAATCTACGTCTACAAAATTGAATTCTTATATATAGGGGTAAGCATTTTACCCCGCATATGCCACATGCGGTCCACGGTAGAATGCCGCATATACCACATGCGGCATAGGGTTAAATGTCGCAAGTACAATGCGCGGCATCTAATACGTGGCACCTACGTGACGCGACGTGACTATTTTTGCAAGGTAAGATGCTGCATGTCCCATATGCGGCATGGTATATTTTTAAAATTAGTTTCAGTAGGGATATTTGGCTTAATAAAATGAAAAATTGGTATTCTTCGGCGAAAAATCCCATGCGAACATGTTCGTGGAATCTGGGATATCGTACGACAGGGATGGAGGCCTGTTCCATTTCGGCCCGATTAGGCTAAACCCATTTTCGGCCTCAATTCGAGATATCTTGTCCGTCGAATAACCCTAACAACGTCGTACTTCCCTTGCCGTTTAAGAGCTGGTATTGCAAGTCAAGAAAACGAGAAATCTGAATCGTCGGAGCCTGCAAATCGGACGTTTGTCATGGGAATGGGTTTTGTGGGCAGTTTCCTTGCACTTGGTTTGCAGAGCCATGAATGGTGCCTAATCTCTCTATTAAGAACTCATATTTTGGCCGGATTTCCACCAAGGATTTGTGGTATTTTCGGTTCTTTTAAAATTATAAGTTGTCAAATCAAGAAGTCGTTCTCTTCACATTGCATGAATTGATTTGACAATTTAGTATTCCAAAACAAAATGCCGAAATTAAGAAATAAGTATTTGTTTTGTGTTATGTGGATATGGCTGGACTTTAAGCATGAATATTTGCTATTTTTAAGACTTATTCTTGAAATCAGAGTATTGGGTTATGGTGATATGATATTATTGTGATGTTTTATGAACTAGCGTGTCTAGTCCAGCTCCTTGAGATCATCTTTTTCAGATTCTTCAGACATCAAAAATATTGAAATGTTTGAAGATTTTGCAGTGTTTGAACTTTAAAGTGCTTTAGATTCTTCAGACATTAACTCACCCTTCAATTTCTTCTTCTCTCTTCATATCTGACATATGAGTAGTATCCTCAAATGCAGAAGAGGTAATTAAATAATCATCCGTTTTTTGGACACTATTTAGATTTTCATCCCCCTTATTTTACGGAGTTATGTTTTCATCTTTTTCCATTGGGAAATACCTTTTCTACCCTTTTACTATGATATCAACATATACAGGATTATATTTTTTTCCTAATTTTGTGGGATTCAATAACATCCTAATTTTGTGAGATTCAATAAATTCCTAATTTTGGGGGATTCAATAACTTCCTAATTTAGTGGGATTTAACCATTTTTTAATTTAATGCAATTCAATCACATGCATTAAGAGAGATAACAAAAGAAATTTCAAATTCAAAAATTTGTTACTAATGTGTGGTGAAATTATAGATAACCAAGCCAAAAAAAATTAAATTCGCACCAGCAAATATGGTAAAAATGGCATACATGAGCCAAACACCAAATTTATGGTAAAAATAAATACCACCACAGTAAAGATAGAGAAATTTTGAATAAACATGGTAAAAATGGCAATTGTAACCAATGACCGAGAAATGTGGTAAACTTATAACTAGTCAAAAAATATAGTAAATATAATATTTTATATTTTGTATTTGATTTTAATTTTTACTATGATTACTCGATTTTACCATACTTTATGTTTTGTATATGATTTTTACCATGATTACTTGAATCATGTAAAATATATCAACCACATAATTAACATTTCATGGTAAAAATAAAAAATAATTAAAAATTATGGTAAAAAAGATCAAAACTCATGGTATATAGATATAAGGACTATGTACGCTCTCCTTGTACATACTCCTTATCTATGTAGGCCCACACAATGCCTCTCTTATAGAAAGTATGGTAAAAAAAATGGCAACATATTCCGGAAAATATGGTAAAATCAAGTAACAGTCATGGTAAAACTAATCAAAACTATCCAAATAACAGTCAAAATACCCTCAAAACATCATAATAATTGGAGACATCACAACTAATCAATCCAAAACTCTCATACCGGGGGACCATTCACCCATAGTGATGAGAAACATGGCTACTTACTGTAACAAATCAAAAAACGTGCTAATTCTAAGATTTCTTTGGACCTTTCACTATGTCGCTCCATTGTGCTAAATCGAGGTTTCCGAACAATTGCCGATGGACCCAATCAGAAATGCGAGCTCCCTTTGTGTGATAATCTGCATGAAAGGGACTTCGTCAAACACAAATAAATCCAAAAACCTCATGATTCAAGAATGTATTTCTAAAGATTTCTGAGATAAGGGACGAGAAAAAAAAATACCTTTCAAGCAAATTACTGTTTCGGATGGTTCTGCTACAGTGATTGAGTGTTTTGATGGTTTTCGCCAAGGAGTTAGTGATTGAGACGGCAGGACGACGAGGACGAGTCAGTCATGAGATGACGACATGAATACCTCTTACAAGGACTCCTCTTACCAAATGGCAGTGTACGTTAGAAACCGAGAAATTTCGCAGAACTAGAGACGAAACCCACAAAATTCCCAACGAATGAAGGCTAGGTTTGGCTAAAGTAGTAAAGTAGCTTTTTTACTGTTCCTTTTTTTTCTTTTTTCAATTTTTTTTTTGTAGCTTATTTAATTATATATATATATATAATTACTACAACAATTTTCCCCATTGCCGACTAAAATTTTAGTCGGAAAATGTCGTAATTTAGTCGGCAATAGTAATTTCCGACCAAACATTTAGTCGGCCCGTTTGGTCGACGGAATGAGGTAGGGGATTGTAATTTCTGACCAAAACAAGTTTGGTCGGAAAAAGTTTTGTTTTCTCCGACTAAATATTTGGTCGGTGAATATTTTATTTTTCTCCGACTAAATATTTGGTCGGTGAATATTTCATTGTTCTCCGACTAAATATTTGGTCGGAAAAAGTTTTGTTTTCTCCGACTAAATATTTGGTCGGATAGTCGGAGAAAAATGAAATATTCACCGACCAAATATTTGGTCGGAGAAAAATAAAATATTCACCGACTAAATTATTTGATCGGTGAATATTTTTTTTATCTCCAACTAGATTATTTGGTCGGTGAAATTGTTTTATTCTCCAACTAATAATTTAGTTGGTAAATGATTTTTTTTTTTTTTTGCAATTTTAATCCGAGCTCGTATTGAATCGTTAAATTTGTCAAACTTGGTTTCTAACCATCGAGCAAATCAAACAACCAATCATTCCATACAAGATTTCACCAACCTACTCTAATTAATTAATAAAGCACAAAATGGAAGGCTTCCCAAATTAAAGGTCTTCACCTAACAAAATATTATCATACTACAAAAACTGCGAAATACAAAATCCAACCACAATGTCCATAGCATCATCCAAAAACAATCCATCCAAGGATAAAATAAAAAGTATCCATCCAAACACTAGAACACACGATAATATCCAACCACGGTAGAGAATACATGGCAAAAATTCAACCTTTTCATCTAGCTCATAACCGGATGCGGCACTCCATCTGTAAAAAGAACAAAACACCACGATTATTAGATACAACCTTTTCATCGACATCATGGTATCAAGGAGTCAATGATAACAGGGATATTGAAATTCAAGTAAATACATAGTCCTATGCATAGTGGAACACTACAAGAATTAATGCCTTTTACGATGGGGAAAAACCGAGGAAACAAGTTTAGTATGTAACCGGCCAGACATTGATCATATGAGCTAACACAAAGATTTTTCTTCCATAACAACTCCTAAATAAGGCTACTTACTAATCTATAGTTAATCAATTATCAAGTTAACATTATCATGCAAAGTTAGAAGAGATGGGCTAAATACAGCTATAACCACGAGGATTGAACAACTCATTCTTATTTGTTAGAGAGATTATTTGCTTTGCTCCCTTCCATCTAACTAGTACCGTTCTAAGTGTAAATCTAAACTTGGTTTCAAAACGTCTTTGGTGAATGACCAACTGAAAATGTCAGATACGTGTCCCAAGTGTTGATTTTTCGATACAGGTAATTCATGCATTTCAAACAATCCATGTAATATAGTTGAGTATTCTCTCATGCTGGTGATGAGACACAAATTTTGCAGCATTGAGGTTAACCAAAACTAAAAGGAATTATCATTTTTGTTGACCTTTTCTCTCTAGCAAAGAATATCAACACACCTCATATAGATGACAAGGCGATAATTTTTTTTGACAAGGCGATAATTAGGAAGCCAACATTTGAGTAAGTACGATACCGGTGGGGTATGTCTATGAATGAGATAACCTCCCATGGAGAATCCCAAAAACTATACCCATCAAGTACCATGTAAAAGAACTATTTTTACCTCAATGCACGTAACGACCATATGCAAACATCACGTCCACTACCTAAACCTCCAGCACCAACTGTTATCCTATAGATCTTATTTGAACAGTCTACTTTTAGTACAAGAAGCTTTGGAAATTTGATAATTCCCATCAAAATTGTAAGGTACAATCAGTATTTTTATTATAATCATGCTCCACAACTTCAAAATCAGATACATACCCGTCGCTGCTCCCTGAATATATTGAATTTCCATCAGGACTCCAGGTAACACTTAGAACACGCCCTGAAACGACAACAATACAAAGGAACAGTCATATAACAACAAAAACAAAAAAAAACCAAATTCATTAGACGGAAAGGTCCAGAAATCTCACCACCGACCTGTGTCAATGATTTCACATAAGTTAACTTATCAGAGTCAGAGATACTATATATCCGCACACAACCATCATCACAGGCAAGTGCCATGAGCGTATTTTCACTGGTTGGTTGTTCATGAAGCTCAACCAAATCACTGTCATCTTCACTCTCACTTGTTTCAGGGTCATCACCATCACCAATTTTATCATTAGCATGCCCATTTTCAATGAGTAGGGTGTCATCTTTTGTATGACGGGGCAAACTGATAATAGGTCCTGCAGCCATCTGCCAAATTGAGACACCAATTGAATCTAGCGCAACCTGCAAACACAGAGTACAACATTTCATATTCAACTCAAATCAAACTAATAAGGAAACGAGAAGAAAATTAGTTCTCTGTATAGAACCAACAATAAATGCAGAGAAGCAGCATCATCTCCGCTCCAATGCAGAACGGTATCCAAACTAAAAACCAGCTGCCTATTAACTGGGAAACGAAGTAGGTGGTTTTTTTATTTTTTTTGTTCCATTTGTAGGTGGTTTTTTATTGAGAAAGTCTAAGAAACACAACAACATTTTACATATCTATCAACATATCAATGTGGCGGTATTTCATTCATTGTCGGTGTGTCATTCATTGAAACACTACCATAAAAGCATGTTGTGCAAAATGTCGTCTTTGTATTTCAGAAATCCCAAATGCATGGATCAATACCTTTTCTTTCAAATCAAACAGATCCCAATGTGAAACCGCCCCGTCAATGTTAGGCGAAAACAACCGACCAGGCGGCAAACCACTTGAGCCTGATTGACACCACACCAGGGAGGACACTCTCGAATTGCTGTTCCCATGTATCGCCCACCAAACAAAAACAAAAACAAACCCGATTATAATTACCTTCAGAGACAGCGTTGCACTGGTTGAGAGCTGACCCAAACGGGGTAAAACCAACAGGCTTCACGACTTTCCTAAATCAGTCGAAATCAGAGATCTGTTGAAAAGGGGGAAAACAAAATAAATCAGTTTCTAATTAAGTTGATTGCGCTTAACCCTCTTACTAGAGAAATTACTGAAGATGGAAGACATATTCGACCACGGTGCTCCATACTTCACAGCTAGCGAACTGACGTGTTGGGCCTTATCCGTAATTACCGTTGTAGATGTGTGTGCGAGTGTGCGTGTCTGTACGAGTGTGTGTGTGTGTGTGTGTGTGTGTGTGTGTGTGTGTGAGAGAGAGAGAGAGAGAGAGAGACCATTCTTCGAGAGACTGAACGATATGGATCTGGTTTAGTGGAAACCTGGAGAGAGAGAGAGAGAGAGAGAGAGAGAGAGAGAGGAAGGAAGAGGAGGAAGAGTGACGCGGCAGCGGTGGCGGCGGCGATGGGGGCGAGAGGGGTTTGGCTAGAGAAGAGACTGGATGTATGTTTCTGTGAAACACTAGTCTAGGTTAAAGTTAGAACGAAATTGGGGTTGTTCCCAACCCGCCAATGTTTTCGCCAATTTTTTAAGGGGTAGTTTTCCATTTGTTAAAATGTGAATTTGCTAAAATCAAGTGGAAGATTTTAGCAAATGAAGTGGGGAGGAGATTTTAGCAACAATGAATTTGGACATTGGTTTGTCCAGATTCATTGTTGCTAAAATCTCCTCCCCACTTCATTTGCTAAAATCTTCCACTTGATTTTAGCAAATTCCCATTTTAGCAAATGGAAAACTATGCCTAAGTTCCCGCAAAATTACCAAGTATTCACCGACTAACTTTTAGTCGGCAACACTAAAAAACTTGTTTTTTGTTTTTCCATTTGTTTTAATAATGCAACAGTAAAAATATTTAAAAAACTAATTGCAGATGCGCCAATTTTGTACAATGACTTTTGGGTCCCACTTTTTAGTCCCGCGTCAATAATCCAAACCGTTAAATATTTTTAAAATAGCGTTTTGTACGACCTTGCAAAAAATCAGGTCAATTGGATATGCGTAACTCGTACATCCAAAACTGCAAGTTTTGAAATCAATTGGATGTGCGTACCTTGGATCGACGAGTTACGCATATCCAATTGACCTGATTTTTTGCAATGACATACAAAACATTATGTTGAAATTATCTAACGGTTCGGATTACACACGCGGGTCAAAAAAATGGGACCCAAAAGCCACTTTTTGTAATGAACAGCGAAGATCGTCGTAATTGTGTTGCGATGAAGGACCTTTCAAAATCCGATAGACGAAAAAATTGGCGAGAGTCATTAAAACATCAACACAAACAAAGTGAACGGTGTGGATCGTCATAATTGTGTTGCAATTGTATGGTTATCGTACATTATAATATAACATAGTAGCTTGGTTCATATAGAAGTAAGTTTGATGTATAGAATTGCAAGGTAGGTGCAGACTCGTTTTTCCGAATGTTCGATCTGAACCGTTACGATTTAGCATCATCCGATATCGGTAACAACACGATCGAAACACATTTAGTGCTTCTAATGGAATTTCAGTACTATAATGCACCACTTCAAGGCCACCTAATCAATTTTTTTTAAATCTAAACCGTTAGATGTGTTTAAAGCATGTTTTTAAGGTCCTATGCAAAGATTTGAAAAAAAAAAATACCCAAAAGGGCTTGATCGAGCCATGTTTTTGTATAGTAGTTTTACGAAAACCTACTCCGATCAACTACTTTCGGGTATTATTTTTTGCAAAATCCTCGCGTAGGACACTGAAAACACGTTTTAAACACATCCAACGGTTCCGATCGTCGAAATTTGGTCCGGAAAGTGGAGGCCCATTATTGTGTTCCTGTGAGAGTGAGACAGTGAAACTATGAAAGGAATCAAATTTAATTTGTATAATTTATAATTTTCTATAACCAAATTTAATAAAAAATAATTTCTATAATTTATATAATTTCTATAATTTAACATCTAATAATTTAATAAGATAATCTAATTCCTATAATTTGAATTTCTATCATTTTTTTATAAAAATAATTTGTATTTTTTTTTGTTTTTTTGTCCATCTCTCTCTCTCTCTCTCTCTCTCCCTAAAAAAAATTTTTTTTTTTTGAAATTTGTAAATTTTTCTATTTTTTTATTTTTTTGTTCATGACTTAGTGACTTACTTACAAGTTGCAAAACACTATTTATTTATTTATTTTTATTTTTTACAAAAAGAAAAAAAAAAATTTTTTTCCAAAATATTTATTAGATAAAAGGCAATGTATCAATTATCAAACATGTAAAAAAATATTTTAAAAGCTTATTTTATTTTTTTTGTCCAAACTCTCTCTCTCTCTCTCTCTCTCTCTCTCTCTCTCTAAAAAAAATTATTATTATTTTTTAAATTTTAAAGTTTGGAGAGTCTTTCTTTTTTCTTTTTCGTTTTATTATCATTTTGTTAAAAATTCCCGCCGAAATTTTCGCGAAATTTTTGGAAATCATTGAATTGGCGGAAAACTATTATTCGCCGACTAAAAAAATTTCAGTCGGCAAATTAGAGATAATTTCCGACTAAAAAAATTTAGTCGGCAAATTAGAGATAATTTCCGACTAAATAGTTGGTCGGAAAATAAAAATATCTCCGCCAATGTTGACATTGAACGGTTTGGATGATAAAAAATCAATGGGAAAATTTCTTCTTTCATTTATTTTGACAAACCATATTTATTGATGATAAAAAAAAATCATAATCAATGTTTTTTTCCGACTAAAATATATTTAGTCAGTGAATTGCAAACAATTTCCGACTAAATAGGTGAATTTATTCTTTTGCCGACTAAATATTTGGTCAGAGAATACTAATTTCCCCGCCAAATTATACACGAAAATTTTCGAAATGTTTAAATTTTTACCTTGATTTCCCGACTAAATATTTGGTCGGAAAATACTAACTTTTTCCGGCTAAACAATTTTGGTCGGTGAATTGCAAACAATTTCCGACTAAATATTATTTAGTCGGTGAATTTCAAACAATTTCCGACTAAATATTATTTAGTCGGTAAATGTATTCTTTTTTCCGACTAATATTTGGTCGGAGAATACTAATTTTCCCAACAAAAAATTTCGAAATGTTTAAATTTTTACCTTGATTTCCCGACTAAATATTTGGTCGGAAAATACTAACTTTTTCCGACTAAACAATTTTGGTCGGTGAATTGCAAACAATTTCCGACCAAATATTATTTAGTCGGTAAATGTATTCTTTTTTCCGACTAAATATTTGGTCGGAGAATACTAATTTCCCCAACAAAAAATTTCGAAATGTTTAAATTTTTACCTTGATTTCCTGACTAAATATTTGGTCGGAAAATACTAATTTTTTCCGACTAAACAATTTTGGTCGGTGAATTGCAAACAATTTCCGACTAAATATTATTTAGTCGGTGAATTTCAAATAATTTCCGACTAAATATTATTTAGTCGGTGAATTTCAAACAATTTCCGACTAAAATTATTTTAGTCGGCCAAACCTTTGAATTTTTTCCGACCAACAAAAATTTAGTCGGTGATTGGTGGTAATTTCCGACTAAAATTATTTAGTCGGAAATTGAGGTGATAATTTCCGACCAACATTTATTTAGTCGGAAATTGGACAATAATTTCCGACTAAACATTATTTAGTCGGTGATTTTAGTCGGGAATGGTGTAAATTGTTGTAGTAATTTTGACTTATTCTGTATTTTGGAAAAAATTTAAGAGTTTCGGTCAAAATTTTTTACTTTTCCGATTCCTCTCGTTGAGACGGATCAATAGGTGGCAAAAGTTTGATGCAAAACTAAAAATACAAAAAAAAAAAATTGAATAAGGACAAAAAAAAGGAACAGTAAAAAGCTACTTTACTACTTTAGCCAAACCTTAGTACTGTAAAAACCAATTAGAAAGAGCAATAACGAAGCAAACATTAATATGTCAGCAAACACATAGAATTGAGATTGTAATGAATAAAAGCTTGTTCACATTTACCATCCAAATCAAACGTTTAATCAATGCATGACCAAGACATGAGAATCTCGTTCAGAACTACCAATAATGAAGAGTTTGGTAGTGAAGGACCAAAAAACTAACCTTAATATGTTAAAGATGACAAGGAGTCCGATTGAGTTTCATCGGGACGGCATAGAAGGTGGAATGGACGAGTTTTTTGGGGACATTTTCTGGGTGTGTGAGATTTGTGATTTCTGGAGAAGATGAGGATGAAGAATGACGATGGTGGTGGATGAACGAGATATTAGGGATTGGGTTTTATCCCCAATCCTGTAATTGTAGCATAGGACCTCATAATTTTGAAAATGGTCCACTACCCACCACTTATATATACAACTTTTAATTTAGTCCTCAATCCCTTAATATGCTACAATGATATATAGATGAAGGGCATTTTAGGGTTTTTTTTAATCTTGGAATGGAAACATAAGTCCTAAATAGGCTCAAGATGATTTTCTAATTTGAGGTGACTAAAAGGATGATTATTTAAGTGCCCCAATGCCGAATCCTACAACAAAAGGGGATTTGATATTTGAAGAGTGTTGAAGGACATAATTACAATAGACTCCCTAAATTTCCTCCTACCTCTATTTTACCCAGCCAAACATCAAATTTGATCTCCAAGAGCCTCCACAAATGGGTTGGTAAAATACATATGTGAATAGTGCCTCCCAATGTCACCCCTTTTTAGAAAGCCACTATTCACTCCCAAACCTTTTTTTAAATCCTTTTTTATTTCTCTCTCTCTCTTCTTATGTATGTGCATATCTACTATATGTATTAGATTATACTCCCTCCGTTCCAAAATAATGTTCCACTATGAAAAGTCGTGTCATTTTTCAAATCAAAAAATGAACTACTTCCGTAAATCATTTTTCGAATTTTTTTGCACCAAATTAAAGTACTTGACGAGTACTTTAATTCGGTGCGAAAAAATTCAAAACATGATACACGAAAGTACTTCATTTTTTTATTTGAAAAATGGCAAGAGAGAGAAAGTGGGGCTCTTATTTAGGAATGGAGGGAGTATTATTTAATTGGTATAGAGAGAGTAATAGAGAGGATTGTTGGAGTGGTGAAAGAGATGTGAGCAGTTAAAACATTATTCACCAATTTTTTTAGGGAAGATTTGTGTTCTCATTGTTGGGGATGCTCTTAAGGTAGCAAAGTACTGTACACTTTTGACAGTAGAATTTAAAGAGTCTGGGGTATTGCATGGTGTCTTGTGAGGTAGCAAAGTACACCTTTTTTATGAGAAATTTTGAGTTTCTACTAAAGATGCACTAATACGTTTTTTTTACACTTTGGTTTCTTGTCTTTTTTTCCCTTTTGAATTTAACTAAGTAGGCGCATGGAATTCGTTAGGGGTGTATCAGGGAGTTGCACTAGCCTTGTGAAGAAGAAGAAGAAACTAGAGGAGGAAATGGGATTTGATGTTTACCTTTTCAATGCAAATGAACCAGAGTGAGTTTCTGTGCTTGTTTTTGTGATCCTCCATGCCATGCTATCAATCAAATTCGGTTCAAATTAGAAGATACATTTTTGTGTATTTCTTTTGAGACCAGAAGTCCTTAATATTTTGAACCATCACACACACCTCGTAGTCTCCGTGCCGCCCCTTGTTGGAATTGGTGAACCGGTACAAACAATTGTGCTCTCAGAAGTCCTTATGCTCTTGTATGTTCTGCAGATGCTGCAACATGAGGAACTTCTGAAGAGTATAAACCTCAAGTGGCTCTGTTACTTGTCATCAACTAGTATGTCTTGGATATGGTTTTTCTTTTATAGGATTTTATGGTTGCGAACTTGCTATATTAAACTATCATGGTGTTAATGGTTGGAAACTATTGAAGCAACACTGAAAACCGGGGCAAAAATAAATGCACATGGGAAGGTATAATCAGGCATACTTGTATATTGACGTGTGTACAAAATGCAAATATTGTCGTATCCACTGTGTTTCATTGCTAAGTGAGCTACCCTGTTTCAAATCAATATATTATTTATTCCTCCCTCAAATTCACTGCTGATAGAAAATTGAAACAAGTCCATCATTTCACATTAGCACAAAAGATGTCATCCTAAATTCTTTACAGAGTGACAGCGACGATAAATGTTTCGTGGCTTTCTGTGTGATAGAGTACTTGTCGGCTTACTTTTTTTGAAAGTCGAAGTCAACCTAACCGCAACGTTAGAAGGTTTTGACAATGCATAGTAGCATAGCTCTCTTAATACTTAGCCTGTTCCATCACTGTTCCATCGATCTCCTAATTTTGTTGATTCACTCTTCTCTTGGTTTCTGCACTTGAGACCCACTTCACCAGTTGGAATCAGGGTGTCAACTTTTGTGTATCGTTCCTTGATTGAGAAAAACATCATGTTAAATATCCATCATAATTCTTTGAGTTGATGTGAACAATTATAGTGTTGCCTTCTATGACAACATTTGAAGATCAACAAAGCAGCATCTGAACTTTTTCTTGCTCTACCAAGGATTTTATATGGAATGTCCATTTCTTTTCTGAGACCAGTATTCTTTTCCCTAAGGTTTCTAAATTACATTCCCTGAACTAATATATTTGTATCTACTATCATGTCAAATGTGAATTTTATCACTATAACATGTGTTATTATTTATGGAAAGTCTAGAGAGGCACTAACTAGGTTACCAACTAATGTACTAAACGTGCATATGGCAGTTTTTTAGTGGATGAACCTACCCATGTATTGCATGTGCACTAATGTGGTAAGCACTAAGTTTAATTACTCCCTTTCAGCTCAATTTCTGAGAAATCTGCTAAGACGATAAGTTTTAACTTTTAAGACATGGAATCCAAAGATTCTGCAACACAAAAACCCATACACGGTTAAGGAAGAAGAAACAAGTAGTTTCTATCGACGTGGAAAATTGACTATAACAGTTAATTTAGGGGGAAAAAAAAAAATGGACAACTGACTAATGTTTTCTTCTTTTTTATTTTTTATTTTTATGGAAGTACTTCTGATGGTGGTTGGCCTCCTATCTTATCATAGCTTTATTTCCTAAGTTACTACTCCTAATTATCACTACGAAATGTTCGTCAGTTGAATAAACATCCAAATAAACGTGCGGGTTCTGAGGGTTGACAAATGAACATACAGAGAGAAACAAGCCTCTTGCTCTAATGAAAAAGATTGCTTTTATAGTTGCTTAAGTATCATTCAATTTAAATGACAGAATGAACTAATAAGAGCGCCATATATATCCGACCTTTCTTTTTATCGCTCTGTGTTCTTGAATAATTTGATTTTCATGTTGCAGAAGAATCTATAACGTGGTGGATGACGATCCTGCCCCACGCATAGAGGTATTCTCACATGCATGGGACTTCGTTAACAGAAAATGGCCTGGACATATGAAGCAAAGTGTCTCTCCCTATATGACACAGTCATTCACAACGGAAAGCATTTGCCGAGGAGAGAAGGGAGTCTCCAATGCGCGTATAAAGGAAGAGCTTGGGGTGAGATTACTCCATCCTAGTTATAAATCAGGATTGAAGAGCATCGTTGATCATATGTAACCCTTTTTCAAAGCCACTGTTATTCATGAGAATCAATCCTCATTGAGCTTCACAAATGACAACATTGTCCTGGATTTTGTAACAGTTGTATTTCATTTTGTTTCTTTCTGCCTTTCTCTGTATGGTTGTATTTGTGTAGAGTTTCAACTTTCAATTCAGCTTTGTTGTGATTTCTGCTTTTGGATTTATCAATCAGTTTTTTCATGAATGCGAGAGAAGTAGTGGGATACGGGGTCCCTGTAGTGAGCCCCTCACTACAGGGTTGTAGTGAACCCATCCGGTCATCCATCTCGGTAATTAACGCTCGGATTTTAATCCAAACAATAAATGTCTTGGATCATTTGAAGTTTAGATTAAATCCAAACCATCGGTGCCAAAATGAACGGCTGGATGGGGGCTCACAACAATCCTATACCTCACTACAGGCCACCGCTTCCGGAAGTAGTGGGCTCCCTTTTGTCGTTGGATCTTGGAAAAGCCTTTGTGTCATTCATCTACAGGACCATTAAGTTACTTTTGGGCCTGGTCCATTATCACCAGGATAAGGAAAAAAAAAACAACTTCAACAGTTCAACTAAGACCAAAATTTTTATTTTTTTATTTTTTTTAGGAGACGCAACTTTTGTTGAATAAGCATTAATTATATTTTCTTGTTTTTTGGTATTACCTTTGGATCCTTTGTTGTATATGTATTTTTAGACCCATAGGAGGCTGCGTCATCCCTCTAAAACTGCTTATTGCGGCAATAACCAAGGCCGAAGGTGAACAAATAACCTGGACAAAAAGACGAAATGTAATTTATTTACACAAAACTTTACTGCACATTACAAGAAATGCTGTCAACAAGGGATCCCAAATTTTAATATTGAGATGATGACATCATAACCTGATTAGAAAATAGAGATGAAACACAATATAGTTGTCTTGTATGCATTAACATTAATAGTGTATTTGGTGAGCATGTCATTTTCAGTTTTACAACACAATTAATCACTGTGTTGTCTTCCATGCAACAGCCACTTACAAAAGCAAAAAAGTTGTGATTAATGAAATATTTGGTCATTCCACATTAATTTAGGCCTGTTCCACTAAGCTTGACTTTTTGACTTTTGAGTTTATGTAAGTTGAATATAGTTTGTCTCGTAAACTGTGAAAAGATGAGAGACTCAAGAATTCATTTAGTGAAACAGGGTTTTAGCGAGAGCTTCTTTTTTTTTTTTTTTAATTTTCCCTTATATCCTGTTTGGCATACAGTATTGTCTAAGAAATTGGTCTCGCACAAAAGGCTGTTGTGATTTTGATATAGAGCCGATTCATTGATATGCATACTCCAATCACAATTCCTCATACATACTCCAATCACAATCCTTCATATCTCCATTTTAGTAAAATCCTCTAAATTCACTTTTTGATAAACTCTATTTTGAAAGATTTAGAGTATTATTTTATCAAAAAGTGAATTTAGAGGATTTTACTATTCATACATACTCCAATCACAATCCTTCATATCTCTATATTCACCTTCTATTTCAAATATTCTCTCATTTTCTCCCCAATCGTTATACACTCTCGCTCAAAATCTAATACTTTTGCATTTTCTATTCAAAAAGTAGGTTTGGAGGATTCTCCAAAACTTTTTTCAATCTTTCAAATTTGGAGGATGAAAACCAATCTCCAAAAATGGAGGCAAAAACGGAGGATTGGTTGGAGGGCAAATTTCCTCCAAAATGGAGAAACGGGCAGAGATTTGGATCGAGGTATGGAGTATGCACTGGAGATGCTCTTATAAAGTTAGATTTGATGACCGATTTTTGCTACAACTGGTTTTCTGTGTTTTGCAATAAAGTTTCTGTTTTCTCAAAAAAGATTAGGGGAGATGTATGTAGTTGGGGCTTATGATGTCATGAGTTTATCGCAATCCAGCTATAACAAAATGTTATTTTCATTGTGGGGTATTTGGAAATTAGAGGAAATAATGCTCGAGCTCTATTGAAGAGTCGTGGTAATTGGTAACTACTTATTAGTATTGTCCTTTTCCCTCTGGTGGACCATGTCTACCTACTTTTCCTTTTAGATTAAATACTTAACATGTCTACTTTTGCAGGGACCCAGATGTGCGGCCTTAGCGTGCGCATCCGAGCCATTAATTTCGGCAATCAACAGTTTGGATTTTATGTTGACAGTGGACTGCTCGGATCTACAAGGTGCTAAGACGAAATCAGAACTATTAAAAACACATTTGACTGCTCAGATACTGCACACCAGGTCCCGTTTTCCTTATTTCAGAAAGAATTCTCTCTCACTCACTCACTATCTGAGCAACAAAGATTCATATCTCTATGCTGCAAAGTGCAAACCACAACCTTTAATTGCTTGCATCACAGAGGTATTAAATAAAAAAACTTCACTGACTCCTCCACTAAACTACTTATGAGCTAAGAAATGACACCATTTTTCTCAACTTCTTTTATCCTTTCCATATAATAGCTGGCCACATGTTCTTGACCTTCCATTACATTATTCACCTCTTTAATGTTTCTTTCTAGCATGCAATCAAAGCTCAAATATAAAAGAAAAAGAAAAAAGGATGAAGGCATATGACAGATGATTTCATCATCTTCTGCTTCCTCTTTTCTTTTAAGTAGTTTGTTTTATTAGGCTGTTCCTTGTCCACCGAAATTCACCTATTTCTTTTATTTATATTTATTTTTTGGGGTCTTGTTTATTGACTGTTTTTTGAGTGAACGCAACTGTTAGGAGGAGAGAATGATTAGCGGAGATTATATATTAGGGTTGCTTAATCTCAGGGTATGATCAGAATGGAACTCCTTCTTTATTCATGACTAGGCCTCATTTGATTCGCGGATCAGGCGCTTACGATAGGACTAACTGTACTTATTTCTGAGTTATCCCACATTTGGTTTTTGAAATAACTATCGGGATTATTCATCTTAGAATCGATTTTATCTTTTGATAATGGGAACGTGGGATTTGGTTTTTGAAATAACCATCCACCTGCCTATTCTTCCGACTCCCTGATCTCCTCTATGGGCTGAGCTTCTTTGGTGTTCGGAGACTCCCCATGGAGGATGTTCCTCTCAGTTACGTTATGGGTAACCACGCCTAATTTTTGGATCAGGGGGAGCCGGATCTGGGGTTTCCATATCCGGGCTCCTGACGACAGCGGCGGTTGCAATAGTGGGCGACAGCTCCGGCCTGCTTATCTTCTGTCCTTTTTTTTTTTGTATTTTTTTGATTTCTTTGTAGGTAGTTTTGTGGCCGGTAGTTTTAGGGTCGGCGGTTTTGTGTATACTCGGTTTTTTGACATGTGGTTTTTTGATTTAATAATGTTTTTCTAACTCTTCACCCAAAAAATATAAGATAAATTATAAAAATGCCCTAAAATGTTATCTATACGTTAAATGTCCTGCAAAATTACGAAAATAACATAATAAAATTACAAAAATGTTCTCTTCCTCTATGTGATACTCCGAAAGTAATCTCGTATCAGTCAAACATGAGATTGGGTAAAATTAGTACCAACAGTGTATATATATTTAGTGTGTAAATAGAGTTGAGATTAGGTTGATCCGTCAAGATATCCCAGAGTCTGCTGTGGAGATTTCACCCAAACCAACAAACACGCACTAGCACGAAGAATAATCAAGCAGCAAAGCATCATTATTTATTTTAAGTCCTCTTTTGCAAGTTGCATGTGTGGTCTTAAACTAGTCTTTATTGTACAAATCAGGGGAACGTGCCAACACATAATTAAACTGGAGCTAAAAGTATTATGTATTTGGCATGTACTTAATACTAATTCTTTGAAATTAAACAATGTTGTAAAGACGAATCGTGCTGAAAAAACAGGCAAGTGCTGATTTGCTGGTTCACCTGGTATGTTGTCATTTGATGCATGTGCTTTCTAGGAGTTTCTTTTCTTTTCTTTTTCTTTTTTTTTTTCCAAAGGGGAGATCATCCATTACAACCACACCAACAAAACAAGAAAAGTCGTTCGGACCCCATGTCGGACCCATCACTCTTACTCATGGAGGTGTTGGAAATTTTGTGAATGAAACCGGGGCACTCGGAGGGTCTCCCGAGGCAACCAAGACCTCCCCACGGATTCAATACGATGACAGATTTTATGGTGTTTATTGCTGGCTGTAAACACCCCGTAACCTCCCCATGATGGAGATTGAATGGTAGATCTCAACCCATTCAAATTCGTAATCAAGTTGACTGTTACATATTCTGAAATGAATTGCAGAATTCATTGACAGATTCAATTTTGTCATTGAATTGGGAGGCTCCTCTTTATTCCCTCATTGATGATTTCAGCTCCATTTTCCAGCTATAAATGGGCAGCTCCATTGTGCGTTTCATCATCAGAAATTCGAGCAACACAAATACTCCAGAAATTCGTCTTTGTGAGAGAGAGGTAGACGCTGTTTCAGTTCGCCAAGGCAGTCAATCGCGGTGTTCTGTTGGCCGTGGTTCTAGCCGTTGTATCCTGGGACGAAGACGTCAGTTCAACCTACAACACCCACGGTAGGCGGCGCATCTTTGTTAAGGAGAGTGTGTTACACACGACTCGGCCTTTTCAATCCACTGTTTGTATCTCAATTTCAATTCTGTAATTTCCATTTTATGTAGTTTATTGTATTCTGTTCATGTATATGATTATATCGAATGAATTTGTTCTTTGGAATTCGGAATTGCCACTGTGATTTTTCCAACAAGGTAGGTGGAGGATAGCCACTAGATCTGCATCTTGATGCCTTCACTGTCACCGTTGGAGAGCTCAAAAAAACGTCGTCTAGATGCAAGAGCTAAAAACCAGATCTAGAATCGCAGATCTAGGTCTCCATAGTCCAAAAATGATGGGGAGAGTGTGAGATCTTTTTCCCTAAGAAGAGAGTCTCAACCATCTCGCAACCATGGAGTTAGGAAAGAAAAGAGAAGAGAATGGGGAGGGAGGACGTGAAGAAAAATATTGGATCATTTTTTTCATATAACTACTAATATTGGATCAACTTGAATTTACTACAAGGTAACGTCGTGAATGGGACAGAACAAATGAACGGTTCAAATTGAATCAACATGACTAAGTGTGAGAGCCCTTCCCACACTCCCAGTCCCACATCGGGAACATATGACTTATGTATAGAATATATAACAAAAATGCCACGAGCTATTGTATAACTCAAGGTTAACCTTTTGAGTAGCGTGGTTAGGCAAAAGGTTAGAAGGTTAGATGGGGTGGATCGTTACAGTTCGTATCAGAGTAAAAACCTAGTCTATATGGTGGGGGCCACCTCTTGAATCTTGGAATAAGAGCAAAGTGTTATGCAGAACTAAGTGCTACACCATGGCCACCATGGAAAAGTTGCTGGGCCAATGAACGAGGAGGTTGCATCACATGGTGGGGAGATTGTGAGAGCCCATCCCACACTCCCAGTACCACATCATAGAGATATGACATGTATATGAAATATAATGACGGGGAGGTTGCATCACATGGTGGAGAGATTGTCAGAGACTATCCCACTAGGGATGGCAATTTCCTTTGATCTGTTTGAATTTGATTCGATCCCCGCTCCAAATGGATCGGCGCTTTGGAGATTTGTTCAAGGATTAGGTAGGATATGGGTATGTTGTCATTTGATGCATGTGCTTTCTAAGAGTTTCTTTTTTCCAAGGGGAGATCATCCATTACAACCACACCACAAAAACAAGAAAAGTAGTTCAGCCTCGCTATCGGATCCATCACTCTTATTCGTGGAGGCGAGTGTAGGATAGCCACTGGATATGAATCTTGATGCCTTCAACGTCACCGTTGGAAAGCTTAAAAAAAACGTTGTCCAGACAAGAGCCAAAGCAGATCTAGGTCTCCGTAATTCAGAAATGATGGGGAGAGTGGGAGATCTTTTTTCCCTAAGGAGAGTTTCAATCATCTCACAACCATAGAGTTAGGAAAGGGAGAGGAGAGAATGGAGAGGGAAGACATAAAGAAAAAATATTGGATCATTTTTTTCATATAACTATTAATATTGGATCAACTTGAATTTATTCCAAGGCCACTTCGTGAATGGGATGGAACAAATGAATAGTTTACATTGAATCAACGGACTCAGCGTGAGAGCCCATCCAGTCCCACATCAGGAACATATCAATTATGTATAGAATATATAATGAAACGCCACGAGCTACTGTATAATTTGAGGTTAACATTTTGAGACGCGTGGTTAGGTGAAGGGTTAGCAGGTCAAATGGGGTGGGTCATTACAGTTTGTATCATAGTACAAACTCGATCTATCTGGGGGGGGGGGGGGGGGGGGGGGGGGGGGGGGGGGGGGGGGGGCACCTCTTGAATCCAGCAAAGTGCTATGCAGAACTAAGTGTTACACCATGGCCACCGGAGGAAGGTTGTTGGGTCAATGTAATGGAGAATTACATCATAGGGTGGGGAGATTGGGAGAGGTCATCCCACACAACAATAACTTGAGGTCTTTTTAGCCGTGTGGTTAAACTGGGTCGTTACACTCAGGGTGGACGCAATAAGCATAGCATGCACCCCTGACCTATATTGATTGATTGATTGATTGAAAAAAAAAAAAATCAACCATTCAACATACAATGGACCTAGGGAAAATAATTGCCCATTTATCAATTCTCCTCACAATAATAACCAATATTAAAAGTGAGAGGAGGAAAGAGGTGACAGAAGGAAACAATAATTTAAGGTTTTCATATTTTGTTTAAAATGTTTTTCGAAGTGCATAAAATAAAATCCCGGTTACCAAAAAAAAAGTATTATATTTCCCTAGAAATCATAGTAGGATTTTCTGATCGCTGGAATCGAGTAGTCAATTGGTGTCACTCAGCTTTTGCCCCTTCGTTAAAGGCAGAGCCCTAGATTGTAGGATTTGGTTGATATTCTTTTGATTCTCCATTATATAAATATGTAAACCTACCGCACATTATTTGATCAATGATACTAAAGTAAGGTTTTTTATTAGCAGAAGAAAAAGGTTTTTATTAGCAGGAGTTAACACCAAAGGAATTTGGCCATGTGACATAAGATATTATCATATTAAGATGGAGCTTGACTGAATCTATTCTCTTTTTCATAATTAGGTGTCCGGATTGTTGGGTAAATTATAAGGTAATTAGGAAATTTTTGCTAGAAAATTAATGCGTAAATAAGAATAATAATCAACAAAATATTGCAAATAAATATTTAATAGACAAATGTTAGAATAGCGTATAGGGTGGTCGAGGCACGCAAATTGCGCTCCTTATGAAAGATAGACTCCCTTTTGCATGGGGTAGCTGGTGCTATACAAAACTAAGTGCATGGTTGGTTCAATCAGTCTTTGATTTTCTTGTCCAATTATTTGATTTTCTTGTCCAATAATTGGCTTCAATTTTCTAAAGTCGCTTGGTGAAACTTAAAATATTCTTAATCATTACTACTTTCCTAGCATGCGGTGACATCTTAACTCTGGCTCTGATATAGCCATATAGGCACAATGGGGTTTCTAGGTGTTAACGGCAATTCTTTCTAACAGATGTGGAGTACTCTATCTGCATGTCAGACAACAAAAATCGCTAAGCCAAATTTTGGCTCAAACAGGCATTAAGGCTTGGTTGGCTGAATAAGTTAAATGGTTTTTTATTGTTCATTTTTTTTGTCCTTATTCTTTTCTTTTTTTTTGTATTTTTAGTTTTGCGTCAAACTTTTATGAAAAAATCTGTATTTGTGAAAAAATTTAAGAGTTTCGGTCAAAATTTTTTACTTTTCCGATTCCTCTCGTCGAGACGGATCAATAGGTCACAAAAGTTTGACGCAAAACTAAAAATACAAAAAAAAATGAATAAGGACAAAAAAATGAACAGTAAAAAGCCACTTAACTTATTTAGCCAAACCTAGCTTAAATAGCCGCAAATAATAGTCCAAAAACCGCAGGGTAAAGTTATTTCTAGTAGTAATAATGTCAGAAATAATACCGACGTCAAAGCGACTGTCGGAAAAGTAAACACGGTGGTAAATAACCGCCTATAAAGTTCCATACTATTAAAGGTCTTTTCGGGAAAAAAAATATAAGGCTGAGATTTGAATCCGTAACCCTTTGATTAGTACCCAAGCATTTAACCACTCAAGTAAAAGAAGTTTTATGTTTTGTTAAGAAAATAATATTTATATTATATCGCTATCATTGCTAGCGTTTATATTATTATTTTCTTAATGAAACACAAAACTTCATGTAGTTTTGTGTTTCATTAAGAAAATAATAATTGTTTTATATATCACTATATTATTACCATTGATTTTTTACTTTATCGCCGTTAATATTTATCTTTAACAGCGGTTTTACTCCCTCCTTTAAAATTACCTTTTGCAGCGATTTCATTACTGCCAATGGTTGTTAGTAAAGACTATTTTTGGAGTAGTGTATAATGTATATGTAGAGAAGTAAAAGCTCAATGCTCTCTCTCTCTCTCTCTCTTTCTCTGCGAAAAAACTTTCTCTGGTTTCTCTTTAAAAAACCCCAAAAGCTCTTAGGGTTTCCGATTGGCCGCCGCCGCCTACCAGCACCCCCCCCCCCCCCCCCCCCCCCCCCCCCCTCTTTTTTCTCTTGTTTTGTTCAAATAAGCTTCCTTGACCGTGAGATCCCTCACTTCCGCCCGCTGGCCCAGTCATGCAAACTCGTTTGGTCTCTTTGCGGTGGATCTGGGTCTCGTCGGCTGACTTTAGCGATCATTCTGGTGTTGTCGGTCGTCCCTTTCATCAGTTGTTCCTTGGATCCCTCCATTTTGGCGTTTGCAGCTTTGGCAGCTCAGCCCTTTTTACGGCCCGCCTTGTCTTCAGCCATTTCTGGGTTCTTCTGTTCTCCAATCAACACATATCTTCCGGCCCGCACCTTTGCCGCGTTGGGTTTTAGATCTATGTTTTGGATCTACCACATTCTACAGCTACGCCTCCAGCCTGTACCTCTGCAGCTGTTTTCCTTCTGTGCATACTCGGCCATCCCGTTTTCTAAACCCTTGGTGTTGTTTTTTTTTTTTTTTTGCCAAAATGCTTTTTATTTTTTGTTTTCTAAAATTGTTTTTGTGTTTTTCCTAAAATGTTTCCTTATGTTTTGTTTCCCCTTTCTTGGTCGAGCTTGCTTGTATTTCTTTTTATGTGCTTTCCAGGTTTGTGCTTGGGCATTGGACGGGAGTAAGGTAAAAGTTGTGTTTGTTTGAGCAACGGACGGGAGTAAGGTAAATGTCGTATTTGGGGAATTCATATCTCATGTTGTGGTGGCTAGGGGATTTGAAGAGGCAGAGGCGGTGGGAGTATTCGGTGGAAGTATTATAGTTTATTTTCGTTGTTGATGTTTCTTGTTTGTTGGTGGTGTTTCGCTGTTTTTGTTTCACTGTGTTTTGTTTGTGTAGGATAGATGTGATGACGTTGCAGGTCTCCCCGCGTTCTGATCGGTTGCATCATTTTAATTCCTACTTGTTTAATTAGCATCGCGCAGTGATCAATACAATTTTCTCTCTAATCTCAAAAAAAAAAAAAAAAGGAGTAAAAGCTCCAATTACTTCTTGTCACACTCCTACTCAACCAATTTCTTGAGGTCATCAATTCCGTCCATTTAACTACAACAATTATACATGCATAAAATCGACATACAATATTGTGAATTGTGATATTACTAATATTTTTCGGATCACGAGTCCCGATGATTGTATTTTGTTTGAACCGAAGAAATGAAGAACTTCAAATGTCAACACTTAAAATTCCATTATTTCAAATCACAAATTGAGGTATCCAAATACTCTTTTGATAGCTAGCCTATTTTGATTTGAAAAGAAACGGTGCTTATTTTTTCATCTTTATTTTAATTTTTCTCACATTTGTAAGTTTTGTGTCAAATTTTGTGAATTATTGGTTCTTTTTGACGAAAGAAATCGAAAAAGTAAAAAATTATGATTCCAACTTAATTTCTTTAATAAAGACAAAAATAAGCAAAAAAAACCAAATTTTTTAACTTATTTTCGGTTTTGTTCAAAAAATTGAGAATTTCAATCATAATGTTTTACTTTTCGATTCTTTTCGTCGAGACAAACTAATAGTACACAAAACTAGCTAACGTGAAAAAAGATCAAATGAGAACAAAAAAATAAGCAAAGTTGCTTTTTAAGCCAATTATGGGCCCAAGTACACAGAGTCACCCCAACCAATCAACCATCGCATTACCACCAAGTTCACAACTTTGTATTTGATTGACAAGTCATTCTCTTTACATACGTCACAAATATAATATTACTTGGCTGAAAAAACGTCTATTTTTTATTATAGTAGAAGACGGTATTTTTAATAGAAACTCAACATGAACATTCTTTATTTTCAATCGCTGTCGAATTTGACTAATTTTTTGAAGAGTGCTAAATGTCCCTATAATACTTTCATCATTCATTACACGCCAGAAAATGAAAAGAAAAGAAAACCAAAGAACATAACATTTCACCAAAGAGAGATTACAAGATTTAAATATAACCCAGTAGATCCACTTGCATCCCTTAATTACCTACAAATTGCAAAAGAAACCCACTTGCACCCTACTTTTGACTTTGAGTGCAAATTTACCAATGCCCCACAATAATAATCATGATTAATTAGCCTGCTAAAACACTAAACAACAAAACATTGAAAATAACCAACAATAAACCCTTTTTCCCCTCTTCACTCATCAAATCCATGAATCAAACACCACCAATTTTCACCAGTTTTTCTAATCCAAATTATTGTCCATGATGATGATGATTAGTACTGGAACATATCGGCAGCAGAAGCCATTATGGGTTGGTTCAGATACATCAAATTCCACGAATTGTTCATGAAACCATCCGAATAAGTCCCCAAAATATCCTCAGTCTCAACAAACCCACCATTGTTTGTGTTCATATAACTCAGGATATCATTCAGAGACTGGAGTCTCTGACTCAGTTCGCCCATTTGAGCCCTCAAAACAGAGTTCTCCGCCTCAACATTAAGGAAGTGTTGAGTTGTGACACTCATGGTGGTGAGGATATGGTTGTTTTCTTTCCTCAATTGTGCCACTTGCTCCATCAGATCATTCAAATGCTTCTGTTTTCGCAACCGCGATCGCCGCGCCGACTCGCGGTTCGACAGCATTCTCTTCCTCTTCCTCTGGTCCATCACCACCTGCAAATCTCCTTCTGAGCCTGAGTTCTGGATCTGAGTTGACCCTGCTGAGTTTCCACTTGAAGAAGCCATAAGAGTGTTTCTTTACACCAAATAGCTTAGAAAAATAAGAAGAAAAGAAAATAGATATAAATAAAAATCAATACAGATAGAGAAAATAGGAAGCAATAGTAATTATATATTATATATATAAATTAAAGTGAGATTTGGGTTTTATTCATGAAAAAACATAGAACCAGTAGAGGAAAAAGCAAGAGAAAGATTGAACGAGATGGGTTCTGCGTCTGAGTGAGGAATTTATCATAAACCCAGAACGGAGTACTTCACTAAGAACAGGAGACATCTGTATCAAACATCAATAAGATCAAGATACACTGCATCAAAGATTTAGACAGACAAAAGAGGGGTTTTTTTTGGCAGATTAATTTGCCACAGATCTGAACAACAAAAATTCCAGCAGAATAACGAGATGGGTCTTTGGTTTTTTCAATCAAACAAGCCCCAAAATTTCATCAGAGTAACAGATGGGTCTTTGTTTTTTTCTGTCAGAAATCCTCAGAATCGGAGCCACTGATTTCAAGAATAATTCCAACAGAGTAATTAAGAGATGGGTCTTTTGGATTTTTTTGATTTTCAATCCAAAATACCCAGAATAGTAAGAGCCCAGATGAACAGAACCTACACAATAAATCAGAAAAGAAGGGAAAACAGAGACTTAGAACTAAGGCAAGATCTAAAAGAGAGAGGAGCAGCAGAACTTGGAAGGCCAAGATCTAAAGGGGGGAAGAGAAATGGAAGAGGAAGAGGTTTTTTGGGTTGCAGGAGGGGGCGATTTATAGAACAAAGAGGTGGGCAAGAAAATAAAATAAAATAAAATAAAATAATTATGGGGTGGGAAATAATTTATTGATAGTGGGGAGGGCTTTTAGGTCAAAAATAAAAAAGTGGGGAGGGCTTTTAGGTCAAAAATAAAAAAGTGGGGGAGGGGATTGGAATCCCCTGGTACAGTTGTTGGGTTGTCTTTAGGAAAATTATTTTGTGTTAACAGAACATCGTTACGTAGAACTCATGAGGCATAGTTTTCCAAAAGATTTTAGCAACTCAGTTGCTAAAATCACCATGATTTTAGCAAATGAGTTCAACAAGTGCTAAAATCATGGTTTTGAAATAAAAAAATGAAGTGGTTCCGTGTATCGTTTTTCGATTTTTTTCACACCAAATTAAAGTACTCCTCGTATACTTTAATTCGGTGTAAAAGATTCAAAAAATAATACACGGAAACACTTAATTTTTTGATTTGAAATACCATGATTTTAACACTTGCTAAACTCATTTGCTAAAATTACCATGATTTTAGCAACTAGGTTGCTAAAATCTTTTGAAAAACTATGCTATATCATACTTGGGTTTTAAAATGGACCCGACTATGGGTACTAAACAAAGTGGTATCGAAAATGTACTTAGTGGCATGCGTCGTCTAGTTTTAGGTCCCCCATAAATAATCTGAACTGTTTGATAAGAGTTGGGCAATAAAATGAAATAGAATTAAAAAAATTATGGGGCGGGAAATAATTTATTCAGATAGTGGGGAGGGCTTTCAGGTCAAAAATAAAAAAAAGTGGGTAGGGCATTGGAATCTCCTGGTACATTTGTTGGGTTGTCTTAGGAAAATTATTTAGTGTCAATGGAACATCGTTACGTAGTACTTAAGCATATACTTTTATCATACTTAGGTTTTAAAAACGGACCCGATTATGGGTACCGAACAAAGTGGTACCGAAACTGTACTAGTGGCATGTGTGGTCTACTTTTAAGTCTCACATAAATAATCTGAACTGTTCAATAGTTTTAAAATAATTTTTTGAATAATCTTGTAAAGAATCAACTCAATTAAATGTATAAGTAATTAGTTTTTTATTTGCTAAAATTTAAGATTTGCTAAAATCAACACTTGATTATAGATTTTAGCAAATGAAAAACTAATCCTAATTTATATAAACTTCAAATTTTAATTTTTTAATCGTTCAAGAATACCAAAAATACCGTAACAAAAATTCACCTCAAAAAATCTTTGTTCATGGTGACTTATAATTTTGTAGTGCTGACGAAATTTTGAATTCCAGCTGGCGAGCAATACCTGCAGAATTGAATTAAAACTTCAGTGCACAGTTGACAGATTTCCTATCTTGTTTTCACCGCCTCCAACTGTGATTCTCCCTAGATTTTATTGCCATCACCCACGTGTAACGTGTACACTGTCCCCTATGAACTACTTTTACACCACAGTTCCCGAAGTCGACTTGGTGCAGAGAAACATTATTAGTCCGTCCATTCGGATTTGTTTGTTTCTCGTTCTATTGTAATTAGATAAAAAATTAGCAATATCGTTAAATGGTAAATAATTATATGTAAAATATAAATCATTTTAAAAGTGGCACAAACCCCCAGAATGGATTAACAAATCTAGGATGGGAGAGTACATAAATGCTGAGTATCTATAAAAATGACCAAGAAAAGTGGTCAAAATTTAAAATTAATGATTCAGAATCATTCTTAAGTGATTTTAAACTACTGATTTTGAATTCTGGACACTTTTCTAATAAATTATATGTGTATGTAGAAGTGCCAACCTAAATTATTATACTCCTGTTCTCATTTCTTCTGCATTTGTGGGGTGCGGGCCCAAAAATGTATGATGAATACCCACACGAATGTATAGGACAGATGCCTTGTGTAACAATGCTATGCGGTTGAATGCGGTCAAAGGGAGACGAATAAGGTTTTGATGTGAAAGGTTGGCTTGGTTTGGTTTGAGATTTCCCTCTTCCAATTTAATCCGAGCCATAGGGGGGTGCGGGCGAATAAAATTTATCTCTTATCCAAACTAAGTATGCCTCGTTTGATTCGCGGACTAAAATAAATGGGATTGATAGTCCTAGACTATTTGTCCTAGGACTAATCTAGGACTAATTTATTACTGAATCGCACACAATCCTCTGTTTGATTCGTGCAGGATTAACATTGGGATATCCTATGTTTTGGTCAATCCCATGTTTGGTTCCTAAATTACATTTCGAGATTAATTTCAAGACTCTTTCTCTCTCTCTCTCTCTCCAACAGATTAATTGAAAATAGAGTTCATGACAAATAAGTTCTTGAAACCATTTATCAATTGAACCATTTTTGTTCGTTGTTTATTCTGGAAAAAAAATTCAACATGAAATGGGTTTGCTCGGTGATTTCTTTAGGTGAAATGGATCTAGGTTTCCAAAAAATTTCAACATAAAGTGGGTTTGCTCGGTGAAATGGGTTTGCTCGGTGTTTTCGCAGTCAATAAAGCTCCTTGATCGGTGGTTGTGGTTGGGATCGATTGGGGGAATGTTTTCGCCATCATCGGTCCGAGATTTAGATCGAGAAAATGAGTTCATCTTGTGATATGGAATCAACAGACTCAGATCGATTGACGAAAATGGGTTTTAATGGGGGAAAAGAAACAGCAAACTACGTCCTTGGGGAAGAGCATGGCAACAATGGAAAAAATAAACAGCAAACTACGAAAATGGGTTTTAATGGGGAAAAAGAAACAGCAAACGAAAATGGGTTTCTTGAAATGGGTTTGAAGAATTTCAGAAAGAGATGAAATCTTGGAGCGTTCTTCAGTGAGAGAGAGAGAGAGAGAGAGAGCAGGCGTGAGAGAGGAGGAAGAAGAATGGCAATTTTGTAATTGTTGAACTCACTCCTTCCGTGTCTTCTATCTCAGGTACCTAATACCCGAATCAAACGAGGCCTTAAGGCATTATTGTTTTTTTTGTTTGATCCGTAATCTTAAGATTTTTTTAGGGGAGTGATTTCCACTCCCCAAATTGACAAACACACCTCTTTTTTGTCCTTTAGTAAAAAATTTACGTATATTGATGTGTAAAAATTTACTAAATAAAAATGATATCAATTTAGAGGAGAAAATTTTTGGTGCAAATAGGGTATGGGTGACGTGGTGCCCCTTTGGCACATCCGAGCCATCCAAAAATGCATCGGACGGATTGGATGAAAACACACTTTTTCTTTTCTTTTAAATCCGGACAGCACATTCAATCCGGACCATTACTTGTATTGTTTAAACGGTTCGGATGTGCTGAGAGAGTACCACGTGGTATCCTCCCCGTACCCAAAATTTTCTCCATTTAAAGGGTGCGAAAATCATATATTAGTACAACTCTCAACCAGTTGGGAATCTTGGGACGACATAAATGTACGGTTGTTGACAACCAAATACTCTTTCAAAAAACCTATGGGTACAGAAGATATAGTGTACAGAATATGTACAATAGCTTTTGGGGCCAACTTTTGGGTCCGACACGAATAATTCAAACCGTTCAATAGTTTCAAAATATTTTTTCTATGGCCTTGAAAAAAATCAGCTTAATCGGATATGTGTAACTGGTCAATCCAAAAATCCAAGTTTTCATTCATAGCTGTTACAAATGAAAACTTGGAGTTTTTGATCGACCAATTACACATATTCAATTGAGCTGATTTTTTTGTAAGGCCATAGGAAAAAATATTTTTAAACTATTGAACGGTTTGGATTATTCGTGTGGGACCAAAAAGTGGGCCCCAAAAGCTATTGTAAATTTTCTGTACATCATATATTCTGTACGCATAGTCAAGTCCATACTCTTTAGTTAAAGAAGAAGTCTCCTTTTCACCGAACTAGACAAGGGGGGTGCTGCGCAGCGTACTGTGCGGCACCTGGCCCGGCCGCGCAGGTGTCGGTCCAATGATCGGAGACGTCTATCGTGTAGAGCATATTGAGTACTACAAGTGTACCAAAAATCAACTTGATCGGATATTGTTAAGTACGTCATTGGAACACAAATATCTTGAAAAAAATGAGTTCAATAGTTTTCATCCCATGTTTCCAGTCATTTCTGTTCCATTTTTTTCCAAGTTATATGTGTTCCGATGACGCACTTAACAATTTTTTTTGTCTAGTTGCGTTGTGGGTTTGCTCGGCACACAATTAATAAGGAATTGATTTTTTGGGTTAGGCAAAAAAATAAAAAGTAGTAATTTTCTGTAAATCTCCTAGTTCCAGCATGGAGGATTTACCTTTGACCGGACTGGAGATGGAATTAGTCCAAGTACGCATAACAAGGTTACAAGGTCACCCCCGAAAAAAAAAACACAGATATTTTTGTTTCTATTTTGATGATAGTATTTCTATTTTTGTTATGGATCTGCTTTTACTGGATGAACTTATGAAGTATTTTATCTGATCAATTAACTTTAAATATTGCAGATGAAACAATAAAAAAAGGATAAAGATATGGGTACAGAAGTAGCGGTACAGAAAACGTACCAATCGCGTTCGGAGACCCACTTTTGGGTCTCAAACGAGTGGTCCGAACCGTTCATTGTTCTTAAAACATTTTCCAAGGGGCCCCACCAAATTTCAGCTTAATCGGATGGTTGGAAGTGCTCCAACCAAAGTCCCAGCGTTCCTACCAAAAACAATAAAAAAAGGATAAAGATATGGGTACAGAAGTAGCGGTACAGAAAACGTACCAATCGCGTTCGGAGACCCACTTTTGGGTCTCAAACGAGTGGTCCGAACCGTTCATTGTTCTTAAAACATTTTCCAAGGGGCCCCACCAAATTTCAGCTTAATCGGATGGTTGGAAGTGCTCCAACCAAAGTCCCAGCGTTCCTACCAAAATTTCCTGATCCGAGTGGCGATTGTGGGTTGGGAGGAAAAAGAAAATAAAAGGTGATTTGATTTGACACGTAATAATCCGAAATTTTTAATAAAATTTAGGATTATTTAATTTCGTTTTAATTACTTTAATTTCGTTATTTAATTTCTAATTGCACTTATTGCCCATAATTTGCAATTACTACGGTATATACCCTAATACTTTCAAATTGCTACAAATTCGACCCTAAGGCACGTTTACATTTTAATCGTGAGCATTACATTTTTATAAATTCATTTCATACGTAATTATACACTTTCATACACATACACAAACAATACTAGTACACATACACACATATGTGCATACATGTACTTTATACATTATCCTACACTACCCAACTACCACCAAAGGACTTGACAGTTGCCATACGTAGCTCAGTGGTACAGTTTCGTCCCTGGGACATTCATCCTTGCGAGACGGCTGACGGCTGGATTAAGTACGTAACGTATACCTTCCGTCAGGGCTCCCGAGTGAAGGGCAAGCAAGGGGGGAGTAAATCACAGTTGGTCATAGTCCTTAGTGGTTAACCGGGAGGAAAGTTCTCTAGGTTGAGAATTTAGATGAATATGTAAGTTAATGGCTAGTAATGAAATCAGTTATGTATTTTTTTTCTGTTTTACAATTAATTACCTGTTTATTCCTTTAATTACTGATTCTCAATCATATATGTTGTACTTGTATGTTAAGCAAGGGTTGGGAGGGTTAAATTAGCTATTAAATGATTTATCGCTCACGGTGTTACACTTTGTGTGACCCTGGTATAATACTATGATGTTGCTTCGCGACTCGAACATATTATGCCAAACTGTAATCAAGCAGGTACCGTTCGTGTCGAAGAAGACGGTTATTTCGGAGCCGAGGGTTTTCCGGCAGACCAGACTCAGGAGGAGCCGTGGAATCTAGAGTTGAACCTTAATCTGTAGAACTCACCCTTTATTTTAATGTTGGGTCTGTAATATTAATTTTCAAAACCGCACTAAGTATTTTGTAAGAGCATCACTAGTGGTATACTCAAATACAAAAATACTCAAAGATGAGTATTTTGATACACAAAAGAGGCTCACAATGGTATTTGGATAAATACTCAAAGTTAACAACATTTGTTACAAATACTCAACTTTTGGCATTTGGATACTCAAAACTACCAATCTTTCTCAATAACCAAACCTCAATAACCAAATTTTGGGAACCACACCGTATCAAAAGTAACAACATTCTCTCTCCATTTTTCAAATACTTAATTCAAAACTCAATTTTTTTGCACTTTCTCCAAAAAATTGAAATTATCAATTTTTAATATTTACCAAAATATGTTCAAGATTGATCTCATTTTAAACTACTTGTGAATATCTTTTAAATGGCAATAATATTATAAAAATATATATGTACAAATTTAAAGATGTGCCCATTTCATGAAAATAGAGTGAATGGTACTTTTTTTATTATGGATACAAATGAACCATTGTAGAAGGGTAGATACTCAAACTTATAAACCCATTAAATGAATACTCAAAATGTGATGTGGCAATATTTGAGTATACCACTAGTGATGCTTTAATGGCTGCACTTCACGTTTTTCAACGTGCACTCTGATGGAAACTCTTTTTATTAAATTAATCCTAATTAGTTGTCTTAATTAATGCTTCCGAAAATTGGGACGTTACATGGCAATTCTCAACAAGATTGGCTATTAATTTGTGATGGAATGGAAAAGTAGAAATACTCAATCCTAACTCCGTTCCTGATCCCAAGCCCAAAGACTTGATACAGGGGCGCTAGTAAGAGCATGGAAAGCCTGTCGTTCATCATGAACGGTTCCAATTTGCAGATCTTAATTAACAACTGGAATTTTTAGGCAAAAAATCAACTTTATCTGGCATCATGAATAAATAAGTGATTGAAGGTCATAGTGATTTCGGAATTCACTTCAAACTAAATTTTATTTGATCATTTAGTTTTTGTTTTCTGAACTCCTTGATTTTTATTTTAGGAAATGTTCTACTTTTGATCTCGATAACCTGAACAGTCCTAATCAATTTTTTTGGCAGAGTCCGTTGTTCTTATGGGAACAACAGGTCTCACAAAGTCCATAATTCCTGTGGTCTTTAAATTCACGAATACGGGGAAAGCATCACTTCTGAGTAGGAATGGTAATGGGGCGGGACGGGTTGGGTTGGGTTGGGTTTTGCCATATCCCAATCGTGACCCGAAAATTTATTCTCACCTTGCCCCAAACCCGACCGAATAATGGATTGAAACTCTCTGCCCTGCTCCCATCGGGTTACGGGTTTATCCGCCCTGTCCCTATTTTTTTAACATATTAGGAAAATATGACTTAAACTCCAAAATTAGCGACCAAAAAATAAAGGTTTACAAAATAACTATTACAACTTAACCAACATCTACTGTCTATAAGGAAATGAAAAATAATTGGTATATGATGTGTCATTTCAGTTATAAAAGTAAAAATATAAGAATAAAACAAAATTTTGTGCATAAAAGTTTTTCGGGGCGGGTATCGGGGAGGGATGTTGTCTACCCGAACCCTACCCAAAACCGATTTGGTTTTTCCGATCTTTCCCCTACCCTGATTCTATACCCAAAAAATTTAACAAATACCCGTTTCGATAAGGCTCGCAGCGAGGTGGGTTCAGGGCGGGATGGATTGAATTGCCAATCGTACGTGCTTCTAAGTTAATTGTGGTGACTGCTGAAGTCAAGAGAGTAGAAAAACGTCAAATGGGCTATGATCCATCTATTAGCATCTCTTAGCACAGCAAGTTTTCCACAATTTTGATATATGCATACACTGTGTGTTCTCGCACACATATTTATGTGTGTGTATATATATATATATATATCTATCTAAACATACACATCTATAATCACATACACTTGAACTCTAAGACAAAGAATTTAATATATATAATTTTGAAAACTTTCCTTCCCCCATAAGAAAAGGCGAGGAAAATGCTGGAACTCCCATATGAACTTTCAAATGGAATTTTTCTCCTTTACTTTTTTGTTTCTTTTGATCATGTCGCCCTACTTTAACGAAAACCATATATATATATATATATATATATATATATATATATGTTTCTTATCCTAATTTTCCATTCAGGCACCCTAGTTTTTGTTACGATAAATTAAACATCATAATATTATAAAGTACATATGTTATCGAAATTTGTAGTGAAAATTATTTTGGTATTATCATAGGATATACAAATGCCATTGAAACAAGGTTCACGAAGATGGATCCACACTCAAATTATTGTTGGTTCAGTGTAAAGTTTTGTTGGTGGTTACTACGATTTATTCATGGTGACATTTCACTTTCGGGTGATTGATTTCATGTGGTCCTTCTAAAGACAAAAAAAACAGCACAAGAGAGGGAGCAAATATCAAATCTTAAAAGTCGGTGTCCCAGCATCTGCTATTTTGCGGAAAAGTTGCTTCAATGTGACAAGGGCCCCACATTGCCAGTTGATATTTTTTTGTGCGCTCTGAAGGCTGTGATGTGAGGTTCACCTAAAATTTAACAAGATACACTTGCTAGGGGGTAGGATACCCCTAAAGTTGGGCTGGATTTCCCTACTTGGGGATATCTCTCTCTCTCTCTCTCTCTCTCTCTCTTTTTGGAGTAGAAAGCAAAAACTTATATGTGTCAAAGTATCAAACAAAACAAACCCAAAAAACAAGTAAAATTTTCTCACCAATTTATTCTTAATTTTCCCTCTAGTTTTCCTTATTATTTTCTCTTCCTTTCTCTTTTTATCCTCAAGTTCCAAACAACAAACCATGATACTGAATGTTACTTACAAAGTTCTTCTTCTTCTTTTCATTATAATATATCTCAACAGAGTAAGATCGTAAGAACTCACATTTTAAAGCAATTTAAGCACTACACCAGCCAGTGCTTTGCATATACTAACTCAGTAAAATTCTAAGAACACCAGCCAGTGCTCTGCATAATAAGTGAATACTTACAGACCTGAATTCTCAAAATTCGACAAATTTGAGTGGTATTTTTATACAAATGTTTGACTGAGAGAGATGTACTCTGATCCTAAATTTGAGTGGTATTTCTACACATCCCAAAAGGAAAAACCCTGTTTATGTGATCGATTTGAAAACCTCTTTCCCCAAACTGATATTTCCTTGTTCATCTATTCAATACCCTTCAAAACCCAAACCCTAATTTCGTTGTTCATCCCTCACATGTAAGTTTCCCTCCTAATTGAAACATGGTATGCACACGCACGTACAATTTGAACACAGTACTCACAAAATGTGTGAAGGGAATCACCAGTGAAGCTACTGTGTAGCTAGTTCTCGTTTTTGTGCTCTCTGGCTCGTCAAAACCATTAGATTTGAGGAGAAACGAGGCAGTTGGAGATGCTCTAAGGTAGCATTTTAGTCTTCAGAGGGAGATGAGAGAGAGAAAGAGAGGTGATAAAGTAGAAGACGTCTGTTTTTTTTTTTCACAAGAAGTTAGGTTGGACTATATTTGAACCAAGAGCTAAAATGGGTTGGACTACACACAAAAATAAGGTGGCCGGGCTAAAATTTATGGGGTTAAAATTTTATATAATTTTTTTTCCCACCGCATCTACAACCCACTATATAGAAAAAGAGGGGCCGGGATGTTGTTAGGTTCATGAACCTGATAATTCGATTTGCTCGCGCTTAGCTGATTATTTGATAACAGCTCAAGAAGAGTATCTCCGAAACCTACACACGGTATTCAACTACCATGTAAACGAAATAGACGACGTAAGTCTTGCACTATCTTAATTCTTTTTTTTTTATCAGAAAAAAGTTTATTAATCTTTGAAAAGAAGACAAAGATTATATGGACTTAGGGCAGATGGGTGAATACGCCACCCAAAATCCGGAAAAAGGAAGACAAGGCGCTTGCCAAAGAACAAGGAGAAAAAGACGCCCTAAACCAAAACAATCAAGAAGCTCTAAAATAACCAAGAAGCTCCAAGCCACGAAACACCAAGAGAAACACCAACGACGACAAAAGGAAACAAGCCTAACCGAAGCACCCTTGCAAAAAATCCCCAAAACAAAACACCCAAAAAGCTAGACAGATCACAAAGCCTGAAAAACAAACAAAGAAAAAATACAACACCCTCACCATCGTGAATCCATAAGTCAAAATTCCAAAGAGAGAGAAGCGCTGTTGTCCAAATCTTCATAATCCTACACATCATCCTCCAAATTATCAAGAACAGCCGGCCTTTTGGCTATAACCTCCTCCTCCATTTCAACAAGTTTCTTTACGTTAAAATTCCTCCTCTTTAAATTTAACTCCCAAACAAGCAATTAAATCCATCATCTTACTTACTTGCTTAGATAAGATCATGATAAAATTTTTGTTACGAATACCACAAGAAGATAAAGAAGAAGAAGTGGTCTACAAGTTACTATGCTTTATACTGTGAGCCTTAACTCCGAGATCACCATATCTCCCTTAACTCCATTTTTTGAATTGCATCTTCGGTTGCCTTCTTCCTTGCAATGGTAACCCTAGCTTCTCTTCTCACCATACCTCCCAACCAATTGCACTATCTTAATTCAGTACATATATCCAAAGCTTCTGTGAACTGTGAATGTACTCAATTACACAACCAATAAACCACGTAATTAATTTTTTTTGTATTTTTCCTATTTACGCTTTTTAACTTGATTATTCTTTGTTCGCATTGTGATTTGACAGGTTTGGTGCGATTAAAGCGGGCCACTAGAAGAGAAAGAAGCAAAAGGGATCTATTTTAGCCTTTTTTAAAACGGGTTGTGCTAGTGACCACCCTTAGGGTGTTTCAAATTGATAATAAAAAATTAATTTCCGTCACTTCTGTGCCAGAAAGTGGTTCATTATTTACCGTGCATGGGTACTGGCGCCAGTAAGACCCAATTAAACTAAAGTTGGGTACTTCCTTCGTATTGTTCCACTTTATTTTACTGGGTGATGTCATTTTTCTTTCTTGATCCAACTGAGAGCTGTACCCGATTAAACTAAAGTTGGGTACTTCCAACTAAAATAATATGGGTACACCACATGTGCACCCTAAATGCACACCACCCTGAGGTGACAAATGAGGAATTTACCTTTGCATTTGTTAGTTTTCGGTTGATTTTTTGTGATTTCTTGACTTGTCTCGCAATTATGAGCTCAAATCAAATTAAATCCACAAGCTCAAAGTTAAGGGGAAAAAAAGCATATAGCTAAAAAAAAAATTATACATAATTACATATTCAATATTGGTCTTATTTGATAGATGTCGTTGAGTAGATTTTAAATATTCATTTTTTTTCAACATAGGATATGAAAAAAAAAAAAGTTACGAACATTTGAATTTTCAACGATCGGAACCGTTAGATGTATTTAAAAGGTGTTTTCAGCGTCCTACGCGAGGATTTTGCAAAAAATAACACCCGGAAGTAGTTGATCGGAGTACGTTTTCGTAAAACTACTATACGAAAACCTGGCCCGATCAAACCCTTTTGGGTATTTTTTTCCGAATCTTTGCATAGGACCTTAAAAACACGTTTTAAACACATCTACCGGTTCAGATTTTCAAGAAATAGATTAGATGGCCTTGAATTGGTGCATTATAGTGTTCAAATGCCACTGGAAGTACTGAATGTGTTCTGATCGTGTGGTTACTGACATCGGATGATCATCAATTTCGGGGAGAATGATAGAATTGATAAGATGTTAAATCGTATCGGTTTAGATCAAACATTCAAGAAAACGAACTAGTATCCACCATTCAATGTTATACATTGAACATACTTAGTTATGAACTAATATATACTGCTATAGTCTAATGTACGTTAGTCACACGTTCTCAATACAATTTCGACGATCAACACCGACTATTTTGTTTTTCTTGGTGTTTTAATGAACCTCACAAAAATTTGGACCAATCGGATTTTGAAAAACCCTTCATCAGGAGATTCCAGACGTGAGAATCATTAGTAGGAAAATATTTGTTAATTCCGATCGAGCATATAGAGATAATTAATTTACTTAATTTTTGACATGAATGATGTAGTCCATCCTAGAAAAAAGATAGACGGTTCCGATTTTCTAAAAAAAACTCGAAAGGCACCCGAGTGATGTATTGTAATTTTACGAGGATTTTTCATACATGTGAATGCAATGCACTGCATACACACAATCATTTTCCAAAAAAATTTTTGACTATCCGATCCGTCCAATGTGTTCAGAAGGTGTTTTCAAGGGTCCTTGCAGAAAATCTTCAAAAAAAATACCGGGAAGGGCTTGATCCAAGTAGTTTTCGAAAAAATATATAAATACAGTTTTTGCGAAAACTGCTTGGATCAAGCCCTTCCCGGTAATTTTTTTTGAAGATTTTCCGCATGGACCCTTGAAAACACCTTCTGAACACATTGGACGGATCGGATTTTCCAAAAATAATTTGCAACACAAAAAAATCATTTTTTTCTTATTTCCGGGAGGTGTGGATAAGAAAATTTCCACAATCCCGGAAATAAGAAAAAATGGGTTTTTTTTGTGTTTTCAAGGGTCCTCGCGAAAAATCTTCAAAAAAAAATACCGGGAAGGGCTTGATCCAAGCAGTTTTCGCAAAAACTGTATTTATATATTTTTGCAAAAACTGTTTGGATCAAGCCCTTACCGGTATTTTTTTTTGAAGATTTTCCGCGTGGACCCTTGAAAACACCTTCTGAACACATTGGACGGATCGGATCGTCAAAAAAATTTTTGGATCAAAAGTCCGGAAATCAAAAGTCCGGATAAGAAGTGGAACCTATATATATATATATAGTCCCGATCTAATCCGGGAATCCCGGATCCGGGACTCCACCTTCCTGATATTTTTTTGAAAATCCGAGCCGTCCAATGTGTTCAACCAACGCTCCAACCAAGACACGATGATGTATCGCCAACCAACGCGCGCGTCCGTTGCAATCCTAACCACCCTTAGGGTGGTTTCTAGCTTTTGCCTTGCAAAAAAACTAACTTGTTCCACTAATTAGTTTTTTGGTTTCTAGTTTTGCAAAAAAACTAAGAGATTTTTTGTTAGTGGAATGAAATAGTTTTTGAGTTAAAACAAAACTGTTTTTTTTTAGCGGAACGGGGCCTAAATTTCTCATTTTACAAAACACTCAGGAAAAAAGTCCCCTTTTTTTTTTTTACTTTACCGAAGTACTAGTAGTATTATAGTAGGCGAAAGCTGAGCCCTTGTCAGGAAAAAAGTTAAAAAGAAAGAGGAGCTGAGCCCTGTCATTTCGGATCATAGAAGAAGGACAGCCAAGTGCCAACACTCTCTTTGGTAAGCGCGTGCATATCAAACCTGACCACCCTTAGGGTGGTTCCTAGCTTTTGCCTTTTAAAAAATGGGGTGGTTCCCGAAAAATGTGTCTGTATTTTTTTATGTTGTGGCCGAGATGGGCATGCGATTCATATGATTTTATCAGCACTAACTTTTTTGGATCCTGATGTGTTTTGATTTTCTTATAATTGAGTGTTCGGGTCAAAATATGTGTCTCAATTAATAGTGAACCGGCCACAACTTTTAGCTCAGTTGGTCAAGTACTTAGGGACGATGAGGTTTTGAGTTCGTACTGGAATAACATGGAGTCATGGACGTCCGTGCTAGCAATATAACTCAACCAACATACAAAGCGCCCTATTGTCTGGATGAAAAAAAAAAAAAAAAACCCTAGTTTTGAATCCTTAAAAAAAACTAATTGTGAATCCGATAGGCAGCAAGCAAGACAAACCTTTAGGCCTTGTTTGGTGGCACTTCTGTTTTCTGTTTTCTGTTTCTGTTTTCAGAATTTTGACAATTTAAAAACAGAATGTTGTTTGTGTGCCACTTTTACTTTCAAATTCTACTTCTTACTTCCACTATTTATGAAATTTGAGGAAGTTGAAAATCTCAACTTTCACTTTCTGTTTTTGTTTTCCCACTCCCAACCGCCACCCCACCCACCACCCACCACCACCACCACCACCACCTCCACCTCCAGCCACCACGCACAACCACCACCTACCACCCCACCACCACCTCTAGCCACCACCCACCACCCCACCACCACATCTAGCCACCACGCACCACCACCACCTACCATCACCGCCACCACCCACCACCCCAACCACCAACCACCATCACCGCCACCACCCCACCACCACCTCTAGCCACCACGCACCACCACCACCCACCATCACCACCACCACCCACCACCACCTCCACCCACCACCCTAACCACCAACCACCATCACCGCCACCACCCCACCACCACCTCTAGCCATCACGCACCACCCCTCACCCCCTCACCACCACCTCTAGCGACCATGCACCACCACCACCCACCATCACTGCCGCCACCCACCACCCCACCACCACCACCACCTCCACCTCCAGCCACCACGCACCACCGCCACCACCACCACCCACCACCCCCACCCATCACCGCCACCACCACCACCACACCCCACCACCACTTCCAGCCACCACAACCACCCGCCATCACGCCACCACCCACCACCACCACCCACCACCTCCAGCCTCCCGCCGGCACATCTCCAACCGACTCATAATTATGTTTTTACTTTTTTTTTTTTTTGAAAATAATTTCACACAAACATATTTTTTGTTTTCACTTCCATTTTACGAAAAACGGAAATTAGAAAACAGAAACAGAAAACAGAAAACAGAAAACAGAAGTGTTACCAAACATAGCCTTAGTAACCTAAAAATTATTTATTGACAGCAAGACTCGAATCTAACTCGAAATGATAAATTATTTATTTATGTACTGTTATGTATTCGCCATAGGAGTATATGATATTGATGTTGCCCTTTTCACTGTTAGCAAGGATGGAGCCAGGGAGGGGCTAGTAGAGGCAGTCGTCCCCCCTACGTCTTAAAAAATTTGTATTAGTACATTGAAAAAAAAATTATCATCAAACTATATAGTCCCGTCCCCCCTCCGTTTTTTCGTTAAAGAAAATAATAGTAACAGCTTTAATATTTGTCAAGCTATGAAACAACTTTGTACTAAAACTGGTTTTAATGAGGTTTAAACCCAATTCTTTTAAACAAAACAACGCCCAAAATTTATAACCCAACTCATTTTAGGAACTTAAGGCCCGTTCACTTTTAAAAACTAAGGCTTACTGAAATTTCGAAAGCCCAAAACTCTTTAACATGGTCTGTGGACATTAAAGTAAAAATTCATATCGTTGTCTTGATTTTTAATTTTTTTTTATTGTGTATATCTGTCCCCCCTCCGCCAAAATCCTGGCTCTGTCCTTGCTGTTAGGTGCAATACGGTACCACACAAATGGAGCCTGAGCGCCCATCTCAGCCATTTAAAAGTGTCTTAGACGGTCTAGATTTTTTCCTTTCTCTCTCCTCTCTCTCTGTAGCACCACATGGTAAACAGTGGGCACCCAAGTTTTTCTCCATTTTTACCATTAACCTCTACCTCTTCAAACTCCCAATGGTTCAGTCAAGCGGATACGTGGAAGCAATAAGTGCTTGGTTCCATGAGGTCACATGTTTGAAACTCAACGGAGACTACAAACCTTGAGGCCACTAGAGAATTTGTGTTAGGATTTCAGAATTAGTTGACATGCACTCAAGTTAGCTCGGTTATCAAAAATAAAAAACCTAGAGAAATTATTCGGTAGTCTTGGAGTATCGCCACTTGGTGCCCCAACAGCCCCTTAACATTACACATTATTGTGGGGTCTGTACAACCCAAACACCTCTTCAGTGGAGTACAATAATTTCAGGTGCAGCTGATCAAAGAAGGTGGCCAAATTATTAATGGTCTGTACTTGATTTTTTCTCTTTTTGCACCCATGTGCTGCTATTGCCATCATGGGAATCCCATGGACATCTTAAGCCATGATCCATCAAACTTGGCTTTGTCATCTCTCCCAACTTCACAACTCAATGAACTCATAATATACTTTTTGATTATGTATGAATTTGGAACGTTTTATTGGGTTTGTCTATACAGTGTTTTGCTCCATTTTTAATTGGGCTTCCTGCTAGTCTATGATAAAATTTATCTCTCAAAATTAATTGAGATATGCGTAAACAGACCCTGATGCCTAAATTATCAAAAAAAGATTGTATCGTTCCCCATTACGCTAAAGCTGTCATTCAAAATTCAAAAACAGTCGAAACCATGAACATAAAAGCTTTTATCATACCATTCTTATGTTAGCAGCCTTCGGGATCAAAGTGAATGAAGATCTAAAGCACGTGGTAAAAACTAAAAAGATAAAGTGAGGCCAGGGGTCTCAAACTTTGTTCACTTCACATTTCTAAAAAAATTTCCAAAAAGATTCTTTCCCCATCTCTCATCTCTCCAATCATTAATCACATTTCTCTCTCTACTCATACCCCTCTTTCCAATCATTATTCTCATTTCTGTCTCTATCTTTATCCAATTATTACACTTCTCTCTAATTATTATTTTTTTCAAAAACTCATCCAAACACTATCTCCAAAATATTTTTCAAAATATTCTTCTCAAAATTATCAATCAAACACAGCCAAATTTGAATCCCATAAACTTTCACTGACTATAAAAGACTCTATAGTCTCGTATTAGGTCTGTTAGGATCCGGATCCAACATTTTCAATCCGATAGTCCGGATTTAAACATCCGAGTCCAATTAGGATCCAATCCAATTAGGATCCAAATCCGGATCTTAGAGGGTGTTTGGCCCCCTCTTTTTTGATTTTTTGGTTTCTCTTTTTTGGTTTATGGATGTTTGGCAACCAAGGGGAGAAATAGTTTTTCCAAAAACAGTTTTTTCATTTTGAACAATCTGGGCCAGAAATCAAAAAGAGCTTTGGAGCTCTTTTTTGATTTCTACTTCTCATTTTCCCTTTCCAAAACACATTCTGCACATTTCTCCCAAACACTCCTCTCACATCCAAAACTCATTCTGACCAAAAGCCAAAAAACCAAAAAACCAAAAAGTCAAAAATCAAAAGCTAAAAAGTAGGCTCCCAAACACCCCCTTACTGTTATCATCTTGATTTTGGGTCTGTGCTGCATTTTATTCTTCTAAAATTCCGCAACCCCACCCCAACCAAAAAAAAAAAAAGAACGGATTGGATCGGATCGGATCCATTAATACATGTGATGAGTAATTTCATGGGAATAATACTGAGTGGATTAATATAGCACGTTGCAAATGTTTTTTGTTCCTCATATTTTATGATGGATTGTCAATATTGACGACCGAAAATTCCAACTAAAAAACAAAGATATAGGATTCTTTAAAGATAATCTACTTGTGTGTGTCCACGGGGAACTTTTTATGCTGATTTTGAGATTCTAGCTTTCAACATCATTAGCATTTACTACTCCTATAACTTAATTCCAAAGTTATAATAAACATGTTATCTCATTTTACTAAAATATAAAATCTAAAGCAAAATTTAAAGTCACAACCTAAAATTTGTATCAATAGCTATTGCAAACACTCCGATTAAATAAATCAAACCGTATGTTTCTGTCTCAAAGAATCCCAAGCTTGGAAGTTTCAACATATCATAAAAACCAAAACCATCTCCAACAGGTTATGCTACTTAACCCTAAGGGGTTGGTCAAGTGTTTATGAGAAAGTAAAAAACTATTCATGCACGAGGTCTATGGTACGATACAACGGAAGGCACAACGTTTCTAAGACGCAATATCGATCTAGAAACAAGAACAACAAAGATGAAAGAAGGCAAGGAAAGCAAGAAACCAAGCACACAAGGACACGAGATTTATGTGGTTCGATATGCAGGCTGTGTACCTACTCCATAGGGGGAAGGAACGAATCAATCTACTTAATTAATAAGGATTACGAGCTCTAAACTCCTCTTAATGTATCTCTCAGTCTCCTTGGGTTTCTCTCTCTAAAACAAGCATAGAAAACTCTTGAGCTAAACAAAACACACTTAAATAGAGCTGCTGTCTGCGCTGGCTCATCCAGTCCAACCTAGCTGTCGTTTGAACCACCAACAATACTGAAAGCTCTAGCTCCTCACCGGTTGAGCTAGTGTGAACCACCATTGGTTTAGTTCGGACAAGTGATATTTGAAGTCACACTCAACAAGGTCACATGTTTCATTTCCATGGAGGCCAAACATTCTAAACCGTGGGGTCACTGAAGGTTTGTCTAGTCGTTAACTTCGGAACCCCAAAATTAGTTGAGGTATGCGCAAGCTAACCCGGACATCAAGTTATAAAAACTAAAACAGATTATGCTACTTCAAATTTCAATGATGCAGATTTTTGTCTTTCAACATGTTATAGAGTCAAAGGAATTGCTATGATTTACAAATTTATGTATCGTTAACTTCGGAACCCCAAAATTAGTTGAGGTATGCGCAAGCTAACCCGGACATCAAGTTATAAAAACTAAAACAGATTATGCTACTTCAAATTTCAATGATGCAGATTTTTGTCTTTCAACATGTTATAGAGTCAAAGGAATTGTTACGATTTACAAATTTATGTATTTAAATTTCAAATGAACTGCATCATTGAAATTAGTCGAGGTATGCGCAAGCTGGCCCGGACATCGGTTTATAGAAAATAAAACAGATTATGCTACTTCAGATTTCAATTATCGATGCATATTTTTGTCTTTGAACATGTTATAGAGTCAAAGGAATTGTTATGATTTACGAATTTATGTATTTAAATTTCAAATGAACTGTTCATGGTAGCTGAACGTCATTGAGAAGCACCGTAACCTAATTTTGACTAAAAGTCCGTAGATGAAGAATTCAAATCAAACACACAAACTTCATTCTAATATGCAAATGGGTCAGAAGCCATCCAATTAAACAAAATTTTTTTTTTCCGGTGTAGTATCGAGTTGGGCTCAACACTCTAAAGATCGGCACAACTCAAAAAAGTTGGGCTCATTTGTATAGGTTCGGTTCGTTTATAGAAGCTCAGTTAGTAAATAAACTATTAGGAATTGGAACTCTATGTTCAATCCACAGCGCTCCTATGAATCTTGGAAACTAGAGTCACGGAAATCAAATAGCAAACGGAAAATAGTTGTAATAAATGGAAAAGAAAGAACACACCTATGTGTGTGTGTGTGAGAAAAACATCTACGTGATGAAAACTCACGTGAGCCACACTAGTCCACTATAATCGATGAATCAATGGAGTACAAGTCTTTTCAAGAACAATTTCCTCTCGCCTCCTTTTATGTTTACTCTGAAATTCTTAACCCTATTTAACATGCATCTGCGTTATAAAAACGTAAGGCAAAATACCCGAAATTGCCCCTGCCAAAAGTAAAAATATTGTTCTCGTTGTAATCTGTGTGCTCCTAAACAGGTAAGGCCCAATAGTCCAATCTGACCCCCAAATCTTTGAGCTGAACTATCGCTAAATGTTGTTTGCATCCCCAAACATAAACCTAGACCGACTCGTTTAGGGCTCAACTCTATTACAATTGAGTCGAGCTTAATCCTAAGTTTTAGGCTTGTTTAATAACACAAACAAACACTTGCATCTCCCCACCGCAAAAATACCGAACAACAATTCAACACTTAATATTTCAGGCCCAAAAAAATTTGACGGAATCATACGAGCAATAATAGCCCAAAATACCTAATGGGCCGTCAACCTGAGAAACTTCATTCAACCCCTGAAATTTGGAGGGAAAAGGGTTTTAGCACAGTTTTCATCTGCTCGGCTTTCTGCGCTTCCCTCCGTCGAATTTCAGTTTCTCTTTCCCTCTGATCTCCCTCTTCATCAGCGGCGCGAGCTAATATTGAGGTAAGCACCGTGATTGCAGTAGGTTTGAATTCAATTTCCGATCTCAGATTCCCCATAGTTGTCGATTTCATTAATGGTGATTACAATCCCCGCTCATGCGTACCGCTCATTACGGATTTTTCTCTCAAAGGTTTACAACTTTCCAACCTCGCTTGATTGTCATCATTCTGTGACGACGTTCCGTTGAAATTAGTGACAGGTTCGTTTGAAATTATTGGAACGGACTAGTTAATGCAATTACGAAGTTCCGTTGAAATTATCACCGAATTTGGACTCTTGATTGCATATTTGCATGTTACATGTACATTTATGACTTTTGTGTTTGAAATTTGATGTGGTTCTGTTTCCAGCGAGAAAAGCAAACTCCTGTCATTTATTCCCTCTCTTGAAAATTGTTGGTTATAATTCGCAAGCACAGCAAAATTAACAGATTGTACACACACCTGTCTTTGGGGAATTGGCAATACTTTTCTGAGCTTTGTTCTAGTACTTGTGGGGTGGTGTTCCCTTTTTGGGCCTAAACTCCCTCTTCTCGGATCTCTTGGAAGTGGATATTAGTATAACTTGCCCTGTTCTTTTTCCTCCTGGTTCCTACAAGAACAATAACCAATTTGTGACGTCCGGCCAAAGGTAGCTGGAAGGCACTTCACAGCTTAAGTTAGAACTCGACTGAGATGGAAAGAACAACTTAAGCAAGGAGAAGAGAATCCGGGGACCTGCTTTTCGCCCAAAACGGCGTTGTTTTGGGCATTTTCTCGGTACACCTCCAAAGCTTCAAAGGGCCCTGTTTGGAGAGTTAATTTGGGGTTCAATCTTAGGGGACTTAGGCTCTTTGGGGTAGGGTATAGTTGGTTTAGGCACTTTGGGTTTAGGGTTCAGGGATTGGGTTTAGGTACTTTGCGAGAAGCTTTGGAGGTGTACCAATAAAATGAGCAAAACGACGTCGTTTTGGGCGAAAAGCAGGATCCCCGGACCCAGGAGAAGAGTGCATACCTCTTAGGGTTTATCTTAGGGGAATTTTAAGGAGTGCTTTGCCTTGAAGGCCAGGGCATCGCGTGCCATCCTCGTGATCAAGCGACGTCACTGACAACCTCTCTTCAACATTCAACTTCTGAACCAGCGTCTTGGATGACGTTCTGCTGGTAGAGCTGGGTGGCAGAAATGGTTGCCATGCCATGCAGGCAGAGCCAGAATGGTGCCATGTGGCTGGACCATACAGATGTTATAGACTCGCACTTGGTACGTTGCGCTGGCGGACTAGACCGCACGGTCACGCATAGTGCACTGCGCGTCTGCATCACTTGGCAGATCACTATTGTTGCTACATGGCTGACTCGGATTGGAATGGTATCGGCACTTCAGAGCATCTAAGGTTTGGTTGAGGTCCAACCCGAGCCCCCGTTACAGGCCGATTGGTAGTGGGCTGGTTACCTGCCCAATTGAACAAACATTGGATATAGGAATGGTTTTGGCCCAATTGGTAATCTCCGGCCCACTACAGTACTTTATTAGGAACAATTTGGTGATGGTGAAATCGAGATACGAGTATGTCTTACAAGCGAAAAATATTATGGAAAAATAAGTATCAATGAAAGATGTCGGAAAGATTATGGAAGCAATGGAGGGACCATGGATATTGTTGAGAATATAACTGATAAAGTCACTTGTCTCTCTAAAAAAGCTTAAGCTTTTACATGTGATTGCAGTTAAAAATTTAATATTTTATCAAAGCAAACAATAATTTTCACTATGGTTATTGAAATATTTGCACGTATTTAGCACGCTTATAGAGGAGAGCATGACAACACGTGAGGGGGCTTGTTCAGAATATAAATGAAAAAGCTACTTCTCTCTCTAAAGCTTAAGCTTTTAAATGAGTTGGTGGCTAACAATTTAATAGAAATGAATCGAGGTGTTTTGCGAGTCAAATACATTTGAATGGTCTAAGAGTATATCCATTCAATTCTCATTTGACCTATACAAACCCATCCTTGAGGAAGTTGTACACAAACTATTTTCCAATGTGTAATGTAGTTGTTTCAAATTCTATCTTTTCCACCTGCATTGTGTAAACAGGTGTTTCTAATTAAGTTCATTTCCATAGAAGGCCTCATATTGTGAATGACTTCCATGTCAACTTCGCTAGAAGGTTTTTTGGTGCTTGGTGCTGCTACTAGCCTGCTACAGGTACCACATCAGCTTACCACAAATGTTTCTATCTCTTCAATATGGTTTATCAAATCTCATTAAGATTCGTTTCTCTTCTTTTTCTGTAAAATAGGAACAATTTGTGGGATGAAGTCCTCAGACATATGCTTAGATTACTTACGGTCAACTGTTGGTTCGAGGTAATGTATGAGATTCTTATATGGTTTGCTTGCTTATGAGTTATGTCCGATACTAGTTTTGGCTGCAAAGTTAAAAGAGAACATTGTGTTTCAAACAAACATTAACTAATCAATCTTAACTTCTCACATGACCATCATTTACACGTGTCATAAATTGTATAGATTGGCTCGTAAAAAAGGGTGTAACGAGTGCACGGAGCTCTCGCATAAGCGGGCTCTGGGGTAGAGTTGATGTACCCAGCTACCCCTGCAATGCAAGGTCTGAGAAAATAGAGGCTATGCTCATTTCCATAGTTTAGTTTAGTTTTAGTTTTGCTGACATCATCATTACACTCATTTCTCTCTCTATCTCTCTCCACTCATTACACCTTTTTCCAAAACTAAACTAAACTAAAACTACCAAACGAACAAGGCCAAACTAGTTTGGGTCTTGTTACTTGTTGGATAAATCCTTTGCTTAGGGTCAAAAGTTTTTTGGTTAGTAACTTGAATAGTTGGGACAAGAGGGAATGCAATCCATCTCTTGACCAACTCATAGATTTGTTTGATCTTTTCTATTTCATGGTAGCGTACAGGGCCTTTTTTTTTTGTACATGGGCGGTATTCCCTCAATGCTTGTTTCCAATATAATTATTTACTTACCAAAAAACAAAAGTATTCAGACCTCAGGAAGCATGGCAACCATGTAGTATCATGTATCCATCATATCTTGCCCCCAAAGTACATGGTTTGGAATGTAAGAAAAATAACTGTGAAAAGGGAAATACTCAAGCCGCACACATGATCATATTGGAACTCAATAGTGGGGGTTATCATTTTACTGATCTTGACTTACATTCAAAGTAGCACAAAATTCCAATAGAAATTACATTGACTTCATTGAACATTTTCTTATGTAGTTGATTAGCATTCACAGTTGAACAAAATCGTATTTTCTTTTCTTCATGATCCCTTTCTTTCTTGTCTGGAAAACTGAAAATCTGAAAGACTGAAAGGACTTGCAACTTTTGATTTTATACAAGCAATTGAATTTCATTAACTTTTTTCCCTTTGCATCTTGCTTTACCTGAATTCTAGAACTGTTGCTTCCCTTGAGTTTCCTCTGGATTCCAAGCAATAATTATCAAACAAAACACAATTTTAAAAGGGAACAATTAGTAGCATAAAATTGAAGGATGGCGCAGAATTCAGCTTAGCTATCCTACTACTTATTTGACAAAAGGAAGGCATGGTTAGGGCTACTGGACTCATCAGTCGGTTTGACCCGTTTAGATGGTGTTAATCGTGTTGCAACCTGGGCAAGAGTTTTCGTAGGTTCATGGTTCGGAGTAATACTTTTCAACTGTCTAGAATAGCAGGGTGAACAATTAATAACTAGGTTAATGCATTTTGTTTGATACCGAATGGAGCGTTTTAAGGGTCCACGTGCAAATGCTACTTATACTATATTATTGAGCATTAGAGTCTTTCGTCCCTTGCTCCTAGCTTTTGTCGTTCAGAATCTTCAGATCATGTGACTCGTGGCTAAACAAACTACAACATACGGTAGAAATGGAAATTTTAGCAATTCAAAGCAGCATGGATTCTATTACGGAAGTGGAAGAATACCATCTATTTCACTTGATGGGATTGCTACAGGGGAGGGTTGATTTCTATTACGAAAAGAGAATTCCTTTTTGACAGAATAGGCAATATAAGTTTGAGTCTGTGATGCTTTTACATTGTTCTAGAGAATCAGGGTATATGGGCTTGTGATTATTAATGTCTATGACGGGAAATAGGTTCGATTTTCTCTCTAATTCAAAAATGGGAAAGAATCAAAACCTAGTCAGATTCTTGTTCAAGTATGTTTTCAAAAAAGAGAAAACCTATTGCTCCCAAGATATTCCACAAATCCTAAATGGTAAAAGACTCTATGAAAAGTTTCATCTTTGTTCTAGAATGTTCCGTGATAAATGTGCAACTAATGTTACTTTAGGAATTTGATTCTATTCCCTTTTCTTTTCGCTTCAAAGTTTCTTGCCCCTTTTGACAAATAGAGATTACCATCACTTTATCTTTTGATTTTTTTATGCCAACAATTGGAATCGTATTTCAATATGAAATTTGAGATCTTTGAAGTTACATAAGGCAACTCAAATTTGATATTATTATGAAGGACTGAAATGAAAACTGGAATCCAACTTAAAGGAAACTTGAAGATGAAGTTCAACAGAAGCCAAAGACAATGTTAATTCGCCCAACTGAATGAAAGGACCCGTTGTTCTCCCCCCCTCTTTTGTATCTTAATTTGCCTTTGGAATCTTAAAGAGTAAATCAGTGGGAAGTGTTTCCCAAGAATTACACTCGGGTAGTAAGGAGATCAAGTTACAAGGATTTTATCTTTTTTTTTTTTTTTTATCGGCACTAGGATTTTATCTTTACTAGAGTAAAAAGATGTGAGATGACGATAAAACAGGAGATACTGAGGCAGCCTTAGGGAATCGTTACACATATTCTTAAATTTTGAATTCAAATTCTAGTTTGACATTGATACTGTGTCCGGGCATGTGGCATTTACTTCGTTCAGTTTGTTGGTTTGGAAAAGTCACTAGCTGAGCTGGAAACATACAACCCTATTTCGTTTGGAGGAAAAGAAACATTCAATAGCATGCTAAACTTGTCTTATTATTGCGAAATGTACTTATTAGGTATAATCTTATTCAGTTCATTGTTGCCCTTTTATAGATTTGTTTTTCCAGCCACAATGTCTTGGTGATTTGGGATTTTTTCTTGTACTGAATATAATCTGTGTCTTTTGGATTTTTATCAATCTTCCACTTATACACCTTTTACGGAAGAAGCATAATCTTGTCACTTGAGGTGTTAATCAGGTTGAGACTAATCATCTGATTGTTCCCCTTAATCAGTTTGTGTGAAGCTATAATCAGTTTAATGGTTAATTTTTCTGGACCGTTTGCTTGGTAATTTTGCTTAATGACTGATATAAATCTTCTGGCTGAAGGACAGCCATTGGATTGTGTGTGATTCCTTATGGACGTGCTGAAAATAATCATTCATCATGTTGCAGAGCATTCTCTCTCTGTGAATGGTGTTGACTGTTGAGTCCTATGCCTCCTATAGACGATGGATTTGATTTGTATGGAGTATTTAGACAATACACCGTTGGAACTGAGAATATAAGGTCAAGCATATCAGACATAGGTGGCATCCATCATATAACAAATCTGGCAGCTTATAATGCAGTCTCCCAACCTCCAAGCAAGAAACCTTCACATCACTTTTTCAGTACACAGGTTTCCCCACCCGTAATGAGAATAACAGTAAAAATATCAATGATATACTGATCTTATTCTACTTGGATAACTTTGCCTTAATTTAAAGCAACCAAAAAAAGGTGGATATTTCGTTTGCAGTTTCTTATGTCTTTTCTTAGCCCGTTTATCATTATTTTCTTAAATTTAGGGGCATGCATCGGTGTGATAACTAAAGTTCAAGCTGTCAGGCTGTAAAAAATGAGAATCCGGTGTTAAGTGCAAGGGAAATAAGGCATAGCTGAGGTATGCACCAATTCATCACTCCCAGCAACCTTGTTAACTGGGAACTTACAGTCTTCCCTTTAATTGTTTTACTTCTTTCGGTAGTCATGGTGATGCTATGCACTATTTTTACATTTGTTGTTTTGCCATATGAGTCGTGGTTTTACCTTGATCATTAGTTTACTTTTGGCAGATTCAATATTGGAAAAATCATTTGTTTATAGATCTTGACATGTTCATCCATCATACGAACTTTCCCCATATAGTAAATCTTATAGCTAATAGCACCTTGCGACTGAATTTGATTGATTTAACTCCAGACAGGAGAAAGCATAGGGGTTAAAACTTAAAATTGAGTGGCAGCAATTAGTTGAAAATCCCCCATTAATGTCTTTTGCACTGTCTTACGTTGTAGGCTTGTAGCACCACCATATTTTGAGACATTTACAGCTGTGATCCTCCTCATAGTAAGTAACCCAGTAATTATTTTACTTCAAACATAATGATTTTCTCCTTCATAATGGGTGAATTGGAGGCTGTCTGTCAACCTCTGTCTTGTCAATTTGATGAAAAAAGTGAAAATGCAGAAAGAAAGGTGTAACTTAATGTCAATTGGTATTTCACTGAAATGGCCAAGCCATTCTTTGAAGTATATTTAAGTTTGGTAGTTGAGGAATTGCCTTTATTAAGTAAGCCCAATCACTTTAACCTCAAATCAACTTGTAAGGGCATCTCCAATAATGGAGTTAATGGCAGAAATTAGGTCAGAATTAGTCTAAGGCTGCACAAAAAAACCGGTGAACCGTGAATCCGGTCCGGACCGAACCGATCCACGCGTTTTGGATTTTAACAGTGGATTAATGGTCCGGACACGGATTGAAAAATTAGTAAACCGTGACTCGCAGTCCGGACACGGATTTTGATTTCGAAACCGTCGATTAACCGATCTGGACCGTGAGATTTTTATTATATATAAATTTTTAAAATACACAGACACACACACATAATTTTACACAAACTTCTACTACACAGACTAGAGGGTAAACCGTGATCTCTTTCAAAACTAGGTTGATAACCGTGTTTAGATGTGTATTTTTATTGATGATCCATGGAAGCAGTCTAATATTGTCCATCTGGAGTAAATAAACTCAGGATTTGTGACAACATATAGTAGATTCAATTAGTAGTTGTGTATTTGTGTTTACACCATTAGTGTGAGATTCCAACGAAGGCTTCTTCTCTAATTAGTTGTGTTTACACCATTAGGTAAAATTTCAATTATATAACTTTGCTACTTGTTTATATATAACACGTAATCTGTGGATAAAACCGGAACCGATCCGTGACTCGCGGATCGGATTGGAACCGAACCGTGAGACTTTTGGTCCGGACATGGATTGTATTTTCTAAAAACCGTGACTCGCAGATTAGGATTGGATTCATGCCAATCTGATCCGATCCGGACCGTGTACACCCCTACTAGTTAACTAATATTTTTCATTTTTGTGTCCCAATAGTGTAATTAATGCATGGGTATTTGCGCCAAAAATTAGAGCAGCTCTACCCGGCATTTCAACTGTAGTACTCCCTCCATCCTAAATTGCTTGCCTCTTTTGGACAGTCGTGTCATTCAAACAATTGTCTATATTTCACAATCTACAATATTCTTTATGATTTTGAAAATTTTGTTTAATAAAACTAATTGAAATCTATCAAACAAGATCCATATTTGATATAAAAAGTAGTATAGTATAAATTAGAAGATATAGATAATCTTTTAAGAGGTCCCAAATGGTGAAAATGGACCAACAATTTGGAACAGAAGGAGTACTACAGTTAACTACCAGAGAGAGAGAGAGAGAGAGAGAGAGAGGAGGGAGAGCTGGGACGAGAGCACCACCTATATCTATATGTACATTTGTGTACTTTTTTTATGTTTTAATAACACTCTAACAACATTAATTAACTTAACAACATGTTTTGTCATAACAGCACAAAAATGAGACTCACTTTTTATACTTTTGTGTCATGTAATACCACATTTTAAACTCAACGATTGGAGATGCCCTAAGAAACTTAAAGCTATGCATACATTGACTCTAAAGTCTCTATGTCATTATTGAAGATCTTGTCTGTAACAACCCAGAGATTTTTCTTCCTTGGTTTCTTAAGAGACAAAAGGGAGAATGAAATGATTTTGTTCACACTTCACACTCATTGAAAGAGGATGAACGTTACACTAATTCTGATTAGTGAAAAAAGTGAGTCTCACCACAAACTAAATCTATTATTACCAAAAGGTTGTTTGATACTATGGATCCTACACAATTTCCACCATTCAAAGTGAGGATAATGTTTACCCTCTTTAAATGAGGATGAACAAAATTGGACTCTTCAAAAGAGGAGAAGATTTCAATAAGTTGTTTTCAGAGAGGACATGGTCATTGAAAAATGTATAATCCTTTTGCAACGATGCCCCCATGCAAGGACAAGATTCCCAAAAATCAAGGAAATGGAAAAAAGTGCAAATCAATCTTCAATAATAATCTGTTAAAGTCCTATGGTTGATGTCAAATTGGCCCCAAATATTCTCCAACTGACGCCCACATTTTGAGTTTGTGGGTCTAAACACAAAGTGAAAAGTACTGAAAACTTGCTCCTTGTGTGAAAGCTTGGAACTTTTGCTGATAGGATTAGAATAAGTGGGACTGTGGGAGCATCGAGTTTTCAAGATGGTACTACAATGAGGATATACCATTAGGAAAAGTAAAATTTGTTTACAAGGTGGTCAAAAAGCCAATGGCCACCTTATTTCTTTTACTAATATAATTTGTCTGACACAGTCATATTAAGTTTAAGCCCTAATCATGTGATTGTGTTGGCTTCGTTTCCTTTGAAATCTTTGAATCCTGATACGTTTTCCGTTCTTTGTTCTCGCGTAATTTTACAATGGGTAGTAGAAACTGCATGAATTGAGAAATTTACGATATTGTGGATCATATGCGTATATAGGATATTAAAATTTCGTACGATACAGGTAAGTATAGAAAGGTTGTCGACTTGGGTTTAAGGGATATTGCTTTAGTTTTGATTATTACTACTTTTGCTACACCCCGAGGCCGTATTTTAGGGAAGAGACTTTACATATGGCAAGACTCGAACATTGAAAGATTCTACCTGTAGGAGGCCATATTCAAGGGAAGAGACCTGAGCTGTGAAAGTACTGTACTAGCCCTAGTTGATTCTAGAATTCATACTAGATCAATTGAAAGTACCTATAGGAAAGCTTTTAAAGGATTTAGCATCACCAACAACCAAGAAAAACAGAAAACAAAAGCAAGAGCTCAGGTTAAAAGAAGGGAACATGGGCCTCACATGCAAACTGTAAAAGAAAAGAGAAGGCACATTCCAAGACCTCTGCCCAATTTAAAGCGAGCTCATTTATATATTTTTGGGGGTTTCCTTAAATAAAGAGGGAAAAATCTATGGTGGCGCAGGCATATGGTACGCCTCTTTACGAATGTTTTTGGTACTTGTTACGTATTTTTTGGTAGGTTACCGCAAATATTTACGTAAATACTGAATTTTTTAAAAATCTATAACGGTTCATAACAAGTACCAAAACCTTACGTACTAAGGTTACCATGAATAGTGAATTCTTTAAAATCTATAACGGTTTATAATTTGACCAAAACCATACGCAACAAGTACCAAAATTATAGGATTGTAGTCCCCCAATCCGATCGTCCATCCCACAATTGATGGTTTAGATTTATTTATTTATTTATCAGAATTGATGGTTTAGATTCACATATGTATTTTTACTACTAAGAGATAAAAGAGGATATTATTACCGCTAAGAGTTAATAAATATATCTCAACCGTCGATTATGGAATGGACTCTCGGATAGGGAGGAAATCCACATAATAAGTACCAAAATAATAATACGTAATGGGACGTACCGTTCGTTTCTTTTCAAGGGGCATACTCTAGCACTCCCCAGGAGGGGGACCTCATTTGAATTTTGGTGAGGTTGTCCTCTTCATATCCTCACTCTCAGATAGGAATCTGGTCGTACACCACCATATCCAATCGTAGATCTCCAACTGACCCCTTGTTTTGCTCTCTACAAATCTCCCCCTCTTGCCTTTCTCATTCCATCAACTGCCCTCTCTCTCTCCCTCTCCCTAGATCTCCCCCTCTCCCTCTCTCTCTCTCTTTCTCTAAAAACAGCAAATTATGGTAAGTTCTCCAGAACTCCCTGATTGTAACTATCCAAACAATCCTATCTTAATCACCCCAAACAGCCCAACACCCAAACATTCACTGTATCTCTCCAACCTAGATGATCAGAAGTTCCTTAGATTCTCTATTAAATATCTCTATCTTTTTAAGAAATCTGTATCAATTGATAGCTTGAAGAATTCTCTCTCAAAAGTGCTAGTGGATTACTACCCATTAGCTGGGAGGTTGAGAGCAAGCTTGGACAATGATCAGAAGCTCGAGGTTGACTGTAATGGAGAGGGTGCTGTGTTTGCTGAATCTTTCATGGATATTACTGCTCAAGATTTTCTTGAACTTTCTGGACAGCCAAACAGGTCTTGGAGGAAGCTCTTGTATCGGGTTGAGTCCCGTAGTTTCTTGGATGTTCCTCCGCTTGTCGTTCAGGTCAGGTTTCAATCTCATCATTCCTTTTCTTTCAGGAAAAAGTCTTATGAATTGAGGAAATGCATCCGGAATTTGGCCATGAACGTAACGTGTAGCGGGTAAGGTGTGTTTTCAAATTTCATGCGTTATGAGTCACATCCTAATGACTCTTGACCGCTCACTTCACGGTCTGGGCAACTTTTCGTAGCATTGCTCGTAGTTGAAATTTGCATTTGATAACTCACGTTAGGAGACCACCGATGGTGGTAGGTGGCTCACATTTCCGAGGGAGACTCAGTTTCGAGTCTTGCTACCATTAGCAAGGGATTGCAAGGGTACACACTTATGCCCATTTGTCTATAGGTGGTGCCATCGAGATAGCTTTTCCTTAACGATGGTAGCTGTAGCTCGAACCGGACAATCTACTGGAAGGTCGGAAGTCCCTATGATCACGTTCAAGGGGTTGCTACGCTAGTTACCCCTTCCAACCCTTTTTTGGATTAAAAAAAAAAATTCGCGTTAGGAGTGATTCGAAATTTTTCATATTTAGGATTGCAATTATGCAGGGATCTTTTAGCTCTAGTTTCACAAGTCATTTATAGTTATCTTCTTATGATTTTCATCAAATCAACGTAAATTCCTTAAATTGAAAACAACAAAGCCTAATAGGCCCTTTGCACTGAGAGAAAGGAAAAGATTGTTGTTTCTCATCAAATTTCACTAGTAAGATGAGATTATATGAGAGGAAAATAAAGCAATGGAAAATCTTTTTTTTGTTCAGTTTTTTTTTCCTTCATTTCTCACCTCTTTTATTTGTCCAAAAGATTGATGGGCTGCTTTTTTTTTTTAAATATACATTTTCCCATCATTTCTCACTCACAATCCAATGGATGCGTTGGGTTTTCCTTAGTTTATTTAGTCAAGTTTTGCATTATCTAGATGAGATGATATTCCTGTACCAACTATCTTTATTCTGTAGTTTAGCTTTTGGAGGTGGTTCCCACAGTCTAGCTAATCCACCAATTGTGCAAGAACAGTTGTTACTATTTGCTTTTTCGCACGACAAAGTGGAATTTTATGACTTAATTATTGTGACTAAGATACCATAATTTATTATTTAACTGATAGTAATATTATCTTTGATATGGTATATAAGTATCAAAATATATATATTCTTTTTTACCAGTCTTAATTATGACGAATTGAAGCAGAGATTCCCTTGAGAGGGCCTTGCTGCTGTTATCCTCTTGACTTTTCCATATATGGTTAATTTTAGGATTTGTGGAGTAGTTTGCAGCAGAAGTTTCCCTTTCGATACGTGTCATGCGTTGTGATGTTACCGACACTTGCCCCTCCACCTGAAATGAGGAAAGATTTTTGTGTCCGAAAACTGTTTTCAAGTTTTATTCTCTAGGAACATGAAGATATATTTGTTATCCAATGGTCAAAAAGTTGTCGCACAACACAATAGAATTCATCCGAAAACTGATTAGTGGTTCCTACTTCCTGCTTTTTAGGACCTTCATGGCACCCTCTACATTTAAGAATCTCAGTCTAGTAGCAATATCTGCAGATTTGTAGGGTAGCATTGGAGGACCGAGGGTCTTCTAGGGCACTTCTGGACCGTCCATCTTTCTGGAAGAGTTTTATTCAAATTTGGATAATCTAAAAGTTTGAACGGTCTAGAGACACCCTACAAGGAGTACCCTAAAAGATGCCCATTTCAAGCGTTGGAGGCTTCGGGTGGCAATTTTTTTTTAAAAAAGTAGTACTCCTATGTCGTAGCCTTTAGAAAATTTGTGGATTTCATATGTGCTTATTTTCATTTCTTTTCTTTCTTGACTAAATAAGTACAGTATGTTTGAAATATATTCTGAGCATGCTTTACACTTGTATTAATTGAGTTTAAAACTCGCGTCTAATAATAAACTGTGGTGGTTTTTGCCAATCTTTTGTAATAGAAATGTTTTTGTAATTGACGCATGACTTTGATCCATGGAATTTCTTATGTTGAGACTCTTTAGAGAAGGGGTCATTTTATTGAAAGTTCACTGGAAAGTAGAATATGGGGAGAAAAAAAGGGGACATATTCCAATGCATTTTAAATATTCTTCAATATCAAAAAACTTATGGGATATATATCGACTTGTGTGGGACTCATCTCGAGATTTCACACTAATGATTGAAGTCGTTTAAATTTTTTAAAATATGTTTTAGGGGACCCTTTGTAAAAAAAAATCAGTTAATTTAGATATCAGTAAAGACTTGATAAATTCATTCAACTCTTCTTCTAAGAATTCAAAGGACCAAAAATTGAATGAATCGATCAAGTATTTATCTATATTCAATTAAACTAATTTTTTACAAAGACCTCTAAAAAAATGTGTTAAAACAAATTTAATAGCTCCAATTATCAGTGTGGATCCCACACAATAAAGTGTATATTTGGTGGTTGGCTAGTCGGCTTGTTTCACATATTTCTATACAATTTTTTAATCTTAAAAACAGTCTAGTGAGCTGTTTTTAGCATTTTCCTTAGAAAAATTGAGGTGAGAAATTATCATATTTCCTATATAGGTTATGTTATTGCTCTGTCCTAGACAATAGGTGACCTTGTACTCTATGATACTCTCTTTGTTCCAAACTGTTGGTATTTTATGAGAGTTTTAACTTTTTAAGTAGACATGCAATAAACGCATTCATGCGTAAAAAGGTTTGTTGATTTCCACCAATGCCCTTATATTTAACTTTTTTGAATGAAATCATTGGTATTGGTAAAGAGACAATTTTGAAAGATTAAATAGTATATTTTATTTTGAATTTTCAAAGATGATTAATCTAAAACATTCCAAAATAGTATAAGGGACGAATAATTTAGGATGGGGGAGTAATTTTTATCCCTCTCTCTTTTTTCCCTCCTAAATTTGGTTGGTTTGAGTTTCTATTTGTTTTAAATACCCCTCTTTTTATAAGCTTTATCCTTCTATATTTGCAGATCACGAATCTCAGTTGTGGGGGAATGGTCCTGTGCACAGCGATCAATCATTGTCTATGCGACGGCATTGGCACATCGCAATTCCTACATGCCTGGGCCCACCTCACCACCAAACCCACTACGAATTTACCAATCAACCCCTTCCACTCCCGCCACGTGTTGAAACCCCGAGACCCTCCACAAGTGACCTCCGCCCACCCCCAATTTTCCAAAACTACCCCTAATAAAGAAATTCCTCTCCAGTTAGACCTCAACCAGTACCTACAATCTCAGCCACTGGTGCCTTCATCCTTAACTTTCACCCCCTCCCACATTCTTAACCTCAAGAGACAACTGGTGCCCTCGCTAAAATGCACAACCTTTGAAGTCCTAGCAGCTCACACGTGGCGATCCTGGGTTAAATCGCTAGACTTGGGTTCCACGCTCAATGTAAAGCTCCTTTTCTCTATCAATATCAGGAACCGATTGAAGCCAGAGTTAGAACAGGGGTATTACGGGAATGGGTTCATGTTAGGATGCGCCGAGACCAATGTGAAGGAGTTGGTGACTACTAACTTGCACCATGGGGTGAAATTGGTTCAACAAGCCAAATCTTCCTTAACCGATGATTACGTGAAGTCAGCCGTAGATTTGTTGGAGGACAAAACGGTAAAAACAGACTTGTCATTGAGTTTGGTAATATCTCAATGGGCTAAGCTAGGGTTGGAGGATTTGGATTTTGGAGAGGGGAAGCCTTTGCACATGGGCCCACTAGCCAGTGATATATATTGCTTGTTTTTACCAGTGATGGGTGATTTTGATGCTGTGAGAGTGCAGGTGTCTGTGCCAGAGAGTGTGGTTGGTAAGTTTGAGTATTACATGAGAGATTTTCCAAGTAGTGGAGACAATAATGGAGGTGCAAATGGGCATTGCAGAGAGGAAAATTGACTTGACATGAGAGGATTTCGATATTACTATATGGTACTACTTGTTACTGTGGAGGTGGTTTCTATTATTAATGAAATGAACCCTGATAGATTTTCATGTTTGTAAAATTTAGTCCCTCGTTTGTTGCCAAGGGTAACACAAATTGTAACATGTTAAAAATAATGAATCCAGTTAGTTGTATGCTCTCTAAATTGAAGGTTTTACTGTGCAATGAAAATCGAAAGAGAAACAATGGTACATTATTTTGGTAAGGCGAACATCAAATTAGTTGAACGTTTTCTTTTTCTTTGTTTTTTTTTGGATACATACAGTAACTCTTGAACTTTCGAAGAATTTAATTTCCCTTGATTCTTTGTGGACGCTTTTGTGTCATCAAATTAGTTTTATGTCGACGCTTTAGTTAAATGTTCATGGTTTTGTGAGAAGGTTTATTTTGTTTTGTATGCAGACTCGTGCATTAGAAGAGATAGTGCCAACATGAGTCGAAACACATGATTATACAGATAATTCTAGTGATAGCCTTGAGTCGCTGAGCTTTCCTGAAAGTGACAAGTTAAAAACATATGGAAGTTGAATCCATCATGATAACTTATGACTATTTTTTTTGCCAGACTATAAGATGTTCGTATATGTTAGTAGAATTAGATTACTATGGCAGACGGTCGTCGTTCCATCGACTTGAACTGAAGACTTCACACATTGACACTTAAGGGTCCACTCACGACCGTTTGAGCTAGAGCCCGGGATCCTATCGTGATCATTTGGGTTCTCATTATTAATTACCATTATCATTACACAAGTTAGTGCAATCCCATCCTCAACCAGAAAGGTGCTTCTTATTTCTTGCATCCCAATTCTGAAAAGCAGCTTACTGATGCAAAGTTTGCTTTCCTTTTTGTTCACTTTGCCTCTCCAACCCAACTGGCTAGAGAATATGAGTGGCCATAAAAATATAGTGATGATTAAGATTTATTAAGGCCTCTGGTTTGTGTTCACTCGTTGTCTGTGATTTTGTGGTGGTGGAAGTGGAAGTGGAAGTGGTTTCCCCTTTTTTTAATAATGCTTTGAAGAGTGGCAGTGCAATCTATCTCTCAGTGACAGATAGAATCTGTCTTAGATCGGTTATGTTGGACATTCTGTTGAATATGTCCAAAATTAGTAAACTAATGGCACGTTTTGTTGTGTAATTCAACTCATTATGATGATGATCTCTCTTTTATTTCAAGACAAACACTTGTTGTACAACCATTGGTGCTTTTGTTTTTTTTTATTAGTACAATAATTCCGAAACCGCATGCATATATTAGTTTCACACTCACTCAGTGAAGCGAGCGTGTGTTAGTGTTTGTGTAATTGGTCCATGATCTCTCACATAATATATGGATAATAGGGTTATTATCACGGGAAAATTTAATCACGTACTTAAGTTCATCTACTCTACGAATTTGTTACCGCCTAGGCAATTGATTCGATGTGACAAGATCATAACTGTAGATGGAATGAATTTTTCTGAGTGATATAAAGTGAATAGTTTTAGCTATTTTCAAGATGCAGATATTCATTAGCATACTTTGAATACTTCCACCAAAGCATTGGCGTGATAGCACTCGACATCATGCTAATTATTTCAATTTCCCAATGCGAAGATAAAGGATTATTATCACGGGCAAATTTAATCCTGCAATCACCTGAAAATGAGTACAAACTTAACTTCATATACTCTACGAATTTGCTATCACCTATGCGATTGATTCGATGTGACAAGATCATAAGTGTAGATGAATGAATTTTTTGGAGTAACAAGAACAAGCGGCGGACCGGTGTGCGAGGGGGGTGGTTAACCCCTACAATCCTCCCAATTTTCTTCCTATTTATAACACACTTTTGAATTTTTTTTGTATAATTACTGAAGAGTAATCTCCATAAACTAGGTCGAATTCGTAATTTTGAGTCTGCCACTGACAGTGACTGAATAGTTTTAGCCATTTTCAAGATGCAGATAGTAATAGTAACTAAATAGTTTTAGCAATTTTCAAGATGCAGATATTCATTAGCATACTTTGAATACTTTCTCTAAAGCATCGGCACGATAGCACTTGCCATTGTGCTAATTATTTCAATTTCCCAATGCGAAGATAAACATGTTGGAAAGATTACGCAGACATGACAATTGAATTGATTATTGAATCATTATTAAAGCAATTCATTTAATTTTCAGCATCAAGTTAAAGCAACCAAGTATTATGCAGAATATTGGAAGTTTTGGAATATCATTTAGTACTATCAGGATAGGTTAAATTTTTCCAGGATCTTAGTCAATGGATTGATTAATAAAAGTGGAAAGACAAAGGACCCACTCTCAAAGTCCCCAAAAAGCAATAATATGTCATGCATACTCATTTTTGTATATTATCATCATCATCACCAATATATGTACTTATCAACAACTAGGCCACTAATGGCTAGGTTACTTTATAGACCCACATGAAAAAGATACTCTCAAATCTCTTCTTGAAATCTTGGATTCCAAACGTGAGGCTTTGTTGGTTGACACTCACTCGGCATTCTTTTTTTTTTTTGGGGGGGGGGGGGGGGGGGGTTGAGACAGACAGGAGTGTCCGACCTAATTTATACGTACTTTGAATAATTCTTTCTCTGGTCCAGTAAAAGGCCGGAGAGCAAACTTTTGAGACCATTGAGAGTTATGCCCGATTATTGCCTCCAATGTCCCAAAATTAGTCGAGGTGTGAACGAGTTAACCTAGACATCCAGTTATCAAAAATAAAACAAAAAAGGCTGGACATTCACGGCGCCTAAACTAGGAGATTCACAAAAACCCTGAGAATCGAACGTAATCAAATGGGTGAGTAGCAAACTCTACTCACTAATCAATCGGACTAATCACAAGAGCTACTTGCCTTTTTATTCATCTTCATTTTTGTCATCTCTCAATCGAACATAATCAAATGGATGAGTAGCAAAACTTATCAATCAACCGGACTAATCCCCGGAGCAACTTGCCTTTTTATTCATCATCTTCATTTTTGTCATCTCTCTCCCTCTCTCATCGCTTGTTAACTTATGATTGGCTATCTAGTTTGAGCCAATCCCAACTCCACCCAAATCTTTAATACTCCAGTATCAAATCTTTTGGGTCTAAAACCCAATTTTTATCTCCTACATACTACTACCAAAGAGGGGGTGTTCAACTTTGAATTGGGTTGTGCTGCTTGCAACTTACATTTGCTCCCTTTTAATATGTTATACTTTTTCCAATTGCATCTCATTAGCTTTTTAATTGTTAAAAGTACTCTAACAGGGAAAAAAAAAAAAATCTTTCTAACTGTTTAATTTCGTTCAATGGTAATTTTTGCTCCATTTCTAAAGAAATCTCTCATGAAGTGTATGTTTTAGAGGAAATGATAGTTGGTTAGGATTTCACAGCAAAAAAAGGTTTAAAGCTATTTTAGACGTTTTAAGTTCGATAAATTATTGCAAGTGGTAAGACATGTACTCCGCATTTTAATTGAAGAATTTGCTTTTTATCCATACTAAGAGACGAGATCATCCATAAAAAGGTGGAAAATCACAAAGTAAAAGAAAATCAAAATTGAAAAATGCCTTACTTAATCCTATAATTGATGTTCTTAGGACATCTCCAATAATGCACTTAAGAAACAAAATTAGGTCAATTAGTTAATATTTTTGTAATGTTTGCCTCCAATAAAACTAAGGCGTGAAAGGCGGCCTAAAAAACTAAGTTAGAGTATCAACACCCAGTGTGCTAAACGCCCACTTTTGGTTAATTTTCTATTTCCTTTAACGCAGTGCTAGGTATACTATTGGAACAGAAATACATAGCTAATCTAACATCATGTCATCATCTGAACTCATCTTACTAAACCAGGGCTTGTAATTTAACGGTTATCCCCTGATTTTCCCACAAGGGAGACCAAGGTTCAAGCCTTGGCAGAGGCGCTTGGGATTTAGGGGTATGGATGGCTTCTAGACCTCCTCTGGACTAACTCCTCCGCTAATCCCCCACTGATGTATATCGAATGGCAAAAAAAAAAAAAAAAAAACTCATCTTACTGGGCCGCCCCCTCTGTCTACGCTCTTGTGTCAAATTTAACTCCCCTATTAGAGATTGGCCTAAGGCCTTGTTTCTCATTTGATAAAATGGGAATCCCATAAAATTAATGAGTTGATTTTAAAAAATGAGAAAACCATTTGCTAAAATTAATCCGTGCCTTGGGCATAGCTTGTGCTAGTAAATGTTAAATAAGAGACCCAACAAAATGTCAAAATCCTTCAACAAAAGCATCCTCTTCATTTGTGGGCTGTTCATGCTCCATAAGAGCCCACCACCTTACTCCTCCAACTCCAAAGTGGACCATAAAGCAGCTTTTCAAGTGGGTCCAATTACAAAACACTATTGGGCTTCAGCTATTTCCTAGCAGGCCTCACAAGCCCACTTCTTAACCAGCTGTGCGTTGAAGCACGCGTTTCACGTTTCAAATTCGCAGGCCATAGGAAACACTCCTTGCATCTCAAGGAAGAAGATATTATATAGGACCCATAAATAATGATGAGAGAGAGAGACAGGGAGGAGAGAGAGAGTCAACTTCAATTGATTTTTTCAGTAAACTAGTTTTCATCTAGGGTTGCCGACGTTCCGTAATCTATTTCTCTTTGACTTCCTGCAAAACTGAATTCCTGTTGCCAATTCAAAGAATTTGCTTCGGTAATCGATCGGATTCTTCCACCAGGTATCTCTCTTGCTTTCTGGTATACGCTCTGCTTGTTTCTTGAGAAAATGCAGAGTATTCGTATTTTCAACCGAATTGTCGAAAAATTGGTACTTTTTCTTCATTAGTGTATGGAGCGTTCTTCGTTATGCCCAAATCGTGTATGGCTGCTGATTTTGTGCTCAGATAGGCTTGAATTCTTGTTCAAACTCGTTCAAATCTGTGGATTGTTTCCACATTAACTGAATTCATTCTTTTGTTGCGATTATTGGTGATATATGTCAAAATTACGTCTTCAAGACCTAAAATTTCAGCTGGATTTTGGTTCGATGTTAGTTGGACTTAAAGTACGTTCGGTCTTGATTTTGTTGTTCGCAGTGTTATGAATTTTTCTTACAGACTAAATGCTTCTTTGCTCCTAAAAAAGGAACAGGTAGAAAAGGGACTAAATGTGTCTTTACCAAAAAAATGTTATCTTGGAACTTGTTGCTTGGCAATGCTTGCTTCTTTTGATGGGTGAATTGCATCGTAGCTTAAGCTGGCGCTGAAAATTGTGGGTATTGATTGTTGGCGGATTGTGTTATGGAGCAATGTTTGTTGACGGCGGTCTAAAGCGCTCTTTGGGGGATCCCACATCCCTTTCTGATTTTATATTTTGTCTCGTTCTGTTCCCTTAACTTAGTGCTTACTACATTGAACGTGCTTGGCTAAAATCTGTGAACCTGTTATCTGTTTTTCGTTTAATCAATTTTGTTTGTGTTGGTGGATATCATGTAAAGATACGGGCATATTGGCAGTTTTCTATAAACCATTTGTCCTATCACGTTATTAACTTATGATCTATGTGATCATATTTACTTTTCAATTGATAGATAGTTTTACCTTTTGGGACATCCATGGGGAAGAACAAATATCCAATGGCCTTTCAAAATAATCAAAACAGAGAGGGAAAGGGTTTGGAACTTTGGGTATTTACCTTTCCAATCGAGACATATGTGGAAATGTATGAACTTTATGGTCCATATAAGCATATTTAATTCTCGATTGTCAGATAATTATCCATTTGAGACATCCATGGGGAGGAACAAATCTCCAAGTTATTGTCGGCAATTTGGTGGACAGGTCATTAAACAGTTCTTTAATGCAGAACCTTTCTGTGTACTTGTATCGGCTAGAGCGGATCAAGTTCTCCAGGGGATGGTTATCAAAATCGTACGATTCACGATTCTTATCGTATCATTTGATACAATTTGGTGGGTCAGCGATACGAATAGGTTGCTTGAATCGGAAATAGCTGCGAATTGGAAGTGAATAAAGTTAATATTGGCCCTTTTTTCACAATTTTTTTTGGGAAAAGGAATCAAACTATTTTTAATGGTTTTAGTACTATTATATTTTGTCATTGTTTATCCTAATTTACTCCTTGTAAAGTATTATAGGTAGGGCTGCAAACGAGCCGAGCCTTGCCTTAATGTGTTCAAGCTCGGCTCGGTCATTTTTAGGGACGCTTGAGCTCGGCTCGAGCTCGAATTGAGTAGGAAAATCATGGCTCGAGCTCGACTCGTAGAAGATTTGAAAAGCTTGAGCTCGGGTCGTTTGAACTCGGTAATATATGAACGAGCCAGCTCGGCTCGAACTCGAGCTTGTTAAGAGGTTACACATTAAAAAAAAAAAGAAGGTTTATCCAGAGTTTACATCCAACAAATTTTCGATTCGCATCGAACCCAATATTTTTACAAGAATCACTCAAGTTCTCTTCAGGAGATATTACTCACTTCGTGAAGTGCGTCATGATTTCTCTCTGTTGTCCCGTCACACTTGAGATCAACACCTGATACAAATGGTTTCATCACAGATCAGAACGTAAGTGAAGAAGAGATTTTGAGAGAGGGCTCAACAAAGAAAAAGTGAGATTTCTTACCAAATAATGAAGAAGATCCACAACCGGAGATGGCCTGAGAATCAATGGCCTAAGAGTGAGATTTGGGGTAGCCTAAGAGTAAGATCGCCTCTCTCTGTGTGCTGCTCGACGATCGGAGGTGGCCGAAGAGTGAATCGGAAACGGCGGTGGCTTGATTTTACATTGAAGGATTTTAACCAGTGCATTACCCATCCTTTTTTGACTCATTGATCAATTGTAGAGATGGATTCTGCACTATATTGATTGCAAATCTTGAAGAAAAAAACGTGAGGTGCTCGCCTCATGCGCCTTGCGCCTCTCTTCAAGACACCCCGATGCCCTTTCACTGCGCCTCACTTTTTTTCTTTAGAAGACTGGGTTAGTTTATTCTTGGAAATCTAGAGGCATGGTAATGTCTGTTAAATGGATGAAGACGCGCATCCTATTTTGCCTTTTGGTGTTTGTTGTGATGCATGCAGATGTCATAATTTGTTATCTTAAGATTAAGTATCTTAAATATTTCTTAATTCTAGATTTGTTATCTTAAGTATTTCTTACTAGATGTCATTTTTTGTTCGACAAGCTATTGTATTCATTATGTTTTGTGTCAATCTTCATGGAACTTTTCCTTGTTTTTCTACAGAATATACTTACAACGTGACTTTCTGAGCTGTTAAATAGGAAAATTCTAGATTTCTAATTTTTTGGTCTGCAATTGATAGGACAGTGAAGCCATGGAAGGGCAACTCTTACAGAATCATCTTCAGGATACACAAGAGACACAAAATCTAAACGTTTCTGGAGAGCCTCCGTGCCTTACACGCAAGTGGTATTTCAGTAAACTAGAAATAGAGCATTATTCTCCATCGAGGAAGGATGGGATTGAATTTGAGCACGAGTCAGGATTGCGGAAGTTGTACTGCTCATTTTTACAAGAGCTTGGAATGGAGCTTAAAGTGTAAGCTTATACGTGAACTGAATTTTTTGTGAGAATTGTTGTGGAAAGAATAAGGTTTTTTTGTTATAGTTGCACGTGCACTTTGGTCGATTGTTAGTTGAAGAGTTGGAATTTAGTACCGTTCTGAACTTCTGGTTTTATTCAAGTAAGACATGATCGTCTGAAATCCACCCATTTTTCGCTGTAAGTACAGTCCCTCCTTTTCTATACTTAATTATGCGTATCTGGTAATTTTGGTGTTATTTGCAGACCTGCCTATCACTCTTACCTCTTCTGAACCACTACTAGTGATAGTAAATGCTTGTTCTTTTCAGGCTTCTGTTTTTTTTTTCCCCAGAATTTAGGGAAATATATCAAACCTTGTATATATCTTTTAAAGACATACTGTTTGTACGATGGTTTTCCCTTAGGGAGCCTTAGTAGTTTGGGTAGATGATCCAGCCTTTACATTCTAATGACATCTCCTAGAGTTTTGTTTGTTCATGCATACATACTTTTCCTTCTCTTCTACATAGAATCTCATTCAATGCTACTGTGCGCTCGGGGTTGTGATAGGTGATTTTGTTTTGCTTTCAGGCCACAAATTACAATAGCAACTGCAATGATGTTGTGTCATCGGTTTTACATGCGTCAGTCTCTTGCAAAGAATGATTGGCAGGTAAATGCTGTCTTGTTATTTTCCTTCTCTAATTTTCCCTGTTCTACTTCTCATAATAGCAAGTAGAGATCCTTTTTACCTTCTTTATTGGATGAGATTCATGCACAATACTTTAGATGCTTGAACATACTTTGTCTTTGGGGCTAGGGCAGTTGTTTATGAATAATGGAAGTTGAACACTGCAATGAGCAAATCTGTCACCCTTAAATCGAAAAATTATGACAGAGAAATATGAGGAACCCGATCTATTACAACAAGATAGTAGTTCTCCGCATTGGGTATATTACATTCATTGGGATCCTTGATTTTCCCTCCATGCCAGAATCGTACTGTTTTGGGAAGTTCACCTCCAAAGTAAGTAATGGGACATGCTTTTAATACATTGAAAATTCGCATTAGAAGCTACTGATCTCAACATTGACACTTGATCCTCAGTTTTAAAAATTATCCCCAACCACACTACCTGTAAAGCTAGTTTTAGGTAAAGTGATAAGAGAAGGTGGGCTCTCCCACTTACGCATCAAAGTGTGTTTGCCATGGCACCAGCCACCAGTAATGCAGGTGGTCCTAACACTGTAGAATCTAGACAAAGGGATGCTAGCTCTAGTATGGATATAGTATGGAACGGATCACCTTGAAACGGAAGAATGTTTGCAAGGAATAGTTTCTAAAAGTCTTTTGCTTTTGAGTTTTCAATAATTGTCAAGCATTTTGGGACATTCAACTGGAAAATGGTTTAGCAGAAGGGGAGGAGGGAATAACTTAAATTCGGGTAGAGAGAATTTCAATGGCCAATTTCCAAGGCAACCAAACTGACCAAGGCTGCTTTTCCACTTAAATTGAGATCAAAATCACCGGGATATATTAGAAATATTTTGCCACAAGGAAGTGGTTTAAGTTTTCCTCATACCTTAGAAGGTCATAGGAAAAAGATGCCTTTACGAATAAATCATGGAAAAGATGTCTTCTTTGTTACACGCATGCATGTATCACTATTTAAATTTTGGATCTTCCTAGCCCTCACTTCATTGAAGATTAGATGAAATACCTGATAGAAATCTATCAACCCAAGTTACCCAACATCCTGGATTTTTTATTTTCCTGACTTGAAGTTTTCAAGAAGGCATTATGGATAATATATTTCTGTTACTCAAATGGTTGCTCCATGTACCACCTCAAACCTTTCAAGAAGGCATTCGAATTGCATCAGTCACAGAAAAGTTATTTCAGAGTCTGGCTGTTCAATGTTGCTTGCATCTACTTTGATTTGCGTGCTTATCAGTGTGATTGTGTGCCTTTTGCAGACTATAACAATTGTGAGCTTGTTCCTTGCTTGTAAAGCTGAGGAAACACCACGCTGTCTCAGTGATGTTGCTATTGTGGCTTATAAGTTAATGTATAAATGGGATCCCTCGGCTTCTCGAAGAATCAAACAGAGGGTATGATGGATATTGCAGTTACTTTTGAAAGGGATTCTATCTCCCATGTGAAGAGGCTTGATCATCTGCATCTCACTTTGTGTAGGATGTTTATGAGAAGCAGAAGGAAATGATCTTAACTGGGGAGAGGCTTTTGCTGTCAACCGTTGCCTTCGACCTCAATATTGAACATCCGTACAAGCCACTTATTGCAGCTCTGAAGAGATTGGAGATCTCAGACAAGAAGATTGTAGAAGTAGCATGGAATTTTGTGAACGATTGGTGAATTCTCTTTTCTTTTCTTACCTTCTTTATTTATTTATTTTATTCTAATCAGAGTTCTGTATATGTTCTATACTTTCTGTTTGCTTGCTTCAATGGTTTAAACTCTCCTTTTAATGGGACCTGTAGGCTGCGCACAACACTGTGCTTGCAGTACAAGCCCCATTATATTGCAGCTGGTTCTTTGTACCTTGCTACCAAATTTCGGAATGTAAAATTACCTTCGGAGAAGGGGAAGGTGTGGTGGATGCAGTTTGAAGTTTCACCTAAGCAGTTAGAAGGTTTGTTACTGTTCTTTCCGAATACCTTACAACCTTTCTACTTGCAATGTTTTCGCATCATGCGTCATGCCGTCATGGGAGACTTCATACTGTCTTTGCATGAATGATATGAAGCAATATGATTTCATCATCCATTAGATATCTGGATGTTGAACTAGAAAATAGGGCTGAAATCGGTTCAGGTCGGCTGGGGTTTTGGGGTATGGCAGACTGAATTGATCGGTTGGTCTAGAAATGACAGTAACCGATTCTGACCGAAATATTGGGGGGACTGAAATCCGTTCGGGGTGGTTTGGTCTTGTAGTTTTTTGGGGTTGGGCTTCAAAAGTAGTTCTGCAGAAATCGTAAATTGAGTCTTTGTGCTTCGAGCAGTGAGAGAGAGAATAATGAGGCGAGAGAGAGGTGGTAGAGAGACCGTGACGTGAGCATTTCTGGTGATAGACTGAGCAGGAGGGAGAGAGGCGCTACTGACTCCTGAGATTTTGAGAACAAGTTGAGAAGTTTAGGTTTGAGTCTTTGAGAATGAAAGGACCAGATTGGTCCAGGTGTAAATATGAAAAACCCTAATCGGTTTGTAGGATATATTGGTTCGGTTCGGTTGCCTATCTCAGTTTACCGAGACTGACCCAAAAATTATTAATTTCCCCTACAAAACCCGAAACTGACCAGCACCGAAACTAGACCGACCAAACTCCGAAATTAACGGTCAGCTTTTCTTGCTGGTTCATTTTGGTCGGTTTTATTTTCACGCCTACTAGAAACTGATTGGCTTTTGTCCTGGTCTCTGGTCTTTATAAATAAAAATTTCAAGAATCCGTTAGAACCCACTTCTTATGTATATTGTGATATTGTCTAAGTAGTTCTTTGAAATCACAGTTATGAAAAATTAAGTAGCACTGGAAGGTCATATTACACAATGACCTTAAGTCTCTGGATGTTCTTTGGATGAGTAAGTCTGGATAACAATACTTCTATAGGCAGCAATGTGCCCCAAGGATTCCAGATAGTTGCAGGCCCAAATGTCAACCAATGATCATAATGGATGGGGCATAGATAATTCTATCTCCAAGTCCTGACAACCCTCCTTTGCCTCCTCTTAGTGGATATTGGATGGATTGCTTCGAGCATTTGCTTGACCACCCTTTCGTTGTTAGTGTAGCCTGGCATTAGTTAGCCAAGTGGTTATTTACGGATGCTTTGAAGACTAAAGGATAAGTTGTGGATAATTCCTTATTCTGTCTCAGTTTGAGGAGCCACAGTCGTCATTTTATTTCGTGGTGTCCATGGACTCCACACTCTATAGTTTCTTATATATTAATTTCTCCTTTTCGTGTTGACAAGGAACTCTGGTACTCTATGTTAATTATCTTCACAATCTTGCGCAGAGGTCATCCAACAGATGCTTGGGATGTTGGACAAAAGTCAGAAACAAGCTCCACCCCCGACACGTGGGACGGTGGTTGATTCTAAACCTGCAGCCGCCAAAAAAATTCCCAGTACCCCGGAATCAGCCATTACAAATGGGTCAAATGTCACCCAGAATATGGCCCATGGTGTTAAATCTGCAACTTCCAGTAGTCCAGAGTCATGCATTATAAGCAGCAGCTCAAATGCTACGGACTTTACTGGCCAAGGAGCTACGGTGGATGTTGGAGGACTTGTTAAGCCTGCTATTTCCAAGTGCATTGAGAACGAGGCTTCTAGTGACATTTATATTGGTATGAAGGGAATACAAAGTCAGACAAGTGATTGTGGTAGTGCCAATAGTGTTGTTGAGGATGGTGATGTTGAGCCGAAAACGGGGGAATCAGATCCTAACTCAAGTACCAAGGTTAAATCTATTCAATACAGTGATAGTAAGATAGATGTAGATCGGATTAGAAATGCATTAAAGAGGAGGAGATCGGAGCAGAGAGTAGTTGCTAAGAAGTTATTGGAAGGTGTGGATGATGAGATAGATAGTGAAGCTTGGATTGAAAGGGAGCTGGAAAATGGGATAGAGCTGGATACTGCCTCGGTAAACAAGCGAAAGAGGCTATGAAAGTTCTGGGTTTAAACTCTCTTATCATGTGCTATTCATATGAACAAGCTTATTCTGCTTGTTTTGGGATCATGGCTATATTTATGTAAAAAGTGAGTACATTGCTCGAAAGTATTGGAACAAATTATTTTGGGTCATGAAACTTTTTAAGATCGACTGTCGGATCTACTTCCTTTGCACATAATGAGTAAATGTTCTGCGTCGATGATTCTTTCGGGTAGCATCAATAACTATTGATTCTTTGAGGATGGCGTTTGGGTTCAAGATTTTGGTAGAATTGCAGACGCTATGATTCTGCTTCGCTTTTTCTTTGTGTGGCCTCATATCGAGTCAAGATGTGGACGCTACTCAGCTGATTGAAACAAGATGGAAAAAACGTACATTGAATGCATTGATTCTGGGCATGTAATAAGGAACATTTTTTATGTCGAGGCAATTTTGAAGTTTATGTTGTAAGGAAAAGCAAACAGAGAATGTGTATATATGAATCGCTGTAAATTCCTGGGTTTCTGAGTTCAACAAGCTTGGAATGCAAAGAAAGAAAATCAACTGCGGAAATTCAATTGGGGTTTTCCTATTCTTTTGATGGAACAAAATAGCAAGTTGTGGCTACAAAGATGGAATTAATTCAGGCCGAAAAGGACAACCATATTTGCTTGGACTTTTAAAAGGGTACGGTAACACAAGCTAGCGTGTAGATAGTATTGGACCCATTGAGATGACCCAATAATTTCGATTGAGCAAGGTTCTATGGTCGGTTTGTGACTCTTGAATGCCGAAGGCGTCCTTATGGTGGATAAGCGTCACTCGTTTTTTGTTCGATTTAACGCTAACTTTGTTTACGTTAGGGGCATGTGAGTTATTTTTCAGGCTACATGTCCTGTTTGGAGCTGTGTTACCCTTGTGGCTGTCTTGTACGCCATTTGTAATCTCTCTTTTTCTTTTTCTTGGTATGCAAATAACTGCTTGCTTACCCAAACAAGGGGAAAAACCCTGCTTTGTATATTTTTTTTGGTTTTGTAGATAATTGAAGCAAAAAGAGGAAGAATTACAACCATGTGGATTTGGAATTTTCTTTAATTTATATGCTCTGTAGAAAGAATACAATCTGCCTGCGGAAGAGGAAAATCATGGCTGGTAGGGCTGAATGATTTTCTACTGATTGTGGGATTTTCCACTGCCAACTGGTTTAAGTATTTTTTGGTTTGTCTTTATTTAATTTTTTGTTAGTTTTGTGTCAAAATTTTCACGTCTTTTGATTCGTCTTGACATGAAGAATCAAAAAGGTAAAAAATTATGAAAATTTCCAAATTTTTTTTTGGGAAATATCTAACCAAAAGCCAGCTTAACACAGAAAAAAATTAAATAAAGACAGCAAAAAAATTGAAAAGCTAGTTGGTGTGGTGGAACAATTCTGACCAATGACAACATTAAAGCACAGGTAAACCTCTGAATCCATTCTCTGTTCTTGTACTCACCTTGTAATTTCTTCGATATACAGATCACTCTCCTGACATTAAAAAATGACCAAATGAACCCCTATGGTTTGTAGACTATATATGCAACGTCACAATTTCCATCCGAGTGCCTTCATATATAGAAAGTGAGTCATATTTTTATCTCTCTCTTTATATTTCAGAAAAGGTCATCGTCTTTTCGGCTTCTCTACCGCGTCTAACCCCTCATTACCCTCACCCAACCCCTCTTCTTCCTCCATGCCGCACCACTTCTCATGTACTTGACCTATCCTGTTCCAACCCACCTCTCAACATATAGTGTATCCTGGGTTTTTTTTCCGACCCTTTTTTGCCCTTCACTCGCCTCTAGTGAATGGCTTCACAATCGTATACGGTCATCAAATCAGGTCGCTATTCGAGGCTAGTATGAGGAGGGGAATTTTTGTCCAGTGACACTAAAATTTTTTAGTCGTGACTTCTTATATCAATGAACAGGGATTCTAATCAACTGAGTTAATTCTAGCCAACTTTATACACCGTCGCAGCAGTTTATATACTATGCAATTTTCCCAATTTCTTGCATAAGTGATGCACCAATTTACTTACCATGGTGGTTTATTTTGTTCTAGCTAGTTAGTTTTTTTTTTTACCAGACAATAAGATGTTAGGGGCTATTAGTTAATTGTTAGTCGAGCACTTTGTTCATGAGGACTTGAAGTTAGGATCTCTCCCTTAAAAGAGAGAGTAACGAACCAACCACACAAGAGATCCTTAGCTAGTTTAGTTCAAGACATAAGGTTTTGGAAAATGGCTAGGGGGATGGGATGTCCAAGTTTTATGGGACACTCTGTCACCACTTTTTTCCAGTCTTTCCTTTCATGTGGGTTTGTTTCTCCCTCTATTTGAAAGTAAAAGCTATGTAGGATAAAGAAAAAAGTTGAGTTGAGACGTACTTAGAGTTTGAACGTTGAATTATATAGTGGACCATATATATATATATATATATATATATATATATATATATATAGCTCATTTGACAGGATATCCTACATAAATTTGAAGCACCCAAAATGTTTTTCCCTTTTCCCTCCAATTTCTTATCAGTGCTTTGTCCAAATAGAGTTTTCCGAACATCCACTGATAAAAATCAATTAGAGGAAAAAGTTCTATGTAGTACATTGATCTAACCCAGAGCTTTGATGGGTCAAAAGAAAAAGGTAGAAATGCATAAATGCGAGGCGATGTGATATCTACAGGATTTTGACCTAGTGATGACGGACATTTCTATTCAAAAAACAAATAGAAAGATAAACAACAATATGATCATTGCTCGACATGAAAAAATAAAATTAAAAGTTTTGCCAGATATTATGCAAATAAAGTACTGTAGGGAAGGTTAGCGTTTGAATAACTTTGACTAAATCAAAAGTTGACCGTCCAACCCAATAATGACACGTGGCATAAAACATCCGTGCAACACGTGGAAGAGTCGCGTGAGTATGTTCGGGATATCAAAATTGGCGAAAGGAGGCCTCATGCTCCAACTCTACGAGGCCCACTGAGACAAGCGTGGATCTGACTATGGACAATCCAAACAAGAGAAAAGCCCACGTAAAGGATAAGCGTTGTCCAAATGGACACGTGAGAAGCTTATCCACCACATATGGCCCAGACAGCCGTCTGTTCCAGTCTAAGATAGGACCAGAGGGGCCCTTTAAGGTTTGGCCACGATAATGGTATGGATGAGCAAGCCATGACCTTGCCCAATCGGGAACGGAAGGGGATCAATCTAGTGGCTTGGTGGCAATAAAAGAAGAGAGGTTCACTGTGATAGGGTGGAGTAGGCACTTGAACAACCGCGAGGTTGACCCTTGCAATGAGTGACGTCACCCATCTGGTCAGGTTGTATGGAAGGGACATGTGTCATGGGGACATCAGGCGCCTGAGTACTAGCCTATGTGCCTATAAATATGAGACATTTCTTTCATGATTCCAGAGGTATTAGTTTAACAAATAGTATCATTTTAGAGAGAGAAAATGGGCAGTCACTGAATTTTAAAAAGAGAACATTCTTCCAATAGTAATATCATATCATTCTCTCTTGATATACCTTGACTACCTGGCCATATGGATTAGTCTAACGCTTCACTGCCTTTGTCTTTTCTTGTACTCTCTTGCTCTCTTCTTCACCCTTCTAGATAAGTACTCAATTATCCATCTTTGACTATTTCTAGCTCTTCAGCTCTTTATTCTTCGGAGTATTGACTGAATCAAGAACCTCTCCTACATGTACCAAAGTACAAGTAATTCGTTATTCAATCAATCTAGGAGATAGTAAGGTCAATCCACACGAGATGGGTCATTACTGGGCTTAAGCCCCAGTGATAACCTCAAGGGGAAGTGATCAGTTATGAGTATGAAATTTCACTATAGATCCACCCTTTTGAGATTCGAACCTCAGACTTTTCATTCGTGAGTAGCTTTTGCATTGTGAGTAGAGTGGCCCTAGCCCATTTCACACCCTTTCATAAAATGTCTCCATGCGAGTCTACATGAAGAAGTACAAAGACACTGGGCCAGAGAACAAGAAGCGTCACGAACCCACTCAACAATAACAACAATAACATAGCTCATTTAGTCTCCAATCATTGGAGGTATGGGCGGAGGATGATTGGAGACAGACCAAACCTGGTAATATGCACAAAGTAGGTGCTCTCAGAATACCATTGAAACAGTGGCCTCCCTAAACTTTCGAGAACTGAGGAGCTACAAGAACGTTTTGCCACAAAACCATGCCACAAAATCAAAGCCGAAAGGCATTAGGGAGGATAGACTTAGAACCCAAATCAATTTCTGTACTCATTACTATGCTTCATTCATTCATGGTTCAGAGAATCTCACTAATAAGTTGAAAATACCTATTCCTCTTTCTTTTTTTTCCTTGCGTGTAAAACTGGATAATATCAGAACTTAAATAAACAGAGTTCCTTGATTATCAGTATGCATTTGACCCGAAATAAAAGTGGGCATAGAGCTTAAAAAATATTTACAAAATGTATTCCATCATCACTAGGATGCACCGATTTCGCAAGAATGTTAGCACACTTGTTTGCTTCTCTGCAAAGAAAATTGTTCTATTTCTTTCATAATTCGACAACCCATTATTACTCATAAAGTTTCAAATTGTCCAAAGTACCCCACTGAAATTAGGTATTTGTTCACGTATTTTTACCCCTAAGTTACGCAATACAAAAAGTCTTCTCTCCGCTCCTGTACGACATGAAATCCGGATACGGATATCATAATAAGAATGCATGCGTGGTGACACTTCTGCCTTTGGACACATGAATTAGGTTGGTGGTACCATGCCACAGCAGTAGATTAATTTAGAGAGATGAGGGAATATTATGACATAAAATTAAATAAGATAGTATTATAAAATTTCCACAATATTATAATTTATATGCACTTCAGTGGGAATGAAAAGGAAGAGAGAGCTAGCATGGCCCCTCCCCAAGGCCTAGTGTTGGATTTGAAGCCCTAATTTTGTGAAAGCATATATTCTCCGACTCCAAAGCATTTGTCTTCTTCTTCAGACACCTTTAAATCCTGCAAAACTTTAGACCCTCCTTTTAAGGGCCTTTGCCAAATATAAATATGCACACATTTCACTTTAGGGTTTCATTATTTATTCTTGTGAGATGTGGAGAATGATACAATCGACAGTTTAATAATTGAGATTGTAGAGAGGCTAGCTTCAGAATAATGCAGATTCCCATGATTTGAAGTGGGATATGTTTGAAATCTGTTTCCCTCCAAACAAGGAGATGAAAACAGGTATTGCACTTTATGATTGTATTAAATTATATGCAGGAGTGTGATTGTTTTTCTAGAAAATTAAAGGTTATTTGAGAAAGAGAGGGGGAGTAAAATTGGAAATGGATCCTTTTGTAGTCCTAAAATTTGGATTGGACGGCACAGTCTAAATATGTACTGTTCATTTTGCTGTAATCAATGGTATGATAAGAGTTTCTAATCAAATTCAAACCATTGATTATATCAATGTATACTACAAGTTGATAAGAATAGCGAAGCAAATGTAAACTATTGATTGCAGTAAATTAATGAACACCGGTTCAAACTTGGACCAGAGTGGATCTGAACCCGATTGGAAACTCATCAGCATGATTTTCTCAAATGAAAATAATACCACGCCACTAGTACAATGGACTATGGAGTTCCTCTTGTCATACCCGGGGGAAAAAAAAAATACTGTAATGAATTAGGCTTCTCTGTAGTTTGAGATTTATAGACTATATAGAGCCGTCTATGTAATCTCAGGCGTCCAAAATATTTTTTAATGGTTTAGACCTGTTGAAAGTTTTTTCGGGAAATTCTTTCGGGAAAAATCTTTTTAAAATGTGGATCATTGATTGCCGGGATACAACTAAAAGACTTTTTTGTAGTGCAATTGCCGAGAGGTTAGGTCCAAAAAAGTTGTCACACGCTAATTGCGCCTAGACTCGATCTTTCTGAACGGAGAAGAAAACATATACTGACACACTTGCTTTGTATCGATTAACATGCAATAGAAAACTTTTAGTGAATCAAGTTTCAAGAAATGCACTTCATTAAGAAAAACCATGTCATTTTTTAGATTCAAAGATTACTTTTGCTCATAAATTTGTAAGTTAATACTATCAATTTAAAAGGATTCCATCAATTAAAAAGAATCCTTTAAATTTGATGAAAATGTTGGAAACCTATACGCGAAATGGTTAAGGCCTTATTCCAATTTTTGGCTTAAACTTAAAATTGACTTATTACGCTTTACGAGACAAGTCATTCTCACAATACATCGATTTAAAAACAATTTTTTTTAATAAAAAATTACATAACTTTTCTTAATTCTGATTGAAATTATGAGATGAGGGAGCATATTCGAATCTTGAATGTGGAAGAGAGAAAATGCAAATATACTTTGTTTAATAAGAGCATCTCCAACCTTTATTCATGCTTTTACTCAAATTTGAGTTAAAATTTGAAAAAACGCTTCATTTGGTTTGAACTTGGAAGCAATTCAATGATCAAATCCAAATTTAAGCATATATTTGAGTAAAAATCTCATTAACGGGGGAGAAATAGATAAATATCCTTGGAAAATTTGAATAATACTGAATTTGATATAAGTTTGTGTAAATGAGTGTAGAAGTTTTACTCAAATTTGAGTTTGAGTAAATAAAAAAATGGTAAGGAATGGAGGGAAGCGAGAAGGGATTGTAACCCCTCGATCCGACCTTTCATTTCCTCAATTGATGGTTAAGATTCACTTATGTATTCTTAGTGCTAAAAGTACTCTTACCGCTATAAGTTAACAAACATATTTGAACCGTTGATTGTGCAGATCGATAAATAGTCAGATTAGGGGATTACAATACTGTACACTACAGGCCACCAGATCAGGAATGGAGATGCTCTAATAGGGTACCCAAATTAATAATTACTCAAACCTAGGGTTTCAAGAAACAGCTGTGGAGCCTATGAACTAGCTTCACAGAAGATCATGGAAAAGATTTGAATAACCCTTTTTTATAGGAATTAATGAAGGTGAACTTTAAACTGCCATTAGCAGGTAATTAACCTAGGGTTTCAAGAAAAGATCTTTGCAGTCTGCAAACCAAGATTGTTTAGTTGTAATGCTAGCTTAGCTGCAGATTACGAACCTTCTAATCGCTTAAGATACTGTGTTAATTTGATTTGCGAAGCCACTAATGCGATAATTAGTTAATTACCCATATTTAATTAGTTAATTACTGTGGCCCAATTAGGTTGGATTAGTCTACGGTAAGTACGAGATTAGTGGTGGGGTTTGACTCAAAGGTTGACTGACCGTGACTTTTGATAGTGAAAAAAGGTTGTTTCTTTTTAACAAAAAAAACAAAAAAGGAAAAGAAAAAAAGTTGTTTCTATTTAAATGATTATATTGATGGACCCCTAAAGTCATCAATCATAGCAATTTGCTTTTGCGTTAATTAACTTATAAACTTATTTTCTTCGAAAAAAAATTAAAAGGGATTATTAGGTACAACCATGTAAAAAACATATCTAATATGATATACCCCACTAATCGCCAGGCTACTAGGGTAGGTACTATTGTTGTATTGTGTCATCTCTCTATCACACACATACACGACAAATTTAAAGATACATACATTTGAAATTGCTGAATGCATTCCATACATATATTGTTGTATTGTGTCATCTCTCACTCACACATAGAGTTCTACCGTCATTTACAAATTTAAATAAGTATATATTCAAAACTGTCGGATACGCTATACACGTACGTCAATGTTAGACACATTTATGTTTGGATCATTTGTGCACGAAAAGGGTCCTTGTATATATGTGATGAGGAAAGTCATACACCATTTTTTAATCAATCACTTAGTGGAATTTTATATATGTCATTTGGAATATAATTCCCAATAATTAGCTCCTCATGGGGACCAATCTTTGTCCAATAAGTTGCATGTTGAATTTTCTAAGGTTTACTTTTGACCCGTAAAGGAATGAAAGTATAAACTCATCTTTTTCCATGTTTGTGGTAAATATTGCATTTTGCCTAAACAATTTTGGTTGTGTCGGCCTTGCCTTTTAACACGTCATTTCAACTGATTTAAATAGGAAAAACTAAAATAAAACTTGGCCCAGTTTGGCTCGAAATCGCCAAATAAATATATTTTTCAAATTTTAAATATTTGTTTTTTTATTCATTCATATTAACAGCAGTAATAATACTCTAAGAGTGTGGTAACCGCAATAAAGTAGCTTGGTTGATATGACACACGGGATAAACTAATCATATAAAGTTGGTGAGGGTTTCCAAAAAAAAGGGCTGGTGAGGGTAATCAAATAATGCGACTACTTGCATTAAACCCTATTAAGTGAGTAATTACTCAATAGTTCTGGGAGTAAAGCCACATATTACTTCAGATCATTCATGTGAGGTTCATGAAAAAATTTTGGATACCGAAAGGGTACCACGTGGCCGAGCCTACATGGTGCATTGTATATGAGCCATCCAAAAGTGTATTGGACGGTCCAGATCGAAACCCCCTCTCTCCTCATGTCTCCCCCCTTTCTCTCTCATGTTTCCCTCTCCATAATTCGGACAGTCCAAAACTGAAATAGACAGCCCATTTCATGCGTACGAGTACCACGTGGTACCCGCTCGGCACTCAAATTACTCGAGATCCATACACTTAGTCATGGACCTCTGATACAGGACAAGATGCCACACATTTTAATTTATGGAAACGTTATTTTAGTAGAAAATTAATTTAGAATATTTTAATTTCTGCCACTTGTTTTGGCATGTTTTTATTAGGTATTAGTTTTAATTTTCATAAGTAGGTTAAACATAATCTTTTATTTGTATTAGCCTTTTATTTTATGTTTCTTAGTTTCCATTATTGTTTTTCTTGGTTAGCAAGATCATTCTATTTCCTAGTTGAGTTAGGGGTTTAGCCTATAAATAAGGATGTAACCTATGGACATATTTCCTTTTATTCAATAACAATTTCTGAGTTAAATCTCTTTCTTTTTGTGGATTCAAGAACTCTCGAGGATTCGAGACCTATCATCGTTTGGAATGGTACGCTAACTATTCTCTCGTGAATTCCGCTGCGTCAAGTGATATCAAAGCTGATTTTTCTGGCTCGGTGGCACCAAACAAAATAGAAGACTCACCCTTTGACGTTGCTCAAAGGTTTGTTGATCCGAGGAAGATGGTGGAAGAACAACAGACAAGTATCATGACGGAAATCCGTGAATTGTTGCGGCTGCTGACTCTTCACCTCGACCAAGGACCAGGGAGGGTTGTAGAGAATCTCGCAGAGGGAGTTGCCCAACACCATCCTCTTAACCAGGTTCGGGAACACGCGGTGGGATTTGCTCAACGCCAGCTCGGTAACCAGATTGTAGTTGGGAGACACCCAACTAACTATGCTGATAGTGATCGAATCAGAACTCGATTTCAGGTCTTATGATAATTTGCCTAAATTAAGTGGTTATGAGTATTTTGAAGATATTTTAGATTGAAATTTTAGATATTGATGATTTCTGCCGTCTGAAATAAGGTAGAAATATTTTGCTGGCAAAACTTGCGGGACGAGCGCTACGATGGTGGTTAGATATGCAAGTTAAGAGAGAACGATTGAGAAAGCGTCGTATTCGCGCATGGTCAAGAATCAAAAGACTTGTGATAGAGAGATTTTTGTCATGGAATTATGAGCAACTTTTGGAAGAAAAATATAGGTCAAAGCAACAACATATAATTCACACATCTACCGATGTTGTTGAAGAAGCTTTTAAAGAGAAAGTTGATATGAGCAATAGCGGCAAAGGGAACATTGTAATTGAAGTTAATGACAATCAAATCGATATGGAGGTGGGAGAGAAGCAGAAATTTGATATTGATGTTGGTGATCAAATTGTTGAGGACCCAATTGATTTTTCAATTGAAGAAATTGATGTTGCTACCTTATTTGACAACTCTATGGTCAAGCTAGCCCATCTCAATGAGCCAATCATTGATGTGTTAACCATTGCTACAATGAGGCAAGATAAAGAGGACCCACAATGTCAAGTTTCCCTTGTTGGTTTTCTTGGAGTGCAACAGTATGATTGGATTTCTAATATTCATCTGATTGATTTTATCAATCACTTGAAGCATGCAGAAAAGATATCATTGCAAATATTATTTTCTGTGATGTCTTGGAAGGAAATAAAAAGGGTTGAAGTATTTCAAGTATCTATTTATTTGGCATGGAAGATGGTAGATTTCTAACGAGAACTCGAGGTCGAGTTCTTTTGAAGAAAAGAAGACTGATACAAGACAAGATGCCACACATTTTAATTTATGGAAACGTTATTTTAGTAGAAAACTAATTTAGGATATTTTAATTTTCTACCACTTGTTTTGGCATGTTTTTATTAGGTATTAGTCTTAATTTTCATAAGTAGGTTAAGTAGAATCTTTTATTTGTATTAGCCTTTTATTTTATGTTTCTTAGTTTCCATTATTGTTTTTCTTGGTTAGCAAGATTATTCTATTTCCTAGTTGAGTTAGGGGTTTAGCCTATAAATAAGGATATAGCCTATGGGCATATTAACCTTTTATTCAATAACAATATCTGAGTTAAATCTCTTTCTTTTTGTGGATTCAAGAACTCTCGAGGATTCGAGACTTTTCATCGTTTAGAATGGTACGCTAACTATTCTCTCGTAAATTCCGCTGCGTCAACCTCACAAGAATGTGTGATGTTCAAGTGTTCCAGAGTACCGCGTGACCGTGCTCCTAGAATACTAAATAATTAGATCTATTGAGTAATCAAATGAGACACCTCAAGCTATTTACTCCTTATGCTTTTTTACATTTTTTAACAAGAGTTGCTTGATCAATCACACAGTTGATATCTTTTTACTCGGTTATGTAAATAACATGTGAAACTTTTCCCAACTTGGCCATAATTAGTGTCATTTATGATTCTAGTTCAATCTATTTTGAGATATATACATTTGAAACCTTGTGAGCTATCATCTAAACCTCCATGGAAAGTCTTTTTATCTAGGCAGCCCATTTCCATTTCTTTTTTTTTTTTTTTTTTCCCTTTGGCAAAAGCCAGTATTTTAAGTGAGGTTCGAACCACAGTCAAATCTATAAGAGTACATTGCACCTACCACCGGTCCGGTTGGCATTATCCTTGAATTCTCGTGGAACAGATCTTTCATGATTCCTCAAGCAAGAAAAAGGAAAACAGGAAAAAAGTGATGCTGGACCCTCGATATAGAAAATGCTTTTTTGAAAATGATCTTGGAAGATAGTGAGACAATGAAATATTGAAAAAGTAAATGACAGACAAAAATAAAGGATGGGAGCTAGAGCTCTGGTTAAAGTTGAAAAGGTTTGAATAAGAGAGGTTAAAAAGCATTCAAATGAAATCTATGGGCTTTCACTTTTTTGCATGTACAAGTTGTGTTTGTCCTATTTAAAAGAATTAGATTAGAATCCGGCGGTAAATAGTTGAAATTTGCACTAAATTAACCCATTTATTAATTCTTGAGATATTTTAGTTGACGGTAATTATTTTAAGTTTTTGATCATGATATCTAACATTTTGATTTTGCTAGACGAGAGAAATTAGGAAAGCAAAAAATCAGAAAGAACTTGAAAAAGATTTGAGAAAAGAAAATAATTATTAAAAAAATCTCTTTTCTGAGTTATTTTGTGCATCGTAAACTTTTCTAATTTTGACATCTTTTAGATTTCTCTCGTCAAAACAAACTGAAAAAACAAAAATCTGCAACGCAAAACTAATGAAAGTGTGGACAAAGATATTCAAACCATATATATTATTACATTATTTAGTCGAAACTTTGCCTAATATGTATGCAACTAAATTCTTTTCCAAAGAAAATTGAAAAATGACATTATGAAACTGGTACAAACACCTCACCTTGCCTTGACGTGGGTCACATGATATTTTCACCTCAATCCACATTTCCACAGGATTTTTTCCTTCTCGTAAGTTTTAGTAGTTTTGGATGTTTTTGCAATGAAAAATGCTACAATACACACTCCTTATAAAATTTACGAATTTTTTGGAAGAATTGTGCTCCCCCTAAAGCTCAATTTCTAAGGTGGCTGGCTTTTTTAGAGAGAGTAAAGATTGTTGAGTTATTGTTCTCTTGGGGGATTTTGCATGAATTCAATGACTGTCTTTGCCATTTTTGTGGAGATGCACCAGAGTCAGTCAACCACCTTTTTATTCACTGCCGATTGGTCTGGTCGATTTGGTGTCGAGTGATCTCATGGTGGAATTTAAATTGGGTATGCCCAATTTCAATCAAGAGCCTGTTCAATTGGTGGCAGAGTTGGAAGTTTAAAAAAGTTAAGAAGGTGTTGTGGGTTTTGGCCTACTTTGCTGTGCTGTGGTCTATTTGGATTCTTCGCAACAAACTCATATTCCAAGGTGTTACCCCTAAATGGGATGTTGTGGAGGATAAAATCAAATTACGGATAGCTTCTTGGTTTCGAGCGTGTCGGGCGTCAAGGAATTATGCATTCAGCTATATTCTAGTAAACCTCCCATCCCTTATTGCATCTTTGTGAGCTTGTCCAGGTAGACTTGTATAGCTTGGTGTGTTAACTGGGGGCTGTGTTTTTTCTCTGGTGTTGTGTTGATCTCTCTTCAACAGTTCAACACTTTTCGGCTGTTTTTTGCTATTTTCGCTTTGTTTTGGTCTGGGTTATGTGGTCTCTTGGCCATTGTCCCATTCCAGTCTAGCGTTTATAGTCCCTTTGTATTTCGTATTCTTTTAATTCAATATATTTTCTTTTGCCGATAAAAAAAAAAAAAAACCGAGCCAGAGTATATTAATTAACGAGCCTCTTTAAACGAGTCGAGCCTATATAAAAGAGTTGAACTTTGTTTACCAAGCTCGTTTACTAAACGAACATAACATTCGAACTCGAGCTTGGCTCAATTATCAAACGAGCCGAACCACGAGTTACTCGCGAGCATCTCAGTTCGTTTGCAGTCCCACTTCTGACATAAAGTTTAATCAACAAGACTACGATAAAATATCAAAAAAAAAAAATGATGGGAAGGATGTGTGGGCATGCGGGAAGGGTAAAAAGAAAAAAAAAAGCTAGGGTCTGCTGCAAAGCAAAGGCAAGTTTGCCCCATGCTCTGGATCTCACATTCTCCCATCAAACTTTTCGTCTGATGTGAAGTGTTTGTGGGTCTCATCGAATTATTATATGTTTAATTTCCTTTGATGGAATGACAGCTTAATTATTCTTAATTTAGTAATGTACTAATAGTGTATGGATATATGTATTTATGTAAATATATACGCAAACCAACAAAAGCATCGAAAAGGGATGGAGAGAGATCTGGCCCCTCAGCTTTTTTCATGTTCTTTTAAGAGTTGTTTAGCCTTAATATTCACTCTACCACACAGTAATAATCATCTACTAATTGTTAACCAACGTGTGTGTGAGTCTATTGTCTTTTAAGAAAAACCTAATTTATTCTATCCTAGTCCTAGGAGAAATGAGAATGGCAATGGGATTTGATCACTCACCAAATGAAGTACTCCCTCCTCCCCAAATAAAAATAGAGTATTTTATTTGGGCAGTGCTAGGGGTACAGACCCTTATGCATAGATTTTACACAGATCTGTTTCGAGACCCACTTACGCATGTCGGATTGAGGTGATTTCTCGCGGGACCCTTGAAAAATTATTTTGAGATGAATCATCGGTTCGGATTGCTCGTGTGGGATTTGAAAACTCACCAAATGAAGTATTTCTCCATCCCCAAATAAAAGTAGAGAATTTTATTTGGAGCTGTCATTTAATAAATGTGTGTTTTGAAAAGTTAATGGGTAAAGAATTAATAGGTAAAATGTGGAGGGTAATTTTGAAAAGTGAGAGTAAAAGTTGATGTAAGAAGTGTAAAATGGAGGTAAATATTGATGTGAAATATGTAATAATGAATTTTTTTTAATAAATTGAATTTACAAAGCAACACATTTAAATATAGACAAAGGGAATACATATTGCATGTTCGACCAACTAGGCTAAGGGGCAATTTCAATTACCAACATATAGTAATTACTTCCCCGTTCAAAAATGTTGGTCAAATTTTTAAGGAATATAATCATTGCTCTTCCAAGTAAATGAATTTCCACAACTACCCTCCTATTGAAAATGGAATTGATGGTTACCTACTTCATTTTTCCTCCACTTTTGTATTTGAATTTTCATATGAGAGTGAAGGGCAAATAAGGAAGGAAAACATACGAGAATTTTAGCACATCTAAAAAAGAAAAGATAGACCAACATTTTGGAATGGAGAGAGTACCAGAAAGACTACCATTTATTTTTTCCCTCCTAGGTAAGCCTAGCAAGTGTTTTCCTTTTCTTTTTTTTCTCTTTGCAATATGCTAAGCTTTTTTTTTTTTAACACATGTTGTAAATGGAATATAGGAAAACTTTATTGTTGCAATGGAAAGAGCTAGCTTTTTTTTTTGAACTGTAATGGAAAGAGCTAGCTAGGGAAGCACATAAACAGTAGCCCTTAGTCCCTTACATAATCTTGATGTCATGTAGACGGTTGATGACATCAATATTGTAAAATTCTCTAGAGGTGTCCTTATGTAGCATGGGCTATTGGGCCTGTCATATATGGTTGTCCTGCGGTTCAATACCAATATAAGTACATCTAAGAAGCATGATTACATGGCTTTTTCATTGGTCCCCCATGAGCAATTTGTTTTTTTTATATCCTTTTTCTCACATTCCGATGGGGAACATGAATAAAATGAAATCAAAGATATTGTAAATATCTAAATAGGTAATAGTTAGAGTTATTCAGTAAACTACTAGTACTTCCTTCTTATGCTTAAATGCTTGATGTCACGGAGTTTTGCTTTGGCATTATAAAATGGACCTCGCTAGTGAAAAGTGGGATTAGATTTTAAAGATTTGTCGAAAATTGTACAGAAACTGGCTCAAATTCCTAGTTATCATAAATAAATAAAAAATTCATTGCGCTCATAATTTTTGGTTTTCTTTCTTCTGGGTATTAGCCATTAGGCTAGTCCTAAGAGCATCCCCGGCCAGTATGCTCCTAAAATGACTCTTATGAAGTCTCGTAGGTGACATAGACAGTGTTAATAAATGTTTCTTCATTTTCGTGCTCTCCAATAGTCTCTCTATAGTAACTCCTAAGTTAGGCTCCCAAGGTTGGCTCGGTTTGCTAGACATGGAATTGGGAGCAAGGAGAAAAGAGAGAAAGAGAGGGTGAAATAGGGGACCCACTTGTATTTTTTAGTGCATAAATAACATCTATGACACACTTTAAGAGTCAATTTTAGAGAGCTCGTTGGAGTATCATTCAACTCTTAAATTAGCAAATCCTCAGCACAAAAAATTGGACCTGACACTTTTGTTTAGGTGTCAACTTTAAAGTCATTTAAGAGCCAATTTTAGAGAGTGAGCTGGAGATGCTCTAACTATCATGTTATCGCATCAAGTTGCTCGATCTTCTTAAAAATCTCTATGCATTTGGTTTTTTTTTTTTGAAAAGCAATGAAAGATTCATTAATCCCAAAGGAGCCGAAGATGAAATCAGTAAAAATCTCTGTATTTGGTTTTTGGTAACGGATTTGTAGAGCAATTTACCATGGAATTAAAAGATTATAAATTATCTAGTTAGAAATCAAATAGATCAATGAACGTCCCTTCTTCGCCTTTTTTGTTTAGTTGATTAGTCTTATGTTTTATCTCCTCCTTTACCACATCGTTGGTCTATTTACATTATTGTGGGATTCTATGATACTAGAGGAGTAGTAAGATACATAAAAATAATTCCCGAAGAGGTTCAGGAAAAAGAAATCAACGGTGATCGAAATTCCAAACACAATACTATTGAACCAAAAATTTATGAACGAGTCAGCTCCCAGTTGAGAAAATTATATGTGGATATCGATCCCTATTGTTTAGCCCCTGAATAATTCTCTCCCCTGTGATCATTGTATGTTTCACGATAAGACCCACCACAAACTCAATCACTCTCTTTATGGCATAGCGAGATCTGATCACCAGCATCAGTACGTACAGTACTAGCTCGTGGAGAAAACGGTATTCTAGCTGGTACGATATGCAAAACTTTCATTATTATAGCACTTTCTAAGAAATATTGTTAAATGTTGAGTCAACTTAGAGAATTAGGCTAGATATGCTCTTAGAGCACCTCGAGCAGCCCCCTTAAATTCCAAATGTCGAAAAAATTGAGGGATCATAAATGAATATGTGTTTCAGCAAATCACTCAAACATCAGATAACTTTAAGCAGCCCTTTAAACTTTCCTCTCTCTCTTCAAATTTACCCCTCATCCCTCAAATGCTAAAATATTTTTATTTTATTTCTTTTAAACGGTTACCATTGTCCAAATATGCAAAAAGAGACTTTTTCTATTATACAATTTGTCTAGCTAGAAATATGTAACTCATTTTCACATATCTAATAGTAGAACTCAATCTCATCTCTTGTCTTTTTTTTTTTTTTTTATCAACTTGAACACGAGTTCTCAAAATATTCCGGAAGGAGATTATATCCCTAAAATTAGTATTAAAAAATCCTAGTTAGTGTAAAATCCTAGAAGAAGTTGTTGAATTGATAGTGGATTCTTGATGTGATTATTGATTAAACACGTACATGGAGAGTTTTGGTGGGTGAGAGATGTATCATTTTACGTTTAGATTAAAAAGAAAAAAAAACTAAACTTGTATAAAAGTAATAAAATAGTAAAATTGGGGAAAGTCTAAATAACCAGAAAATGCACTCGGAAAATTACTCAGAATTTGATTCCGGGCCACTGATTTCAAATTCTGGGTAAATTGGGATCTTTTTTTACTTATTGAATGGACCACAAGGATGGAGGGAGATCAAGACTAGGGCACACCAAGATACATTATACAAGGAGCCAACCGATACAATACATGGGAGTTATCATTTCTGTTGCCTGGCCCTTGTTAAAAGCCTTGGGATCGAAGGCAGGGAAATGAATCATAGCGTGGGGGAAGTTATAATCATCTCCCTGTAATTGCAGTGGGTGCGAAAAAGCACACTTCAGAAGAGAGAGAAACAAGAAAAAGATGAAAAAATAAGGGTAATCTAATATTATGAAACTGCAAAAAGTGTATGACTACTGAAAAGATAGACTCCTTAAAAAAATAAAGTGAGAGAGAGAGAAAGCGCGAGCGGATATGAACAAGGGCGGACACTGGATTTGGGTGTGGGTTTAACAAACACTATAAGTTTATATTAACAAAATTTTATTGGGTGGGCAAACCTACCTAAATATATACAGTTGTAAAATTTTTAAAAATTTACTGTTTCATTTATAAAAAAATAATTTGAAACTTGAGTAGAGCGGTCATCCAGACTAGTCCACTCTTGCGTCCGTCCTTGGATATGAAGAAGGGGGATGATTGAAGCTCTTATATAATTTCCATTCTTTCTTTTGAGAAGGCTGCTTTGAGAAGTGAGGGGCTTTGAAAGAGTAAAGAGCAAACTATGAAAAAAGTACTACTCAAAGGCTAAAAGCAAACAAGGGTATGTTTGCGGGTGTCACCTGATCAACTGTTATTCTCTTGAGAGAGAGAGAGAGAGAGAGAGAGAGAGAGAGAAAGCTTTGGTTGGGATTTTCAAGCCCTTTTGTTAGAAAAAAATAATAGTGATATCCTCTTATTATTAGTCTTATGGAATCTGCAAATCTCCATCACCTCCACCACCACCTCCACTACCAAGTCCAAGATCAACCTGTTAATATTGGCTCTTCTTCTCCTTTATCTACTTCTTTCTTTGGTGTTGGAATTGCTAACACTACTCCTCATTCTTGGTCTCCAAACACCCTTCTGTAAGCTCGCTCTCTCTCTCTCTCTCTCTCTCTCTCTCTCTCTCTGAGTTTATGCTTTACCTACAACTGGACATGCTTTGGTTTTTAGGATTTAGCAACAGCACTAATACTTAGCTTCTTGAAAGAAAAAGAAAAAAAAGAAAACTCATGATTATGTATGTTCTTCTTTATAGCTAATTTGGAATCTCTTTTTTCTACTCTCTTTTTCTCTTGTTGATTTGATGTGAATCAAAAATTTCAAAAGTGTCCTCCCAACTACAATATGCATGCTTGTCTCCTTCTTATTGGAGGATTATCTTCTATGAGTCTTGGAAATTTTTGGCCAGGATTAATTAGAAATCATCTTATCCTCAAAGGAGAATAGTAAACCGAATACAATACTCGAATATTCAATTTGATACCTTACTACCACAAAAATACGATCTTCCACAGTCACAACAGAAATAATCAGTTTTCGTTATAGCTTTAAGACCTCTCTATAGAACAGAACTCAATAGTAAACTAAGAAGTAACGACGACCCCCGATTCTATTACATATATACTTATCTAAAATATAGCTTTATATATCTGTGTATTGAACTGTATAAATTCACATCTGAGCCTAGGGTTTTCAATACTTACACAAGTTTCTTTCTTACATGATTTAATTTGCAGGAACCCTAGTCACTTCAGTTCAAACAATATTGCCAATGGATCAGTACTAATAAACTCAAGAGATATTTCACGGCAGCAAAATGACTTTCATGCCCCTTCTCTCAACAACAGTTCAATGCTTCAACACATGGGATTTCAGTGGGCCAATAGTAGTAACAGTAACAGTGGAGAGCTCGCCAAAAATTTCACAGAAATGATGATTAATCACGAATTCACGGAAATGATGATTAATCACAGCTCGCCATCTCCGTCATCATCATCAAACACACAAGATTTCCAGTTACAGCAGCAACCAACAATCGGCTACATGAAAAACGAGGAGAACCAATTGCGGGAGATGAGTGAGAAGCTCCTGCTTAGGAGCTTCTCTTCTGGTTGTCAAATTAAAGGGCTTCAATTTCAAGCCGGGAATTCGAGTAGAGGGAGCTTCAGCCAGATTCTTCCTACCATTAACATTTCAGACTTGAATCGATCGTCTAATTCGGGGATTTCGAGTTCTTTGGACATGAACATGCAGCCTTTGGATCTCTTCACTTCTGATCGCAGGTTTTCTGGATGTTTAAGCCCCGCCTCGAATGACATTCATGGTTTTTACAAAGACAACTTATATTATGGTGCTGACCATATTCAACAATCCAGGCCATCTAATAGCCCTAGTAAAGTGAGTACTCTCTTTTCCAATAATTTATATTCTTCTAATTTAAGCTATTGAACATGCATGGAAACTGATAATGCCACAATTTTGGTCCATAACAAATTGTGCCAGGTAAAAAACACCGTGCTTTAATGAATCAGAATTTTAGTATTAACAAAAACAGAATTGGAATTATCATATTTTAAATTATTATAGGTAGGCTTTTATATTTGCGGTCAATATAAATACACGAAATACAGATTAGAGACCTCTTTGCTTAATTACATGAATTATATCCCAATGAATGTTATACACGAAATGAGTATTACCATAACTAACTGCAATATTTGGACTAAATCCAGCAATGTTACACACCAAGAAAATTCACCCAGAATTCGAAATCAGTGGCTCATTCGAATTCTAAGCCACTTATTTCGAATTCTGGGTACTATTCCGGGTGAATTTTCAGAGTACTTAGCATTTTCCATTTCCATCTTGCTGGAATTAGGAAAAACAAAAGAAAATAAAAGCTGTATAACTTTGAATTTTACTTTTTTTTTCTTCTGAAAAAAGACACTAAAAGAGAGGGAAAGAAGGCTTTATGTACTTCCAGCTTTATACATGATAGGCATTTTATTCTTTTCCAGAAATTCAGCTTTCTTTTATCAAAAATGCTTTTTTTAGATTTGCAAAATCATTCAGCTGATCTTTACACTATTGCATTTTTTTTTTTTTTTTTTTTTTTTTGAAGATATCAGCCTTTACCAGTGGAGTTTCAGAAGCAAAGAGACCCAACAGTTTTTTGGAGCCAAAAGTGACTCATTCAGCCCAAAAGAAATTGCGGTCCGATTCCCGTGCTTCCTGCCCTCCGATTAAGGTGAGGGAATTTGATGATCAATGGCAATAAAAAAAGCAGTCTTGATATTTCCAGAAACCAATATTTTTTTTTCAATATTCCGGACGTGTTTGTGATAATGAAAATAAATTACAGGACATAGTTGTAGATTCTAGAATAAGCAGATTAAACGAGTTTTCTATATCTTTGAAATTGTGATTAAATTGCAGGAAAATCTAGTAGTATTTGTTGTGAAAAGCTGAAGTTCAAATTTTAAATTGCGAAGAATTTAGGTTTCCGGAAAAACTACCGACAACTTTTTACAAACTAATTTGAATTTTGAAATCTGTTTCAAGAATTACTGTAAATATTTACTTATATACGTTTCACGTGATTTAGTGATTTATTCACGTACCATTATTTGCATTTAACCAGGTAAGGAAAGAGAAACTAGGAGATAGAATTGCAGCTCTTCAGCAGTTGGTGGCTCCTTTTGGCAAGGTAGCATCTTCAATTCATCATACTTGAAGTATTTTGTTGAATACGTACTCCCTTCAAGCTCACATATACCCCCAATCAATATATGATGTTACGGTGACCACATTGGTGCACTATACGCACTTTATATGAGTAGCTAATCATGGGTCGTTCAAGTTCACGTAAAATGGTTTATAAGGCCTAATCGTGACTCAAAATAGTATTGCACGGTCTAGATTTTCTTGAGTGAGCATTAACATTCGGATTGTAATCTTCTGCGACTATTAATAAATTCCTTTTTTGTTACAGAAAAAATGGATTTTCTTGAGTGAGTTGAGCTCATACATTCAAGGAACCATAACCAGACAATGTTATACTTTGAGAAAACTCTTTGAATCCTAGAAGTGCGGTGATAGTTGTCAAACCTGAACCATAAAAGTGAGACACATACGATTTAAGTGATTTGGCAACAACACGCCTAGTCTATGAAGAGGATCCCGTTCTTTTACCATACGAATAATTTGTGCAAATACACTATTTTTTAGTATAAAATTCCCAAAGCCAACCCCTTATACTTTCAGTCATACAAGAACGCACTCTCACCAAGTTTACGCTTCAACACATACTCTTACACTACACTCTGTCGAGTATATGTCCTAAAAGGTTGTAATGTTTAACCCTTGTGCTATATCCAAAACAAAAATACAGTGTGTATGCACGCCCCGCATACGTAAAATGCACGGATGGTACACTGTCTGTGCGTGTTTTTAACAGTCCAAATTTTAAAATCCGAACCGTCGATTCTTGAAATGAAAGATCCAGATGTGTTCATGCACGTACGTACTCTTAGCAGAGTTGTATCCAAAATATACACGTTCATGGGCATATATGAAAAACAGCAAGGCATTATGGCTAATGGATCTTTGATTGTCTTTTGGACAACCCAAGAATACCACTGCGCATTGAAAAATGTTCGGGATAGCATTCCAAAGAAAATACTTAATTAATTGGAGCTAAATCACAAGCTCAATGCATCTGCGTAATTGTTGAGTTAAGTGATCCAATTAACTATTCAATTACTTCAAAAGCTTCAAAGTTGTGCTGGCCAAAAAGTTTAGATATCAAAGCATTAAGATAATAACTGCACGAATTTCATAGATTTGCATTAATATTCGGATATGAACCCTAGAGAGTATACCCCTTTTCAATTATTTAGTTGTTTTATAATATTCTCAATATTAAAAGAATTATTTACCTCATATTATAATAAGGACTGGATTTTTGCATGTGGGTTGGGAGAATATTGCAGACAGACACAGCATCGGTACTAATGGAAGCTATTGGGTATATCAAATTCCTTCAGAACCAGGTCGAGGTAATTTCACTTCCCAATGAACATTCTTCTTGCTTCTTCGTATCCTATTCATTACCCATTAAACAAAATTTCAAAAAACTAATACATCCAGGGGCGGACAGGGAGGTGTATGCGGGGGTCCACGTCCCAGACTCCCTCCCTGCACACCTCCCGGTTATTCTATTATTGGTACTATATTTTGAGTTTTGTTTGTACAATTTACGAAATAAGGTCTCTTGAAAATTGTGATTCGGTCCCCCGCGTTATGAATCCTACATCTACCACTGAATACATCTATTCTATCTATAACGGGAGAGGATCGTTTTAGTATTTACTAAAAAATGAGGCTGATTTACTTTTTTCCTTCCAAAAATAATCTAATTAGAGTGAGCACATATTTGAAATTTAGTTGGTATGTACTTGTGCTACCAGTACTGTTATATATGGAGATAAACTTTTATAGACGTCACTGTGAATTTGTCATAGTTTCTCCAAATGAATTCTTTGAATTCAAATTCGATTGTAATTGAGCATTTCTTACAGAACTACCATCCTAGGTTTTGTTATTCAAATAAACTTTTGCATAGTCTTTCTATACAGATACACCATTATGTCTTGTATTCTGAAAATGTAATTCAATGGCAAAAGAAATTTCATTCATCATGAGGATAAAAAAAAAAAAATGAAACCAGAATAATAGGGAGAGAGAGAGAGAGAGAGAGAGAGAGAGAGAGAGAGCACTACTCTCCATCTACAGCTACTCGCAAAATATAAACCTACTCTTCGCCACTTGGATTTTGATGGGAGAGCGTCAATGTAAATCTTTTGTTATACTTCTACATATTTGGGATGATACAATAATATCTCTGCGCGTCTGAGGTAACGGCCCTTAGCCTCCATAAAAATCTTATGGAAATTAAAAGTAGCTAATATTTTTTTTATTGACACTATTGTCTAATTTCTGCACTCATAACCATGTAGCAAATCTAATACTTGTTAAACTTTTAAATATGTTTTTGGCAGACACTGAGCGTGCCTTACATGAAGCCTTCTCGGAGCAGAACCAGTAAAACAGCCCGGGGGGTAAGCAAGTCATTTACTTTCTCAGTATATGACTACACATATACACATATTTGTATTTCCAGCATAAACTTATAAATTAAATATGCCCTCTCAACTCGGATGATCCCATTTAGATAGCAAAAATTCTCACGAACTTAATTAGCTTGTGCAGCTGTGCTAAGTTCGTGAGAATCGTTAGTATATTTACCTTTAATACGTACTCTGATGCCAGGGTTCATCAGAAGACGGAAATGAAGAATCGAAGAGAGATCTCAAAAGCCGAGGGTTGTGTCTTGTGCCCTTGACGTGCCTTTCATACGTTACTGATGGAGGTGGAGGTGTTTGGCCACCCCCTAACTTTGGCTAGCCTCTTGAGTTTGGTGCATGCCAAAGGCATGCATATGTTACTGAAATCAAGGGAGGGTAAAGCAGTATTAGGGAAAATCCTTTTGACCTGTACTGGCTATGAAACTTGAGAATATTCATCTCTACATCCTTGCTTCAAATGGAGCAAATTTGGTCATCCTGTAAAGGCGAAAATAGCCCCAGGATATTGGACCAAGTTTGATCCATTCATGTCATGCACGATTTCTCTGTTTAAAAAGACGCTCTTTCGATTGTTGATTTACGTTGTTCTATTTATAGTTACATAGACTATTAATATGCTGATTTTGGATTATCTATGACTTGGTTTCGATAGCCATTCAGATGTGTTTCTTAGTATCATGTCATCCACGCCAGACCGAGAAGTGTATACTATAGTGTTCACCCAAAAAAAACAAGAGGCAAACACACATGCAGATTTTGTCCAACAAATGAAATAGAAAGCATATAGTCATACAATTTCCTTATTTTGAGGTATGTTTACCCAATTAGTTATTGTTGTTCCAACAACAACGGATTTTTCTGAATATTGAATAACTCTTGTCCATATTGCCCGTGAAATTCACTTTGCGAGGTTTAGAGTAATACAGATAAATAAATATTTTTTTTTAAGTTTAAGAAATAAGTATTTGAATATTTATAAGTCCACACCTTCTAATTTTCCTGAGTTATAGAATAAAATTTATATCTCGTGGGAATAAATTTTTTTCAAATGGCGGAGTTTTTTTTTTTTTTTTTTATAGCCCATGGTCGGAATTCTTGTCCAGAAATAGCCCATGAACTAAATCCATTAGGCCCAAACTGCTTTTTGTAAAACATAGGTGCTTATGTAACATTAAAAGGGGCCATCTGGCCCAATCTTGGTTTTTGGAGAAGAACACCTTGCAAATTTACATCGATCTCTTTATCTGCTTCCAACAACAATGCAAAAACCACACCAATTTTACGCATCCATTTATACATTCACACACGTGTTTGGGCTACATATACATAAATGTGTAAATGTGCGTGGGACTCACATTTGTAAGTGTAGATGCGTAAATATATAGGTGCGGTTCTATCATTTTTACAGCTTCCATACATTGTCATATCCATCTTGGAGTGGGTTCTTGAACCACATTTGCAAAAATCACTTCGAATTGGGATTTTATTGAGAGGACATCATAACATTGATTAGACTGGAATCAATAAGAGTTTCTCTCTCCCTGTCTCGTGTTTCTTTCTTTCTTTTTTTTTTTTTTTTGGCGCTTCCTTCCATCCCCCTTAGGGTTTGCACTGCTCATATGAGGAAGGAGGAGGGGGGCTATCATATCCGTTCTACATATGTATTGAAATCCTAATTTTGTTGAATTATGTATCCGTTTTAAATATGCATTGAGATTCTAACTTGTTTCGTCTTTGTGGTGACCGTCGTCCTACTGCCTCACCTGAGTAAAACTCCTGAATGGAACGAAGACTCCCTTGAACACTCTGACCGTCCTGCACAAGTAGCCCCTCCGTTAGCTCCTAGCCCGGCCAAGAATGACCGAGAGTGCACTCTGACAGTTAAGTGAGAGGTTGCCTGAGAGGGGAGAGTACAGAGTATTTTGGAAGGCGATTATGTGTACCTCTTAGGATTTATCCGTGAACTACCTTTTATGGAACCTCTTGGCTTGCCCTCCAAGACGGCACGTGTTTGGCTCGCACGGTAACCACTCTAGATGATGTCAGGTTTGACACATTGGATAAGACGATTACATGCTCGTGTAGGGGCTGCCTCCGGCATATTAGGCTAATAGTTTTGGTGACGCAGTTAGGTTAAATCCGATCCGAATAATAAATGGTTGTACTGGAATATTGATTCGAGACAGGTCAATTGAACTGCTCAGTTCAGTAAACTAGTATGTTCCAACCCAAAATGCCGAATCCAGTCATATTCCAGAGCGTGCAAGACCCTCTATACTAATTTACAACGAGCTACTCCTTCCGTTCTGAATTTCCTATCAAATTTTGGGCATTCATTTTATTTTAGGAAATGCTACATACAGCCCAATGGGCGGTCAATTATCTCGATTGAATAGCACCTTTTTTTCCTACAAAAGCTACTGCAAAGTCAGATTCCCATCAAATCATGTAGTACATTTACATTACTGACTCAAATTACAGAACTACACCATTTTCCTTTCCATTTTACACGAAATTTGTGCAGAACCCTTCCAGATGCACCGATCAAGATGCACCGACCACATATCGACAGCGTCGGGGACACCGTTGTAGGACCCATCCAATCGATAATGGGGTGATTTTGGATCCGAGCTATTCAATGTTCTCAGAATCGAATTCTAAGTGGGCCCATGCGGGAATCGAGGCAATCGGATGGCTGTATGAGCTTGATCCAAAATCACCCCATTATCGATCGGATGGGACCCACAACGGCGTCTCCGACGCCGTCGGTACGTGGTCGGTGCACCACGGTCGGTGCACGTTGTTTTACCGATTTGGGCATCACCCACTTGGAAAAATTAATACCCGTTTGGCTTAATAAAATACAGAAAACTGGATTTTTAATTATTTTTTTCTCATTCAAATTTTTCAATGTGTGTTTTTTTGCGTCATTTTTTTTTTATAAATTATTGATTCATGTATATGAGGAAATTTAAAATTTTAAAAATTATTAGCCGAACTTTTTTTTTATACAAAAATTATATTTTTTAGATTGTCTATTTTGGATTAATTGTATTTAGTGATTTTTTAAAAAAAAATTCATAGTAATTGTTTACTTTCTAAATTGCTCTGGTTGAGATGATGTATTAATCTAAAAAAAATGACACAGAACTACCAAATATGATTTTTTTATAGTACTATTTTATTGTGTTGGTATAATCTGCTTCATTTTACAATAATTTAGTCCTATTTTGGTTCAAAAATTTTAAAGAATTATTATTTCATTTGTTAATATTAAAAAAAACAAAGAATTAAAATGTTGTACTGCCCTGTAAATTTCGGTTGTGTGGGACCTATCTCGGGGTCACATACGAATGATCGGAGACTTTCAATTTTTTCAGAATATTTTTTAAAGATTTTTGAAAAAAATCAACTCAGTTGGATACCGGTAAAGGCTCGATTAATTCATTCAAGTTTTAGTTTCTGAATCGAACGGTCCAAAACTTCAACAAACTTATCAAGTCATTACTGATATTTGACGAAGCTAATTTGTTTCAATAACCCTTAAAAAAATATTTTAAAAAAATGAACAGCTCCGATCATTCGTGTGAGACCCCGAGATAGGTCTCACACAATGGGATGTAACTGGTATATGTTCGAGTGGGTGTGCCTGTAGACTTGGGTGTTCCACTAAGAGTATTTTTTAAAGTAGACTAACTTTTTACGATTTTTTATGTGATGTATTGTGATAAATAAAAACTAATTTTTTGTCATTGGAACACACCATTATTGCTCCGTAAAGACAAAGTCGGTGATGAAAGAAAAGAGTACAGTTACTTGCAAGAAAGTGAATTCTAAGGGTACGTGTTTTATAAAAAATAATAAATAAATAAAGTATAGGGTGACATTACTTGTCACTTTTGTGTAAGTATTTGATGTCATGTCAAGTGGCGCATGAAAGAGGCGAAAATCTGTGCGTGTAATGCACATAGACAACCCATTGGGTTGTCCCTAGCTTTTCCCTTCAATTTTTAAGCTACGCACATATTTTTAAATCTATAATATTTTCGATGATATTGAAAATTTTCTTCAATTGAAATAACTACAATTTATCAAATAGGATACTTATTGTAATTGAAATTCTATTATACAATCGAAAATATAAACAGTTTTAAGGTGTCAGAATAATGTGTTGGAAAAAATATTTTGAATATAATATTTTGTTTAAAGTATGAATGAAAATTGAATTGATTTAAAGTTGTGTTTTCTTAGTGGCACCTATTCGCTATGAACAGACGCGTCCTTTCGTGAACAGATGTGTCTCTTCACCCTGAGACTATTCATAGAGTCACCAGTTTGCCTATATATATGGCATCTTCTTTCATTTTAAGGTGTTGTTAATTTTTCTACACTTTCATTGAGAGTCTTTTCATTGGAGAGAGTACAGACACAAATTTGGTTCGCCTACCGAACAGATTGGAGTGCTACTTCCGTTCGGTGAAGATCAAGTAGTGCTGAGAGATAGACGTCCATGCAAACCGTAAGCACCGTAGCGGGGGCGAATCTGTCTTAAGTACAGAGTGTTATACACTCGCCTTAATCATCATTTCATTTCATCGATTTTCAGGTTTTGCATTCCGATTTTATTGCATTCATATTTCCGATTTTATCACAAAAAGTAAACAAATTTTCCAACATAATGAAGATGGACAAAAAAAATTGCGATAGAAGAAGTATTTATGATTGATTAATGGTTCCTTTAGAAACCAGCCATGGTTGGTCAAATCAACTCACCTTAATTTTAACGCAGCTATATTTGGAATATTGTAGAAGTTGAAATTTTCTACAGCTGGACACCCCAGGCTTGCTTACACCTTGTTAGTGCAAACCAATCACACGCACAATAATAGAATATAGAAACAGCAAAGAAATCGACGCAAGATTTTACGTGGTTTCCCAAAAACCGAATACTTCCACGGGAGCAAGAGTGAGTCTGTTATTTGATTAAAGTTGTCTGGGATTTTTACAATAGTGAGTCCGCTCCGCTCCGTTCGGTCACTTCGCATCCCTCACTCCCCTTCGCATCTGGCCTTTTCTAGAACTTCTTGGTACCTCTTCATATGAGTCACAAGTTCTAACACACCTGCATGTGTTGTATAATGTCAATGGATAGGCTCTTCAAGTTACATTTTGGCCTCAGTAATGATATATATAGTCTCTGACTCTCTGTGTTGCATATTTTCTCAAGGTAGCATACGTGCCCCTTCACCCCCACAATTCTCTCAGTTCTTTATGCAACTAATTTTCTTATAATTCATTTTCCAAAACCAAACAAATCCGCATTCACCTCACAAACATAAAATTTCGGCAACTTTACAACTTCATGGTAAATCGATTCAGCAAATTAAGGTAAAATGACAACTAGATTCTTGTAGAAGCTCAAAGTCAACAAATCCAATTTGTAAATAAGCTAAAAAACGACAATGCAAAAATAAGAGAGGTGGCACAATTTTATTAAATGATTTTGTATCTCGGTTAGGAGTTCGACCTATGTTATAATTACTCAGATCTAAAATTATTTTCCCTTCATTGAGGTAAGATCTAGAAAAGACCTTTTAATAATTGCACCAAGTAAGAGAGGTGGGACAAGGAGATCTCGAAAGGTAGGCAAGGGTTGGACGAGAGGCCGACTTGGCACTTCAACATCTTAATCATGGTTCCACCATTGGTGATGCCGTGATGGCAACTTGAAGTGAAATCCAAACTTGCATCATCAAGATTATTTAAAGTTGGCTTCTACCAACTATGGGCAAATTTTCCATTTCTTGTGTTATATTTCATTTTATGGCCATGTGGGCTGTCATATTCCATTTCGTGTATATGTATATTGAAATAGCGTAATGAAATGGATGAAGAAAATCAATTTAAAAAGAAGATTATCCAGTCAAATTGACCTAACCATTAAACAATTTATCAAAAGAGATTGAAGTGCGTAATATCGTTGAAACATCACTCGAAAAGGATACTATATAGCTATTTTACCATAGGCGAATCATTGAAAAGCGCGCGAGATAAGGAACTACGTGAAGAGGTGATCATGTGGGTTGCTTGGATTGGAAAAGAAGTACGTGCTCAGTCAGTCAACAAAAAGCCCGATCGAGGTAGAAGTCGATAATAGTATTAATTGTTAATCTTATCCCTTTAGAACATAGTCAAAGCGACACGAGTAAAAAGATAAAAAATGCTAGAGCCACACACTTTCAATCACACACAACCACACACCCTCTCACATGTGGTGGGGCCCACCCCATGTGGGACCCACAGTGGGCTCCACCACATGTGAGAGGGTGTGTGGTTGTGTGTAGTTGAAAGTGTGTGTCTATGGTAAAGTGAGTTTTTATAAAAGATTTTGTTTAAAGTGGGTGAGTCATGAATATGTAAAATTGAGTCCTGAATATGTAAAATTAAAATTGATTTTGCATTCTGATCATTTCAGTTTGTTTTGAATTCAATCACAATTCGTTTATATTTCGGCTGCATAGGTTCAACGCGAGTAAAAGGATCTAGCGTTGTGCTTGTTCGATGTCGGTACAAACAATAAAAAAACTCACTTTACCAATGTGGTTTTTTTTGGTCCCGCTGCAACTACACCAGTCACTAGCACAACTCTCGCCTCTCGCTGCCTCGCCCTCTCACTTACCTTGGATCATTGCAACATGTGTTCGTGAACTGCTCGAAATCGTAGACCACATTCAAGGTACACAATTGTTTTGTGAGATTCTTATCTGTTTTTACATTCCATACCCTCGCGACCTCGCTCTCACACTTCTCTTGGACCGTACAATTGTTTTGTAAGATTTCTATCCATTTTTTACATCCCACACTCTCGCGGCCTCGCTCTCACACTTACCTTGGATCTTTCCACAAGAAAATAAACATGTGTTTGTGAATTGCTCGAAAGCGTGGACTACATTCGAGGTATGCTTGTAATCTGCATCGGTGTTTTTTTTTTTTTTTGGCACTTCTCCATATTTGGCACACACTTCCCTTCCGGGGCTGCAGCAAATTTGCAATTACTAAATGCCAAGAGGGAAGCACGACTTCTACTGATCTAATCAGGTAGGATTACGACCCAAAAAAGTATATATGCTTCTTACCTATATTTTGGTTTTGCTCCCTTCAATTAATTTGCTTCCAACACCAATTTCGGGGAAAAAAAAAAAAAAGGGTTGTGGACTGCATGAAAGATGCCCACTCCCATGTTCTTTGAGAAAGAAGGGCCAATCTTTATATATATAATTCGAAAGAAAAATCATTATTGATGACCCAAGACCATATATATTGATATATAAAGTTCCTATTTATTTGTTGAATAGACAGATCAATCGACATAATCATGACTATACTTAACAATAAAACACTTTGAAAAGCCTAGATACGACGGAAATTTTTGGTTTCCCTTAGAAAAAGTAAAAGGCAGACTCCTATTAAGACAAGAATGGGAAGTGGAACAAAAGGTATGATCCACGCATATTGATATGTATGTTCCATAAAACAAGCCTTTTATTTTCAATTGTTTTCGATTGAACAGATCTTATCTCTTTCGAACGGGTTAATAAGAAAAATTAAGTGCACAAAGTCGACTAAGATTTTTTTTTCTAATCTAGTAATTTTACTTATTCTAAGTCCTACGTCTTTGACAAATACTTAAACTCAAATAAAAAAAGTTACAATTCATCAAATAATAGATTAAGTTAGTGATAAAAAGTAACTACTTAGTTATAAAATAAAAGATTTAAATGGCAATTAGATTCGAAGCATTATTATTCTCAAATAAGATATATGGTCGACTTGATAATGCCTATGTCTTTCTGTTCGAATTCTTTTTTAAATAAATATATATAAATAGATTAAATAAAACAACTAGTTCTATTTCTGAATTGGATAGGGGTAGAACTATGCATAAGGAGGTGCCTAAAATGGATAATCCAAAATTTTGATCGAAACAGTGCCCCATAGAATTCTCATTATTGCTCTTTTATGTTATGTATTTTTTTTTCGAAAAAAGGGTCAAACTAGAATAACGAATACCGTTGTCATGATTGCCCTTCTATATTATTTCGTCGACTTGACAATTTAAGATATTGATTACTATTGCTATACAACAAAATCGTATTTTATCTTCGATACCTTTTTGTTTTATTTGTTTTTTATTTTATTTGTTTTCGACTTAGAAATTTTTTTTATAGTAAAAAATAATTCCCTTTGAATAATAGATGTCTTTCACATGCAACTTGAATAATGAGTAATCTTTGTATTTTAATATGAGAAAAAGGGCAAATCCAAACATCATTTTACTTTGGGAAGAAATCGAAAAAAGTATCTTTTAAATCTTCTAAGGATTTTGATTCATATTTATAATTTATATAAATCACTCAAATTTCGTTTCTGAATCTTTGTAGACTCTAGAAAATTAATTGGTCATTTTCTTTTCTATTTCGCGGAATGTTTTATTTATAATATACATACCATTTTAAGATATTGATTACTTTTGCTATACAACAAGCTCATATTTTATCTTTGATACCTTTTCTTAATAATCAACAAGATCAAGTAGGTAGGGATGAAAATATCCCTTCATTTCTTTGATCACCGATCCTAGAAGGCCCCTTGACTATTCTGTATAAATGGATTTGAATCTATTTGTATAGATTAATAGGAGAGGGGCGCATTCAATATCTTCGTAAAAATACGAAGATTAGGCCTAGGGGTTTCTTTGGTGACATAAGATCAAGTTGTACAAAAAATAAAATTGCGGATAATTCGATTTTGACTAATATTTCTGATTAGTAATCAGGAAGCCTCTCTAAAAAGTTTTTTTTTTTAAAGAAAAATTGGATTTTTTAGATCTTTAGCACAATACATAGATTCTGGATCGATCCAGAATTAAATAATATAGATGGATAGTTTATTTATTTTTTACTTAGAACTTTTTTATATAGTAAAGAATGATTCCTTTTGAATAATAGATGTCTTTCACATCCAACTCGAACAATGCGTAACCTTTGTATTTTAAAATGGGAGTTCCAAAACAACGTACCTTTATCTCAAAAAAGCTTATTCGTAAAAATATTTTGATATTGATTCGTACACGTTCAATACATAGGATAGAAAAAAACACACAAATGTATTGTCATTTTTTTTTTTGTCAACTAGAGTTATGGCCGTTAAAAACATAAAGTAGGAAAGAAAAAAAAAACACAAAATGTATTTCTTTATCAATTATTTTTTTTATCAAATAGTGTTGCGCTTATTTGATATATGAAGTCTAAAAAAACACCAAAGTGATTTCTTTTGTCTTGTGCATTGATTTAAAACTAGCTTTGTGCATGATGATGCACTAAAACAGGATAAAAATAGGGAAAATTGCTCTAAAATGGTAGTAGGGGCAATTAATTACAAAGACGTGGACCACTTTTTAGAAATTGCATATACATGAAACGCACAATTTTAATTGCATATACACTTTTGTTGAACTCTTAATGGAGAATTGTTGCACTCCTCAACAATTGTTTTGCACTCATGTTGCACTTTTTTTACTCAAGTCAAACATTTTGGAAATATTTTTATTGACTATTGCACTTTTCTTCCACTTTTGTTGAACTCTTAATGGAGAATTGTTGCACTTCTCAACAACTGTTTTTCACCCATGTTGCACGTTTTTTTACTCAATTCAAAATTTTTGGAAATATTTTTACTGACTATTGCACACTTCTTCCATTTATGTTGAATCCTTAATGGATGACTGTTGCACTACTCAACAATTGCTTTGCACCCATGTTGCACGTTTTTTACTTAAGTAAAAATCACATCTCATTTATCCAAATTCAAGAAGAGTGTGTGGCTCGTGATTATTCTGGAATCATTTTGGGGACGGCATCCATCCCTTTCCCGGGTTTATTCTCCCCAAGATCTGCCGAGGCTTTGGCATTTAGAGAAGCTCTTGTTCTTGATGTTAACAAAGGATTCTCTTCAATTATTGTGGAAGGCGATTCACTCGAGGTTGTTCAAGCTCTTACCCAAGATGGGAAAACATTCTCTGATTGTGGCTCTATCCTCTCGGACTGTTTAGAGCTTCTACTTTTGTTTTCCTCTTGTTCTTTTAAATATGTTAAGCGTTCTTGCAATAGGGTAGCCCATTCGTTAGCTAAGAAATCCCTATTGGGTGTAAGATATGAGACTTGGGGGGGTCCTGTCCCTCATTTCTTATCTAATCTTGCCCTTTCCGATGTTAGGTCTTCGGACCATGTTATTTCTTTCGAATAAAATTCTCTATCTTTCCGTGGAAAATATAAAAAAAAAAAAAAGTCGCACTGGGAAGATTTTCTGACCATTGCATCTTTCATCCACTTTTGTTACACTCTACATTGACAACGGTTGCACTCCTCAATAAATTCATTGTAGTCGAAATCACAGATCAATGGGGTATTTCGATCAACATAATTATGGGTACCACGTATGTGTAATTAAAAACGTGCATTTCATGTTGGGAGCAATTTTTAAAAAATGTTTTATATCTTTGTAATTAATTGCTCCTACTACCATTTCAGAGCAATTCTCCCAAAAAAATATCATGAACATTTTTTTGTTCCTGCCCCATGAAACCAACGGGCACAACTCTAGTAAGACGAACAGGGTGGAATAGTGGATCTTATCGTAAACTTAACGATGCAGATAGATGGCGCCTTATCCACTCCGACTTCTAGTCAGTAAACACGTGTCATTTGTCAGAGACGTTTGATGGGGTCTTGGGACGGCGGCTATGCGGCTGTTGTCTGTTGTACAGTAGTAAAGTGCTGCTGCTGTCATGCCTAAGCAACAGTCCATCCGGTTCGGTCTTGCCTGTCTACTTTGTCAAAAAGTGGTAACTGCCATTCAAGACAAAATTCACAATTCTCTTTACTTTGTTTTTTAATAGTAGTAGTTTCATAGAGCACGTCACTGACTAAAATCACTGAAAAGCCTGTTTCGCTAAAATGGTATCAACCGTTCTATATGTACAGACCGGATGCACCAATCACTGATGGTGTACCGATCAGCGTCAGAGACTCTTTTGTGGGTTTCACACGATTAATCTGAGCATTCATTCATCTGAAAATAAAATTCTGAGAGGGTCCACTCTAGAATCACCTCAATCGGACGTTCCTAAGTACTCGATCCAAACTTTTTTGAACGAAATGGGATATTTTGGATCGAGCACTTAGGAACGTCCGATTGAGGTGATTCCCGCGTGAGCCCCCTCGAAATTTGATTTTGGGATGCATGAACGGCTGGGTTCGATCGTGTAGGACCCACAAGGGGGTCCCTGGCGCCGGTCGGTACATGGTATGTATCAGGGGTTGGTACCCTTGGATTTACTGAAATGGCATTCTCTCCGTCTCAAAATTTTTGTCCAGTCCGCAATATGAGGACTTAAAAATAATACAAAATTTTCAAAAAAAATTCAATAGTTTTTTAACAAATTACTAGATATCAACAAGTACTTTTTATTTATGAAAAAAATTTGAAAATTTCTTTTAAAAGTACTTATTATTTTAAAGTCCTCGTTTTGCTTATTGGACAAAATTTTTGAGACGAGGAAGTAAATCTCATAAATAACACATTGACTTTTATAGAATTTTCCATTTTAGCACAAGGAGAATAGACCTAATCGAGTAAAGTTTTACTTTCAATAGAGCAATTGGCACCAAGTTTATCGCTTTACAAAACTTATTATCCCATCAATGTCAACACTCACGAGTCAGTGAAGTCACGAAGGCTGGTTTTGGAGCTATTTCACGCATTTTTTCGCATTTATTCAATTATTTTAGTATTTGTTAATTTTGCGTCAATTTCGTGAATTATTAATTTGTCTAGATAATGGAAACAAAAAAATTAGAAAAAAGTGATGTGTGCTAAAACTTTTTTGAATAAAGACAAAAATAAGTAAAAGGTCATATTTTACTTATTTTTGCCTCTATTAAAAAATTTTGAATTCGGATCATAATTTTTTAACCTCTTCGATTCCCCTCGTCGAGAGGTATCAATTATGCAAAAAAAAATTGACGAAAATTGAAAAATACGAAAAGAAATTGAATAAACATTAAAAAAAATTAATAATAAGCCATGTGGCTTTTTTTGGATAAAACCTGGAATCGTCATGATTTGTTGATTAAAATGAGTAGCGATACGAAAATTAGCTTAAACTATTGGAGGAGCCAATTAATGATGATATTAATACGACAAGAAGCTAGCTAAAACCCAGAGGAAATGCTTATAGTGTAGGGGTGAGCATGAACCCGATTGGTTCGGATTTGTAGTAAACCAAGAACCAAACCACTACTTACGGATTATGAATTTGGCGAACCAAACCAACCCACAAATGACATCGAACCAAACCAATCCAAACCATTAAAATACGGATCGGATTCGGTTTCGAACCACGGTTTGCTTAAAATTGAGATATTATTTTCGTAAAATATTTAGAGTAATTAAAATTTAGGTTTACTACGTTAGGTTTATATGAAGAATACGAATAGGTCCTCATATATAGAAATTTAGGGTAATTAATCACAGTAATGAAGGACATCATGGAATAGGAATAGGCTATGACCGAATCATGTATAGAAATTTGAAAAAATAGAAATGTGCTATGGAATCAAAATTAGAATGGAGAATTTCGTCACCGAATTTATTTGCTATGACTAAACCACTATTGGTGTATTAGAATTAGGAGAATAAGTTGTGAATCTTAGGCAAAATAAATCTTATTAGAGAAGGAATAATGAATAAATTAAATAAGGAAGTTAGTTGACTATGGCTTATATAATAATAATAATAATAATAATAATAATAATAAATGGTTCGGATCGGATTGGAATTGGAACCATGAACGTAAATCCACAAACTAAACCATTGACTACGGATTCTAATTTTTTTAAACCAGGACCAAACCACGCTACTAAAAATTCGAACCAATCCAAACGGTTTGGATTGGTTTGGACTTGATTCACGATTTGACGGGTTTTCTGCTCACCCCTATTATAGTGCATCGCATGCCTATAATATTCAACCCAATGACCGTAATTTACAAAAGCAAAAATCATGAAAACAGGCAATCTTAAATAATAAAAAAAAGGAAAAGTGAAAAAAAAAAACCATCTAAAGAACTGGAAAACAAAAACGAATCTCTCTTACGGATATTATTCGGTGTTCTTGGGCATTGTCACTGTCATATATCCATACTTTTCTATACCACATAATTACATGAGATTCAAAATGAAGCACGCGGATCTCACGTGAGCTAACAATAGAAGAACCCACGATTAATTTCTATGTAAGGGGAAAGATTGTTATCGCCATGTGGATAATCACTAGCAAAGATAGAGGGACATGCCTGTCTTTTCACTGAATAAACATAGGAAAATGTTAAATAGGGTGGAGGATAATGTGTAAAAAATAGTAGTGAGTATATAAACTTTTTAAAAATTACTCCTATATTGATACTTGTAAAAGTATATTGATATCCGAATTTGTTTGTCATTACATATATACTATTCTCCGTCTGATGGACGGAGGTTAGACGCATCCGAGATGTCTAACAACGCAACTAACGGTCTAAATTGAAAGTGCCGTCCGGATTTTAAAAAGAAAAGAAAAAGTGTTTTTTAATCTGGACCATCGGTTTAATTTTTTGACGGCTAGGATGTCTCAACAGGTACCGCGTGACCCATACATTGATTGCACCCAAGTTTTTCTCCACAATTCTCTGTCAATTCTCTCTCTCTCTCTCTCTCTCTCTCTCTCTCTCAGATCTCTGATCCGTACTTCAAAATATCTTCTCTTCTCCTCTTTTTCAACGAGAATATCTCTTATCTTCTTCTTCTTCTCACCACCATTTCTCTTCTTGCTTTATCTTCAAAAAATTGTGTGGGTTGTTAACGACCTACTACTATTTCATCCAGTTCTAGGGCTCGCTTAACGTTGACCAATCGATGATGTTCTGAATTCATCGTTCAATTCAAGTTTCGAGCTATTGAATTGGTGAGAGAACTATCCGGTAAAGATCGGTAATTGAAGTTCGATTGAAGTTTATATCGACTATCGGTGGCTGAAAGCTGCTGATCCTTTTCTTACTCGGAGTTTCAGAGCTTTTGGAGGCCTTTCAGGTGTGCTGTTGTAATTGTCTCTTATGTACTTTACGATTATGGTTAGGATTGTATGCTGAATTTACTCGTTTAGTGGCTGGCTTATATGAGAATCATGTACAAAACATATTCTGGAGAGAGAGAGAGAGAGTTCTAAACCGATTGTGCGTTGATCCTCAAAACTGATCGATACGGATAGTTCAATTAGGCACCGTTGACTCTGTGTGTGTGTGTGTGTGTGTGAGAGAGAGAGAGAGAGAGAGAGAGAGAGAGAGAGAGAGAGAGAGAGAGATCTACCTGTTTCCTTAAGGGGAGGAACATGTTTCTCAAATCTCTAGAAGAATTGTAAATTCGGTAACATTATGTAGCTGTATGGAAAATTTTGTTTTTTCAGATCAGATGATAAATTTGATGGGTACTTGAAGGATTCGGTAGTCCTTCAATTAACTTTTCTGGCAATTAGGTTGGAATTTTGGTGCACGAATTCTGAAATTTATGAGCTTGTAGAATGTAGATACTGATTTAAATGTTTGTACTTTGTAGTATTAAATTTTTAACCATCAAGAGCGAGATGCTCAACACATATGGCGGGCGCATATTGTCTGCACTGGATTATTCGTACAAGGCTAGAGTAAATAAAAGTTCAATTCAAATTGTAAGTAGATCATGTAGCCAAATAAAACAAAAATAAACTAAGCCCGACAAGCTTTCAACCAAAATAACTGCATTTATTCCATAGCGGTATGTATGTAAAATTCTTTTTGGACATCTTTGTCGCCGCTAAGCTAAAATACTGAGGCTGCCCCCAGTAGAAAGGCAACTATATAATGCATATACTCAACAATCTGCATGTACATGAGTAGCTTATTTGAATGTTTAAAGTGTTAATATGGTATTACTTTGAGGATTTTGTCTTTATTTGCAGAGAGATCTTCTGGGGTGAGATGGGTTCCCTGCAAGGACCAGTTATTTGCCCTGCTGTCCAAGCAAAACAAACTGGAGTGTGCACTCTGCCTGTTAATGGGCCCTTAGTAAAGCCTAAAGTTCTTAAAAGTGGATTTTTGGGATGCAGAGGTAACAAGGGTGCTACGATTAATGTGAATCATAAACTACGTGCGCAACAATACAGGAAGGTGCAGTGTTGTTACAGTTCATCGTCTAATGATAATGGTAGTATGGCAGATAACTTTAGTGAGAATGACGAAGATTATGTCAACTCCAGTGTAGTTGAAGCAGGTACAATATGTGAGGTTGACCTAATTATTAATTTCCTCAAGTTTCCATGATTGAATTTAATTTTTTGCCGTGTTTCGTTATGCTGTTAAAAAATGCAGTTGTTGAAGATTCTGTCGGATAAAATTTTTGGTTGGTCAAATTTGGAGTCTTTTCATTTTGCTTCTGTTGCAGAAAAAGGGAATCATCCATCAACTGCTTGCATTCAAACTTCTTCTGACAATATCCAGGATGGCACCATTTCACTTCTTGCCAAAACATGCGAAATTTATCCCAAGATATCACGTTTTTGCTTGCTGTTCCTGTTTGCATCCTTTTGTGCAATATTCTTTTCTTTATTCAATTGCAAAACTAGGAGACAGTTTTCAGGAAGCAAGCAAAAACATATTTTGTTCTCATATTTGGGAACCTAGTCTAAGTATGCTTTTGAATTTTATCCTTTTGCTTTTGGGTGGGGGAGCAGATGCTGGTGTTAGGCAATGTACTTATTACACATCCTTTACCACCGTCGCTGTGCTCCTCTAATTTGTGTGGTAGCTTATAATTTTGTGAAGGAAGGTGTTAGTCTGTTAGATACTTGACCCTCGAGTCCCAACACACAGACAATTTTTTAAAGGGTATGACTTATGTCTCTAGCATGTCTAGCTGGACATTTACTAAGTATGCCAAATAGTTGAAGAATTTGCAATAGAATTATGCATATGATTCTTTTTTTTTTCTTTTTTCTTTTTTTGCATAAAATGCTCTATTTGGAATTTTTGTTGTCGCCTACTTCAAAAGTATGAACTTTGGCCACGTTTTGGTGTCCCTGAACAAGAAAATTAGGTGTATCTGTGACTTTGAAACATAACCACACTCGACATTCCTATTGATAGGATGAATGCCATTTTCGTAAATGTTATTTCTACGACCAGGGTGCTGGGGGGTGCTCGCTTCTTCGTTATTTGCAACTATTATTCTAGGAGGAATCTGTATTGTACCATTACTTATGTTTTCATCTCGTTGCTTTCCCCATATAGTTGAGGTGAAGTGTGGTTCAGATGGTTTCATTATCAAGATGAGAGATGGCAAGCATGTACGATGTGTCCATAATACCCCTCAAGGCGGGCATCTGCTTGATTATGTTCCACATCCTGCCATTGTGTTGAAGATGGAAGATGGGACTGGTCTTCTCCTCCCTATAATTGTTTGTACGTACATAACATACTTGTTACTTCGTAAAATGAAGATTCATTTCAGGATTGCGCATTCTCAACTTTGTCATTCTCAGCTAATAGCTTTTGTTTCATTGCAGTGGAGATGCCAAGTGTGCTGCTCATGGCAGCCATACGCAATGTCCCCATTGTAAGTGTCAATCAATAGGGAAATTCTTTCTCTTCCTCTACATGATTATGTCAGAATTTTTTTTTTTTTTTTGGGTCCCTTTTTAGGCTAGGCCAACAATGTATCAAATTGTGAAGGAGATGGTTGACAAGATGGGCTATGCAGTAAGTCTGTATTTTTTTTATATTAGTTCCATTTTTGGGAATAATATTTACCATTTAATACTTTGATGTCTCGTCCATAATACTGCCATTGTTGTTTACTGGCTTACTGCTTATGCAGGTGAAGTTTGTTCGAGTCACCAAGAGAGTGCATGAAGCATATTTTGCTCAATTATGCCTCACAAAGGTATATTCCCATTAAACAGCTGTATTTTATTTGATGAATATTTCAACCGTCAATCTTGGTTATGTGGTACGAATATGGGCACGGACATGGAAACGGAAACGGATACCAGACATGGCAATTCTCAAAATATGAAGACGTGGACACGGCAAGGGACGGCAAGTCTTTATATAACTTTTTTACTTATGCTAAACTACATTGAAACCACCAAATATTTATGTTAGAATTCCTACGTATTCACCATCGACTGATTGTGTATGCGCATTAGACTCAACTTTGTTTTTTATAGCACTTTTGCTCCAATACTTTTGAATATATTATAAATATTCTACTCTGGAAAAGCTTTTAAAATATGGAAATCACCCTGTCGTGTCCCTGGAGTGTCCCACCATAAAAATATGTTATAATTTGCTTGGAATTGCCACTTGGTTTTCTCCATACGTGTCTGTCCCTGACGTGTTGCATGACCCTGGAGTGTCGGACATGGATATGGCGATCTCAAGGAGTGTCGGTTCTTCATTGATGTTAATATTTAAGTAGCTGATCAAAATAGTGTTATAGTGCTAAATTATAATTTAGCAAGTGAATTTTTTGTGGTCTCAGTTGGATAATGAAGCCGAGAGAATCAGCTTTGACCTTCGGCCTTCGGATGCCATTAACATTGCAGTGAGATGCAAGGTATTTTTGCTCATGCTGATAATTTGAAGTCTGTTCCCTTTTCCTTCCCCTCTTTATAGTTTTTATAGGAATTATTAGATCTTTAGTGTGCTCACGTGGTTGTTTATCATCATATAGGACTAACCTATACCAGATTTAATCTAAGTTGCACTAAGCAGGAGCGGATGCGGGAACGGGAATGGGAGCGGGAGCGGGTGCAGGGGAGCGGAGGAACCTAGAAGTTCCCAAGGTTGGGAGCGCTTAAGGAGCGTGTATAGATCATATTTAAATATGTATATAAAATATCTTTATATACTAAACCATTGAAGAAAAAGTGATACTTATTGAGAATTTTCCCTATCTTAAAGGGTAAATTTTTTCGAAGTTAGATATTTTCAATTTCCAAAACTTCTTGACTCATATGATTTTCATATTCTTATTTCCACACCCTTATAAGTATGAGAATAATTGTTTTAATGGCCCAATAAGCTCTCATCCTAGTTAGGAGCGAGCTCCTGTCAAGCTCCCATCTTGGGAGCGCTGATTCGAGCTTCTGTCTTCGGAGCACACCCATTTTAGAAGGATCCTGCAACTAAGGATTTAATATCATGTCCATCTCACAAGATACATGAGATAACAATTTCAAACCACAATAATGCTATTTACATGCACACTGAGAGCTTATCAATACTGGCTAATGATGATTGTTTATGGTTGATGATACTAATAACTAAAAGATTGTCCTAACTGGATCAGAAGCAAGAAGAGGTGTGTAGAAAAATAGAGAGGAATAAGAGCTTTTAAGAGGTGGTAGGTTGGTTCATTAGCATGAATGTCAGTTAATTGGGTTTTGTAATGGAGGTTTAATTGACAAAAACAATGATTATATTGCCTGTAAATTTCAGCAGCCGGTAGTTTCTTATTTTGTGTGTTCTGTTACTATGATGGATGTAGTCCAAAAGTCTCTGAAGGGTAAATGAAATTTTCTGCTGAATCCTTGTGTATTTCCTTTTGTGGTATTGTATTTTTTTGGTATCGTAAGCCCAAAAAAATGCAGTTACAAAAAGTTAACCTGATACCCCTTGGGTTTTTTATTGGCTTAAATGATACCATTCTTAACTGTTTACCTTTTTACTCTCGAGTAAGTAGGGTTGTAAACGACCCAAGCCGAGTTGAGCTTTGGACTGTTGAGGCTTGGCTCGCCCAAAAACTCGAGCTCGAAACAAGCTGCTGAAATGAGGCTCAAGCTCAGCTCACAATCTGTCACCTCAGCTCAAGTTTGGCTCACTAAAGCTTGAAAGTCGTGCACTGATTGCATGTAATGTACAAGGGCTAGGTGCTTTGGTTATACAAGGGAATTTGTATAGAATTTTGTTGCAGTCTTTCGATGTGGGATTAGTAGAAGGCCTTCTTGGGAACCTTGGCTTTGGAGTTCTTTTGCGTATCCACATCGGAAAGGAAGGACTCACCCACCATTCAATAGGCTATAAAGCCTTCCCACTTCAGTTCAGTCCTCATCCGTGCTTGCTCGACGTGTGGACACATGGCATCATATATATGCTTTAAGAGCCGAGCTATTGGTTGCTTGGGCTTGGCTAGTTAGCCAAACAAGCCAAAAAATAAAGCTCACGCTCATTCATTTACTGATTGAGTCAAGCATGAACGCCCGACGAGTAACATGGGAATTCTTCCTCACTTGTGCTCCTCTGCAAACCAGCCTCTTTGTTCTTTTTCTTTTTTTCCTCGAGTTGACAGACCAAGTCTGGATCATTCTATTGGTTGGTAAATTCAGTTTTATGCTGTTGGAAGTACCTGGATACCACAAGGAGCTTTACAGTAAACAATGGCTAGTTGTTCCTTACTTTTGCAGTGATGGTGCTAGTTGTTCCTTAACTTTGTAGTAATGGTGACATGCTAACTTCTTGCTATCTTTGTAATTTGGCTTCTTTACTCATCATTTTCTCTTTTTTAAATGGCTTGCTCATCATTTGGGCTGATACGTGACACTTATTGTTATTGTAGAATACCTGATAATAATCCGACTCAATGGAAAATGTCATTTGATCTTAATGGAAAAAAATCTTTTCTTCAAATTTTGTGCAGGTGCCCATACAAGTTAACAAGAACTTGGCATTTACTGATGGGATGAGGGTCATTGAATCTGGGAGGGCGTCGGTGCATGCGTCTTCTTCAGATGGCCTACTTTTCACAGAACTGGACCGGTAAGTTTTAACCCATGACCTTTACGTTCGTTATTCTTGGATATAGTACTCGGTAAATTTATATTACAGACATTCAACACCAGTTTATTCTATTCCAGTTACTCAATCGAAAAGGCAGCCTAACCGACTTTGCACTGATTTTTATTTAGAACAAGAACCTAAACAATTACTTGGAATGCTCTGTGGACAATGATCCATATGGGTAAAACTATGGGCCATCCTGCCTTTGAGAACCATCCCACTAGTTCAAGAGGTTAAATACGACTTGAATACATTGACCCTTGACGCCATAAAAAACCAGCATTACTGTTGGTCCTTCGGCAAACAAGTTTGTTGTGTTTCCAGAAACCAATGTTCCTATCTGGTATTTATCGAGAAACCTATTTCGATCTGTGTCTTGGGATCACCGGTTGGAAGTTCGGAGTTCATTAGCCAAAGTCGGATGTTATTGTCAATCTATCATAGTCAATGTAAACATTTACACGTTTGAAGTAATGCATGCCGTCATGTTTCAGGCCTAGCAGCCAGCCCTGCATTGAAACAATGGAGTTTAATCTTCTGCAGAGCATGCTGAATGCTGTTGTTGAGGAACGATACAAAGATGCAGGTATACTTTTTCTTTGACACCCTTGCATGTCACCATTTCGTTAGCCATGCCATGTCGGATTATCCATAGGGTTATAAGGCGGTTCGGTCCAGTGTGTTTGTTACCTTTCCTTCTCTCCTCAGCTCTTCATCCCCAATGTATGGAATCAAAGTATTCCCAATAGGAAAGTGGCCTGTTATCATTTCGGTCGAGTGCATTGTTTAGGCAAAAGAAGGAATCAGGCTGAAGAAAGACTATTTCTTTGACCGACCCTTGAACCACCATGCCCTGCTGCCCACTCGCCTTTTGATTGGCTTGTAACTGAAGCAAATGATTAGTGAAATTGAAATTAAAGCATTTGCAAGCTTGAGTGGGTGTTCCACATTAGCTTATTGGAAGCAAAAAGTTATTGGATGCTGTCGTCATGCGTTGCCTGATTTTCCGATTTCATTGGGCGTCTATTGAATCGAAATTGTCGTTTTTTCTTTGCCCAGTATGATTGTTGTTTTTGTACCAGTTTTGGAGTTCTCATGCCTAAGCATTTTTGGTTTCCTACAGCTGAGTTGAAGGCCAAGCTCACTCAACTTAGGTCCAAGAAGAATTGGGCATAGCAGGTACAAAGCTTACCATTTTCTTCCACTGTCAGTTTTAAACTGTTTAAAGTTCCACTGTACTAGAACCGCGGTCCATCTCCTCTCTCTCTCTCTCTGCCTACAAAATGTGAAGTTGCTTTTTTGGTTTCAGATTATTCCAACAACGAGGAAACTTGTACATAGAAAGACCATTGGTTGGAGTCAGTGATGTGTACACCAAAGTAATTAATCACTCCCTTCCCCCTATATTACGTATAGTGTATGGAACTCGCTTGTGCATATCTGTAAGTATTAAGGCGAATTGTGTCAGACTTGCTGATTTCTGAATATATGTTTGCTTCTTCATACCTTGCATGGACGCGACGTGATGTCTTACTGTCTACTGTGTTATCGACTGCCTTTCTTGGCAATACTTGCATACGATAGTACGATTAGACGAATCCAAGGCGGGGTATGGCGAAACGGGAATGTAACGCATACAAATGAATGGTATAAATTCTTTTGTACAAAAGTACACTTTAAAGTGGTCTTTTTTAGTTGGTGTAAATTCGAACCGTTGATGGCTTGCCTTGGAATGGTGAGATGAAGTGGTTTTGGTGATATCTCAAGGGATAGACATCAAACGATTTTGTAACCATCGTATCATAAGGTCTCAGGTTCGATTCCTCTTGGCAGCAAACTCTTGGGGCCACTGAGGATTATGTAAAGAAAAAAAAAAGGGTATCGAAGGCATAATTGTTGCAAAGATATGGGGTCCATTGCTAGTCTTTATCCCTTTTTATGTAGTTTTCAAGTTCTCTCTGTTTATATGAACATTTCAAGGAATTCAATTTCATTGTTTTAATTCAATTTCATTGTTTTAACATCGCGTTACACCAAATTATACATATTTCTCTGCATAAACAAAGCAGCTATTTGGCTCAATCGAGTTTATCCATGGTTGAATTTCGTTCATCTAAAATCTAACTCCACAACGAGACCTCAACATCACTTCCAACATCATCCCAGCTGAACCGACGACCCGAGTAAGAAGGCGAGGGAGACAGTAACGGCCCTTCCGCCATATTCAAAAGCAGTTCATCCATGTCAAAAACCTCACTCCCATTCCCACCTGAACCATCTCCATCAGAGGAGACGACGTTCACGCCGCCACCATCGTTTGGTGGCTGTTGCCGGAACATTTCTGCTGCCTCGGTCGCCGCCCTCCTTATATGTTCTGCCTCCTTTGATACCGGCACGGGCAACCGCCACACCGAGTCTGCGAAATTCAAACAGGCCGTCGACGACTCACTTTTCAGCGCCAATGCAGCTACATCGTGAGCCCGAGCAGCCATCTCAGCCGTTGGGTACGTCCCGAGCCATAACCTCGACTTCTTGTTCGGCTCCCGCAGCTCGCACACCCACCTGTCGTTGTTCCTCCTCCTCACTCCTCTGTAGATTGGGTGCCTTGTTTCTTTGAACTTCTTCCTCCCGGCTCGCTTCTTCGGCTGGCTCGAAGCCAGTGTTATCATCAGCTCCTCGTCAGATTGCGGGGAGCCCCGGCTGGTCGAACCTTCGACGTATTCTAATGAAGGAGATTTGGATCCTGAGTCTGACCCGATTGGAAAAAATGCACCGGAATGTGGACTAGAGTTATATTCCATCGACGATTCGCGTGTTCGTAAGCAAACCTTTTTGCTTGCAGGATAAAGCTGCGCACGTTTTAACTCTTCTCCGGATCGTATAATAGTGGGAGACTCGTGTACAAGCGCACGTCTAACTCACTCTTCTCGGGACCGTATAATAGTGGGAGACTCGCGCATACCGAGTCGTCGAAAAACACAAAAACCTTAGTTGATAAAAAAGATTCCTTTGCATGCAATTAAAGGAAGCAAGAGGAGTGTTCAGATTTTATATAGGTTTGCAGTAATTTTAAGTGTGTGTGAATTATGATGCACTTCGGATTTTATATAGGTTTGCAGTAATTTTAAGTTTGTGTGTGAATGATGAAGCACACGGGTTGCTACGATGGGGACACGGACACGGAATCCGGTTTGCCAGCCCTGGTATTAATTTTGTGGGGGGTTTCGCCAAGTCTTAGGAAAGAAGGTTTTGACTGTGTGCTTTTGGTCCAGGTGTGCGCTTTTTGTTGGACTTGCTTTTTGTCTTTTTCCGGTTTGACACGTGGCGAAAAGAGATGACATGGCAGGTCTATTACAAAAAGGACACGTGGGAGTTTTTTTTTTTTCTATTGATTGGACAAATGCGTCAAGGATGTGTTGGAAACATAGCAAAGTGCGTGTTATTATTGCAAGAGAGAAAATTTTGGGTGCAAATGGGGGTACCACGTGGTACCCGTGCACTGCATCCGAGCCGTCCAAAAATGCAACGGACGGCTCGGATTGAAAGTGCCGGACAGATTTAAAAAAAAAGCAAAAAGAAAATCAAAAATGGGTTTCAATCCGAGCCGTCTGTTGCATTTTTGGACGGCTCGGATGCAGTGCACGGGTACCACGTGTACCCTGCCCTACGCGCACCCAAAATTTTCTCATTGCAAGAGCATTCACATTGGTCTAATTAAAACTCAAACGTTGCAAACGTTAGAGCATCTCTAGTGAACTATTTAAAAAATATTTGTTAAAATGTACGCTTAAGCACATGTGGCCCTATTTTGTATGCTAAAAATTTAATTAGCTAGCTAATGAATAATGTAATTTAGTGGACTAACTTTATGTATATTCATTAACTTTAAGTCTTTTCTTTCTCTCTCCTTAAAGTTATTCTCTCTCTCCTCCTTCCCTTCTCTCTCTCTCTCTCTCTCTCTCTCTCTCTCTCTCTTTCCTCTTTCTCTCACTAAATTTAGGTAGTGACTTGGGGCATTTTACGGAGTGAGGGGTGACACCTAAGATTTTAGGAAGTCATTTTTTGTCAGCTAAAGACTATTTTTTTGAGTTTTTCTTAGCTAAGTAGTTAGGGCACTTTAAGATACTCTTTTAGGTAGTCCACTAGAGATATCCTTAATAAAACCAAATTCTGGCATTTAGATAATAAAAACTAGTAACTTTTTTGCCAATAACCAAATATAGTGGACCTCACATTTCTCAATTAAGTACACCCATCATTATCCAAAAACCTTGTCTCTCTAATTGCCAATAACCAAATAACTGTTGATATTAACATTGTTAGTCACTTTATGGATTTTAACAATTGCTCTTCATTTTCACTTATTTACTAGAATGTCACTCAATACAAACCATTAGATTGAGAAGAAAAAAACTGATTGTTAGATTTGATATTTTGCCAACTCATTTTGATTAGGCCATCGTGGAGTATAGAATTGCTAACTTTTGGTTATCTAATTTTATTGAGTCCATTGTGGATGCTTAATGAGACAGATATACTATTCAATATTAGCCTTTGTTGTTAAAAGACATTAAATATAGTTGATGTAAATTCGTGTTTAATCTGGTAGTACTTTTGGTAAAATTGGAAAAATATCCTAAATGCTGAGCTCTCACTACGGTATTTTCGACGGTATTTTGTAGCAAGTCATCCTCCTTACATATATCACGAAAATATCATTTAGCGGATACAACACCCACTTTAACTACAGTGAGAATTCGATATTTTTAGTGAAAATTTAGCCCGACTCGGCACCACGGCAATGGAAACGGTGAATTTTCCACCACCCTTGTTGAGGGCTCCACCTTGCGTTTTTATTGGACCGTCATTTTTTGGATACAGCCATAAATAGTGCATTCGAAAAAACAAAAAGCCAATTACGCCATAGCACGGTATTCCTACAGTAACAATTACATCAAAGCCTCAATGCAAACATGAAAAAGCAGGTTGAAATTTCCCTAAGAAAATTCAAAAACCTAAACGTGTTTGAGACTTTCTCCCCCGGTTTCCCCTGCAGTGCATTCACTCTAGCTTGATCTTTTCTTCAACAGTTCAATCATTACAATTCTAGTTTTTCCGGGCCGTGCCGCTCCTTATTATGTAGGTAATCAATAACATTTTGAAGCGCGATATGTGCGTCATCATATTTCATCAATTGTCCCGCGATCTCAGCTGGTGTAGCTTCAACTTTTGCTAACAAGTCCTTGATTGAATCAAATAATGGATGTTCTTCAATCTTCAGGTAATTAAACGCTAGCGTCTTGAATCCATGGAAGGTGCAGTAAGACATGTGGATGTGAAGGTCCATACGGCCAGGTCGCAAGAGTGCCGGATCAAGGCGGTCCTTGTGGTTGGTTGTGAACACTATTATCCGCTCATCTCCACAGCTTGACCATAACCCATCGATGAAGTTGAGGAGTCCTGACAGAGTAATCTGCGGTGGAAGTCATTAATTTTTTTTCATTTGACAATACAATGATGAAGGATACAAATGTAGGCTCCAACATTAAATGTGCAATGCTATACTTCTCTCCCCTTTTCTGTTTAATTCGAAAAGAAAAATGCTAAGTACCTATAAAAATTATCAAAAAAAGAATCCAGAATTCGAAATTAATGGCTCAGATTCATTGATATCGACGAATCTGAGCTATTAATTTCGAATTCTGGGTAATTTTTCTTTGTAAATAACAATGCTGATTTGAAAAACCAATCCCACTTTCTAGTGGCCCCAAAAAATTTGATAATGCAACAAAATGTGCATTCTTGCAAACATATAAACAGAAAACAGACAAACATTCAAAACTTTAGGACCACTAGAAATTTATCTGGTCATTAACTTCAGAGCTCCATACTTAGTCAAATTTTCGCACAAGCTGACACGGACGTTTAGTTATCAAATTGGAAAAAAACAACAGAGACCATTATAATGACAAAAACAGAGAAAGAAGAGAGAGACAAACCTTGTCATTTTCAACCATCTTCCCTTCACTCTCCACCTCCCGATTCTGCAACCCAACATTACAATCAATATCCTCAATCACAACAATCGACCGATTCCCAGTCCCAATCAACAACCTCCTCAAATCAGAATTACACTGCACTTCCCTCAAATCCAAATCATAAACATCAAACCTCAAGTAATTCGCCATGGCCGCAACCAAGCTCGATTTCCCCGTCCCCGGCGGCCCGTAAAACAAATACCCTCTCTTCCAAGCCTTCCCAACTCTCCTATAATACTCCTTCCGTCCAATAAACCTATCCAAATCCTCAATCAGTTCCGCCTTCGTCTCCACCTCCATCGCCATCGTTTCGAACGTCGACGGATGGTTTAAAGGCACAGAACTCCAGTAATCCATCCCGTTGTAGTCCACAGTGTGCAGCCTCACCGTCTTTCTTTCCTCTTTGATTTCCTTTGCTTTTTGCAGCACGTATGGTATGTAGGAATTCAACACTGTTTCCTTGTGTTTCTTGTGGAAACTCAACTCGAAGTACTTGAGCTCCGTTTTGGAATCTGCCTTGTGTTCGACGAAAGTGCTGTGAGAGACCCAGTTGAGCTTGACGGCGCCACCCTGGAAGGAATCGGTGATGTCCTGGTTTTTGTCGACGGAGATGGAGAGGTGGTTGTCTTTTTCGAGTTTGTTGAGTTTGAGGCGGTGGACGGAAGGGGAGAGTTTGGCGCCTAAGTAGGCGTCGACGGCGGCGTATAAGTGGTTGGGAGAGAGGCCGTCGGATTGTTCGACGACGAGGGTGAGGTGGGAGGAGAGGCGGGTGGAGAGTTTTGTCAAGTAGGTGCGGAGGGTGGTTGGGATGAGGTCGTTGTGGATGGTGCGGAGGACGACGGCGGCGGCGGCAAGGGAAGTCGCGACGGAGAGGACGGTGGCAGGGCAGGGGAATGAGTCGCGTGAAAACGGCATCCCTCTGCGTGTTTAATGCTGCGATTGGAAATTATTTTTTGTTTGATGGCGATTTTGGGGTTTTAGATAGTGAAGGGTTTAGGGGTTCTCGTTTTGCTTGGGGAGGGGGAAAGGAAAATCATAGGCTTTAGGCCAAAGAACAGAAAATTATAGTAGGAGATTTTGGGAAAGTGCCCCTAGAATCTTGACCTTTTCTATCCAATCGGCTAGGAAAAATCTATTTATATTGCCCTTATGACAATTCCAGCGGTGTTTGAGAACCTCATTTTCAATTTTTTATTTTTAAGTTTTTTGGCTTTTCAACTTTTTAGATTATGGTCAGAATCTATTTTGAATTGGTAGGAGTGTTTCGGAGAATGTGCAGAATGCATTTTGCAATAGGAGTAGTGTTTGGGAGATATGTACAGAATCCATTTTGTGAGACTTTTTGTTAATGAAAATGAGAAAAGTAGAAAATGAGAAATCAAAAAGTTCTTCCCCACCTCATTTTCACTTCTCCTCTCTAAAGTCAAAAATGAAAAACTCATTTTCTTAGAAATCATTTTGGCCCAAGTCTCTCAAACATCTAAAATTCAAAAATGTGAAAATGAGAAGTTGAAAAGGAGCTCCCAAACACCCCCTCCATTTCATCATATATATTGTGGTGGGGATCAAGACAAAATATATAGACTCTTAGTTACAATGTGCGGTGAAAAACAAACACGGGCAATACTTTTTCTTTGTTGCTTATATGTACAATATTAGTGGGAAGTTAGAAGAAAATTAGTGGGTTAAATAACAATAGGGAATTCGATATCTCGTCGTAGAGTCAAAACTGAGACCTCACTTTTGAAAACTAATAGATGGGCAAAAAGTCACTTCTTTGAGATACAATTACTCATCTTTTTTTTTTTTTTTTTCTTTTTGTTGTCACCACTTCGCGGGCTCCGTCACCAAGTCTCCATCAAAATATAAGTTAATTAAATTGAGATCTCATCCCAACTATTGGAACAATCTTGTGGTAAGAGTCTTCTCCTTTAGTCGGTGAGGAATGCGGATGTAGATTTCGCGATCACGTCATAAATTTGCTTAAGTCGGTGCTGATTTTAACCAAGTTTCCACTTAGAGCATCCAAGCCCAATCTTGCCCCAGTTCTAGCCCAGGCACATAAGTCATAAGCCCATACAAGTCATAAGCCCATACGTGCACAAGTTTTTTTCACCCAACGTTAACGGGTTGATTTTATATACTACTTGTGTTGGGGGTGCAGACAATCTGTAGCAGTACTGGGGGTGTGGGGAAGGGAGCCCCTATGGGACCTCGGGAGGTGGAGTGAGACTTTACGAGTATTCCGGACTACAGCGAAAACGATATTTAAGGGACCTCGGTATGTAATTTTGACTATAGGCCCAACCTAATTATTTCGCTTTTACTGTGTAATTAGGATAATACGTTTTCAGAGAAAATAGAGAGAGAGAGGTGAGATACAACGCAAATCTCTGAGAGATTGCGAGAAGACTTGTACTCTTGATTTCGATTTCATAGTGGACTGGTGTGGCTCCCCATGGTTTTTCCTCGCGTTGAGGTTTTCCACGTATATCTGTGTCTCGCTTTCTTTTCCGTTTTTCATTACGCACGATTACTTTTTTTTCTGTTTTGTGATTCATTGTTTCCAAGATCTATAGTGGTGTTGTGGGGTTGCGAAAATCCTGACGACTTGGACTATCGATGTTGCTCTATCAAGCCAAATTCAAAATCTCACAACATGAAATCACTGGACTAACTGCTCTAGTCTGCTCAGTGCAGCTGGTCTGGTTCGCCTTAGTGGTGGAGGCAGATTATGAAAGCAACGCTGGAAATCCTCCCTAAGCCAAAACTATGGCCCATGAACCGATGCTGATACATCCACCCCATGTTAGTAAGTTAGTTAGATTACTAATGAAAATATAAATTCTGTTTTATTAGCTCAAATTTAAAATGTCAAATACCAAGGACCGATTTAGAAATTTAGCCTAGTGGAGACACCACTCTGTTTGGTTCACATTTCCAAAAATTTTTCCAAAAAGATTCCTTCCCCCTCTCTCATCTCTCCAATCATTAATCACTTTTCTCTCTCTACTCATATCTTTCCATCCAATCATTATTTTCATTTTTCTCTCTATCTCTCTCCAATCATTACACATCTTTCTAATTGTTACTTTTTCTAAAAACTCATCCAAACACTATCTCAAAAAATTTCTCAAAAAATTTCTTCTCAAAACTCTAAACCAAACACAGTGTTTTTATATCTTTAAATTTTATTTTTCTAGTCAACCACAAGAAGATCATATTAAATGTTATCGAGAAGTATACAAGTGTTTATGCTAAATATAGTCCAACACTTATATAAGTGATTAAGAATACTAATACTCCTCCTGTCCCTTTTTTATTGTTGGGTATTCTATTTTGGGTTGTCCTTTAATAAGTGTTTATTTTGAAAAGTTAATGAGTAAAAGTTTGTAGAATTACTATCTCGCCCTTTTGAAAACTTAATAGGTAAAAAAGAGTTAATGGGTAAAAATTGAGGATAATTTTGAAAAATAGGTGTAAAAGTTAATGTAAAAGGTGTAAAGTGGAGGTAAAAGTTGATGTGAAAGATCTAATGATATTGGCTCTGTTAGTTTCCCAGTTTAGTTTTAGTTTTAGTTTTAGTTTTGATGACATCATCATTTTTCTCATTTCTCTCTCTATCTCTTTTCACTCATTACACTTGATGACATCACCAAAACTAAACTAAACTATCTAACCAAACACAGCCAATGTCTCTATAATAAGTTGCATTTTCAAAGTAACACACTCACACCCCGTTTGGATGGGGGATATGGCCCCCGGATAATTTTTCACCCCCTCAAAACCATGGGTCCCACATCTTATCCACCGTTTGGCAACACCACAGAGTAGCCGGATATATTTTCACCCCTTCTTCCGTTATACCCCTGCAGGGGCCTCCTCCCGGATAATTTTTGGGCACCCCTGGACCTCCCCAAAAATTATCCGGCTCTAGAAGGGAGGGATTTTGTCCATTTCACCCCTCCTTATCCCCCTCCCCCTCCCCCTCCCCCAACCCCCACACACAAATTTCTGCTATTACAATTTCTAAAAACAAAAGAAAATTTTCAATAACTGTCAAAAAAAAAAAAAAAATTACAGACCGCAGATCTTGGTCAGTGTGTCTTCGTGATCATCTTCATTGAAGCTCCCATGGTGGTTTTGTTGGAGGACAAAAATCACAGACCACTTTCATGGAAGGACGAAAATCAAAGATGCTCCGATGGTGGTTTTATTTGGATGGATTTGAAGCTCTCGCAGAGTAGAACAATCTTCTCTTCTGGCTCTTGGATTGAATTCGACATTATAGCCTTTGATTTTGGGTTTGAATCATGAGATTGGGTTTGGGTTGGGAAAGAGAGACACAGAGAGAGAGAGAGAGAGAGAGAGAGAGAGACGGTGGAAAAAAGAAAACAAAACAGTTGCAGTTGCATTCTCTGGAAAAGAAACATATATATGAAAATTGCATTGGACCCCTTCAACTATTTACTAATTCTTCCACCAATTAACCTATTTAATATTTATTGCACTTAATTGAAAAAAAATGAAATAAAAAATTACTTTCTTCAATTTTTTATGACAACCAAACATTCAAATGTTTAATTAAAAAAAAACGTTTTTTAAAAAAATAAAAAAATAATTTTTTTTTGGGTCAAATAACTTAATTACACTTAAAATCATCCAAAAATGCAAAAATAATTTATTTAATGTAATTATATAATTAAATTAATCATTAATAATGTTTGGTACACCACAAGGGCAAACAAGTCATTTAACAGCTTTTCCCATCATCCACCCCCTCTTATTTTTAAGTTATCCAAACAAAACCAAAAGTTATCCCCCTGTTTAATCCCTCATCCAAACCATCTACTTTTTTATCCCCCCTCCATAAACATCACATCAATCTGGGCCCCCCTCCAAAAATAATACCCCCTCTTATCTTATCCCCCTTCTAAAACTTATCCCCCTAAAAATAATACCCCATCCAAACGGGGTGTTAAAAGGGACGGAGGGAGTGGGATTTTTTAGTAAACGTGGCCCCGGTACATCCGTCCCTGGCTATATCATAGATGAACAATAATCACATTCATTCAAACTATATCATTTTGAGTATGTAGGTTCCTTCGTTTTGCAAAATAAAGAAACTAGAAGGATAACTGTAACGGAAAATTTTGGCAGGATTACTATTGAAAAAAATATTCAATCATCTTGGAACATTGTCACATTGTGTTCCAAATAGAATGTGTTTAGCTTCATTACAGGGGCCTCGAATTTTGTAAGGTAAGATCATTGCTATTACTCTTCCCACTCACAAAAGTATGTGAGATCCACAAAATTGGAAGTGGGATCCACACACTTTTGCGATAGGGAGGAGCATTGCTTTTGAAAGCACATAATAATTTCTCGTTAAACAGACGGAACTTTGTCCTGCGGCCGAGGGGTATTTCCGTCTTAAACTTGAAACGATGAAAGTTAAACTTCAGCAACCAGTACGTACGCTGCACCAAGGTTTGCTCTTAGCATGCTTACATAGTTAGGAGCTGAGCGTCAACAAAAATTGTACATAGCTCGAAATAAGAGAAAAACTTATTTACGGAGGAGGCAAAAATTTCTGATTCATGAAAATCCACTCATGTAGAAAAGTTAGAAGACTCTTCTACTAAAGAGATTATTCTTACGTAGAAAAAAGTTGCATAGATTGTTTATTTCAAATCTTTTCCGTGCTTGTTACTTCCATGGAAGAGTTAAACAACAATCATTAAAGTTGCAGCCGTGGTAACTTGCCATTGGTTTAACGCATTTCTTTGGTTCACGGAGGACCGCGTTGAACTAATATTTGAACACTTCTGAATCTAGACGACATTATTGTTATTATGTACCAAGCTCAAACATCTGAATATTTTCAGCTCAGTATTCCGTCATGGCAACAAACGAAATTAACTTAGAAAGATTCACATAGCCGGCCTAAACGTGTACATTTCGGCATTCCCCAACGTACGTCAGACATGAAACTTACAAAATGTTACAGAGAGGGTAATAAAGATCGTCACTAACCACGTACCAAACGTTGCATTTCTGACACGTTTTCGGAAGCGAAAGAACAGCTTCTTTCTTTTCATCTTTCTTCTCTTCCTTTGCAGGGCCTATTGTCATAATCTGAGCAGATTTTCTGAACTTCCTCACCTTCTTGATAATGCAAACGGGATCCGCGTCGCCGATTACAGTCACCGTGTTTTTGGAGGGGTCGAGGGCTATAGAGTTGATCCCTTCAATTGTTGAGATTAATTTCATCACCTTGAGCCTGCACTTGGAACAGAGTAGATCCACTGACACCACTGTTTTCTGCAACAGAAAAACAAGAGAAACAGAATGAACTCCTTTAGTACTTTGTTTCCAGTGTCAGAGAACAATGTGGAGAAAATAGAAAGTCTAGGAATCCAAGGAGATGATTGAACCTTAGACATGGGATTTGGCTGTGGGGAAAGGCTGTCATGCATTTGATGCACATGTGTGCTTTTTATAAATGAAAGAGAGGTGAAAAAATCAATAGAGTGATATGTGGTTGCATTTGATTTGTACTCAGAGGGGACGTGAATTACAAGTATCTTTACATTGATAACAAAAGTTATAGTCATAAATATTGCTACTTACCAGTTCTGAGAAAAAGACGAGATTGTATATGTATACATAAATATTGCATATAGTTTTTAACACCGATCGAAAAATGGTTGATAAGCTGAAATTTTAAGGGGTTTTTTTTTTTACGCATATGTAGAAATTTATCAATTATTTTTTCACTTAACAGACTTGCAGGGGACGCTCCTATATAAAATTTTTTAAATTAACCTGAAAATATAGTATAATTATTTTTTCACTTAAGAGACTTGCGGTTGATCCAAAAATTTGGTTTGAATGTTCTCTCTTTTGGCTGAGTTTCGGTATTTTTCCATACATCATTCTCTTCACATACATCACAAAAATATCATACATCAATATTTCAAAATTTATGAAAAGCTCAGTGCGCTGTTCTTAACATTCTCCTTTCCTTTCTTTATAAATTGAGCTACGTGCATTGTTATTTAGTTTGTGTGATGAGAAAAAGTAGGTTTCTCAATCAGAATTCCATCCTGTGAGGTACAATGTGATAGGAAATTTGGTTGGAAAGATTAAATGGGGATGACAATGTGGGTGTGAAGATGTAAATGCTAGACATAAGGTACGCACTTCGTTGGAAACTACTGTTACATTCCGTAGAAGTCATATAATTTGCGCATGTGCGTGAGCGCAGACGTGAAAGCATCTTGAAAATGCATCTTAAACTACAAAAAAAAAAAAAAAAATCTTAAACTATTAAAATGTGTAAGGATTGAAAGCGGGAGAGCCAAACTTTTTGAAAGATTACGTGACTAACCTGATTTGGGTAATTTGAAAAAACTGGTTTTTTGGTTTTTTTGGTTTTGTTCTTATTCAAATGTTTTTTGCATATGTTAGTTTTTGGTCGATTTTTTTGTGGTTTCTTGGCCTGTCTCGACGAGAAGAATCTAATAATTATAAAATTGTTAGCCAAACTTAAAGTTTTGTGAATAAAGACGAAAAATAATCCAAAAAACTGGTTTATTTTTGGTTTTATTCAAAAACTATTACTCTTGACCATAATTTTATAGTCTTTGGATTTGTCTCGACGAGATAAATCAAAAAACCACAAAATCTTGATGCAAAACTAATAAATGCAAATTTTTTTTGAATAAAGACAACGAAAAAAACCAAAAAACTAATTTTTTCAATTTAGCCAAATTAGGCCAAGTCCGTACTCTCTCTCTCTCTCTCTCTTAGCATCTAAAATCCTTGACTTCTGACTACAACCTGAAAAAGTACTTCGCGGATGAAGCAGCCATGGTTTTTCAGAAGTGGGTGTGGGTTGCCACTCACCCAGGATCTGTTGTCCCACTCTTGGTGTCCCACTCTCCAATGCATGACACATGTCTCTCTCTCCTAAGTAACTTTACACCGTTAAGGACGTTAAACTAACTTCCCTTTGTTTAAAAAAATCCCATTTTTTGATTTCGGTGATTCAAATTTTGTGGGGCCAGAAAAAAATTGATTCAAATGCCAAACACGTTTATGGGCAAAGTCCAGTGCTATATCAACGTGTTCAGCCTTTGCCCATAAAGCATATTTGGCCTTTCTCTTAAAATGATTTATAGATGATTGTGTGGAGTCCATATCAGATAAAAAATAATAATTTAAATCGCAAGTTATTCTTAAAATAATATCTTATGGGTTCTTGTAAAAACTTATTTCAATTCGATATCTGTAAGGGCTTCTAAAAGTCCCTACAAATGCTGGAAAAAGCTCTAACGAATATGGATTTAAATAATTTTTTACAAGAACTCATAATAAGTTCTTTAAAAAATAATTTGCAATTTGAATCAATTTTTGTTAGCCCCACAAAATTTGAATCACAAAAGTTTAAAAAATGGGAATTTTTTAAGTAGAGGGAAGTCAGTTTAACGTCTAACAGGGTTAAAGTTAGTTGGGAGGGGTAGACACGTGTCATGCATTGAAGAGTGGGACACCGAGAGTGGGACAGCGGATCTCGAGTGGTTGACACTTGTGTTATAAAGAGAGAGAGAACCGCCCGGGGGGGGCGCGGGTACGCCCTTCATTGGAAACTACTATTACCTTCCCTGTAAGTCGGATACTGTAATTCACGTGCGTGTGTGACTACGAACCCAAAAGCGTCGTTAAAGCACATCCAAACCTACTAAAATCCCCGAGTGTGAGGATTGAATGTGCGAGAGCACGTACGATGATTGAGAGCGGGAGCACGGAACATGTTGAAGGATTATGTGACTAAGCCTTCCGGTATTGGCTCATGAGATGCTATTTGTTTTGGCTCATATTTCAAAATTTATGAAAAGCTCAGTGCGCTGTTCTTAACATTCTCCTTTCCTTTCTTTATAAATTGAGCTACGTGCATTGTTATTTAGTTTGTGTGATGAGAAAAAGTTGGTTTGTCAATCAGAATTCCTTCCTGTGAGGTACAATGTGATAGGAAATTTGGTTGGAAAGATTAAATGGGGATGACAGAGTGTGGGTGTGAAGATGTAAATGCTAGACATAAGGTACGCACTTCGTTGGAAACTACTGTTACCTTCCGTATAAGTCACATAATTTGTGCATGTGCGTGAGCGCAGACGTGAAAGCATCTTGAAAATGCATCTTAAACTACAAAAAAAAAAAAAAAATTCTTAAACTATTAAAATGTGCAAGGATTGAAAGCGGGAGCACCAAACATTTTGAAAGATTACGTGGCTAACCTGATTTGAGTAATTTGAAAAAACTGGTTTTTTGGTTTTTTTTCGTTTTGTCTTTATTCAAATGTTTTTTGCATTTGTTATTTTTTGGTCGATTTTTTTGTGGTTTCTTGGCTTATCTCGACGAGAGGAATCTAATAATTATAAAATCGTTAGCCAAACTTAAAGTTTTGTGAATAAAGACGAAAAATAATCCAAAAAACTGATTTATTTTGGTTTATTTTTGGTTTTATTCAAAAACTATTACTTTTGACCATAATTTTATAGTCTTTGGATTTGTCTCGACGAGATAAATCCAAAAACCACAAAATCTTGATGCAAGACTAACAAATGCAATTTTTTTTTGAATAAGGACAACAAAAAAAAACCAAAAAACTAATTTTTCCAATTTAGCCAAATCAAGCCAAGTCCGTACTCTCTCTCTCTCTCTCTCTCTCTCTCTCTCTCAGCATCTAAAATCCTTGACTTCTGACTACAACCTGAAAAAGTACTTCGCGGATGAAGCAGCCATGGTTTTACAGAAGTGGGTGTGGGTTGCCACTCACCCAGGATCTGCTGTCCCACTCTCGGTGTCCCCCCTAGTGTCCCACCCTCCAATGCATGACACGTGTCTCTCTCTCCTAAGTAACTTTACACCGTTAAGGACGTTAAACTAACTTCCCTATGTTTAAAAAAATCCCATTTTTTTATTTCTGTGATTCAAATTGTGGGGCCAGAAAAAAATTGATTCAAATGCCAAACACGTTTATGGGCAAAGTCCAGTGCAATATCAACGTGTTCAGCCTTTGCCCATAAAGCATATTTGGCCTTTCTCTTAAAATGATTTATAGATGATTGTGTGGAGTCCATTTCAGATAAAAAATAATAATTTAAATCGCAAGTTATTCTTAAAATAATATCTTACGGGTTGTTGTAAAAACTTATTTCAATTCGATGTCTGTAAGGGCTTCTGAAAGTCCCTACAAATGCTGGAAAAGGCTCTAACGAATATTGGATTTAAATAATTTTTTACAAGAACTCATAATAAATTCTTTAAAAAATAATTTGCAATTTGAATCAATTTTTGTTAGCCCCACAAAATTTGAATCACAAAAGTTTAAAAAATGGGAATTTTTTAAGTAAAGGGAAGTCAGTTCAACGCCTAACAGGGTTAACGTTAGTTGGGAGAGGGAGACACGTGTCATGCATTGAAGAGTGGGACACCGAGAGTGGGACAACGGATCCCGAGTGGTTGCCACTTGTGTTATAAAGAGAGAGAGAACCGCCCGGGGGGGGGGGGGGGGGGGGGGGGGGGCAAAGATTAAATGGGGTGATAGAGTGTGGGTGTGAAGATTTAAATGCTAGTCAGTAGGTATGCACTTCATTGGAAACTACTATTACCTTCCCTGTAAGTCGGATACTGTAATTCACGTGCGTGTGTGACTGCGAACCCAAAAGCGTCGTTAAAGCACATCCTAACCTACTAAAATCCCCGAGTGTGAGGATTGAATGTGCGAGAGCACGTACGATGATTGAGAGCGGGAGCACGGAACATTTTGAAGGATTATGTGACTAAGCCTTCCGATATGCCTGTTACCTCTCTCTCTTTCTCTCTCTCTCTCTCTCTCTCTGAGCATCTAAAATCCATCTAATTTTGTACTGTTGCCCTCTGAAAAAGTACTTCAATATGCTACCCATGCGGGCCTCATTTGGAGCTTGAAAATCATTCTGCCCGTTCACTATGTAGAGCTCGACGTGGAAAACAACCTTGTACATATATCCGATCCACTTGATTCTTACGTGGCCGTTAGACTATCGAGATCTACAAAGTGAACTATTCATATCATGTTTTTGAGTTTGGAACGAGGCCCATATGAGTGGCACAACAGTTCATATGGCACAACAGCCTGCCCTTGTCCCCATCTCCACATACCCCTTTCGTACTCTCACTTCTCTCCGTAACTCTTCATACTCACATATGAATCCTAACCTAAGTTCAAAATATTTTCCGAACAGCTAATAGTTTGTGATTTAATATATGCATGCAAAAAATTCAACCTGTTTAGACATAAATAGACACTTGAAACAAATACTTTGTCCAAATAAAACAGAATACAAAGTTAAAATTTTTATTTGGTGCGTATGGAGAAAAGACATTTGTTCTTTTCGCCTTTCTTGGTTTGCGTTTTTGGGGTCAGGCATCCCTTTACTCCATCGCCTTAGGAAGGCAATGGCAGGATGGGAGCTCAACTCTAGACAACAAACAGCAAGTCTGAGCTCATTCACTTTGTTTTGGCTCATGAGATGCTATTTGTTACGTTTGTTTCTAATTTCCTACAGATGTGTCTGTGTATACACATGTTGCTAGGGAGAGAAATTATGCACACACACAAAACTAACAATTTCCATGCCACCACAAGACGGCCTGACTTTTAGCTAAAATTCATCAGAACATCCGATTTAAGCACAAAATTACGTGGAACACGTCTCATTCCAGAAAGCGCGCAATGATACAGAATATTATAGCAGAAAACACTGTTATTACAACTTGGAAACCACCCTCATGCTGAAAGGATACAAGTCGAATTAAACCTGATCAATGATCTGACAAGCATAATTTCCAACCAAGTTTGATAAGACCTTACCGCGAAGTTACAAACTAGTTTTGCAATGGATTCCACATCGGAATTTGATTTCACCAGCAAAAGGGTAGATCAATCTTCATGCTGATTATTTGGTTTTTACCATGATACTTCCATATTTTTAAGTTTTTTACCATGATTACTGTGTGATGATCTCTACCATTTTGATACATTATAACAATATCCCATATTTAGTGATGTGTTTAAAATTCATAATTTTCATATTTCATCCGTTTGAATTAGGATGGCTTTTTGAATTTTTTTTTTGTTTCAAATTTCATTTGTTTAAGAAGGAAACCAAATCAATGGGATTTTGGTTGCTTTGAATGTCTAAAATTTTTGAAGATATATGACACACCCCACTCTAGCAGGATATAACCTGCACAAAGTGATTGGACACCTGTCACCACTTGTACGCCTTTTAGGCTACTCACAAAAGCTATTATACAAAGCTCAACTGCAACTCGTAACGAATGCAAACAAAAGATATTATAACACCAAACTCAACTGCCATAACCAAAACAGGTGTTCACACCTCCTCAATAATTGTACAGTCAAAATCATTTGACATGTACTCAACCACATTAACTCCACAAAAATACTGATTATCCACATCACCCACTGACTGACAAAATCACAGAACACAACCTCTAGGAACACCTGTCTAGCACTCTGGCACTGTAGTGGACCGACGTCTAGCTCAACTGGAAATCTGCAACCAGAAAGGTTACAGGAGAATGTACCTTAGCAACATAATAAATGGAAATGATAAGTGTTTAGATGGATCGAAATATAAACAACACACCAACACATTTTTTTTTTTTTTTTTGATCAGTAAGCACACCAACACATTTGCTTAAACAATTTAGATGGATCACAGATTTTTAAAGCATCACACCCACGCTTTTATCTCAAAACACAGTCCTCCATATTTATTTCAAAAATGCAGCCCACCGGCTCATCTCAAAACATGGCCCACCGGCCCATCTCAAAAACACAGCCTATCGGCTCATCTCAAAAACACGGCCTATCGGCTCATCTCAAAAACACGGCCCACCGGCCCATTTCATCAACACACCTCTGTAAGTTTTGCAAAATATTTCACATTTTCTTTCACAATATAAATCTCAAAAACACGGCCCACCGGCCCGTTTCATCAACACACCTCTGTAAGTTTTGCAAAATATTTCACATTTTCTTTCACAATATAAAATAATATCCTATCATTTTACCCAATGTGCCAACGAGTCGCCAACCTCACGACCGGGAGTTATGACGGTACCGTTACCTCGCTCACAGGCTCACATATAGTGGCGGTGACGAGGGCCATTCTTTATCACCAATGGTAGGTGCAGCCCACACAGAAAGCAAGAACTAAGCTTGCACTGCTCACATTTGGCACAGCCCACGAATGCAAGTTGCCAACCTTGCAAACTAAAATATTGGCACAGCCCACGCTACAAGATGCCAACCTTGTAACTTTTTGGCTAAAATGCTGGCACACAGCCAGATGGCACAGCCCACGAATGCAAGTTGCCAACCTTGCAAACTAAACATTGGCACAAGAGGCATAAAATATTCTCTTTTCACCCACCAGAAATCATTTGATCCATCACTGAAAATCATTTAACCCGTCCAAACACAATACTTTTAACATATACAAAAATCACAAGGAGAGTTTTCAAAACATCAATAATCACACCACACATTTGAAAACACCACATAAACACTACACATTTCTATTTATTATAGAAGCTGTACATTCTCACCTGTCACAACAGGACCAACTCCGCCATAGACTTAACCTCTATGCACCGAAGGCGTAATCACAACCATCCTTACGATTACATCACCTATAATAACAATTATATATCACCCATAAGCTCACTACTAAAATTCATGCCCAAATGCAAATGAAATGCATGAAAATGTATCCTACAACTCAACAGTGCTGCGCTCTATGAATTTTCAGAATTAATCTACTTATCCGATTCCCACGAAATTTTCACCACAAACTTTAGACTCATACTTCATCATCATATCCAAAATTCAGAATTTTCTGAGCTCCGTAACTATTTTTAAACAACCTCCAAACAGACCCATAACTTGCTGCAAATTCCCCAAATCAGATTTTTCTTCAACTTCAAATTAAAAACTGCTATTCTCTGGAAGAAATTAAGGCACAACCCATACATCATTTCGAAGGTATACGAGTCTAGTTTCATAATCAAAAGACGGTGTACCAATCGGATACCCGAGCTAAAAGTTATAACCGTTTTCCCAGGACATGTCAGTGCTGTCTGCCCAAACACGCACCTGACCACAGATTGATTCACGAATTTTATTATTTTTTTTATTTCGAATTAAACTCTGAAATTTTTACACAACACACAGGACATCCATGGGTAGCTACTGTAAAAATCTCGTAAAATTCCGACTTCTAGAACCATGTCTTAAAATTCGCCAAAAACCATGGCAGATGTGGTTTTGCACAAAACCAGTCAGTGAACCCTTCACCTTCCTTTTACGAATTTCATAAAAACAAACCCCAAATCACTCTTATGAGATGCAAAATCAGTGATTAACTTACAAAAGAACAACATAATTCAAGAATTTCGGAAATTAAACTCCAAAAGGTACCTCAATTTTGGGTTTTCCCCAATTTTTCCTTCTTCTTCTTCTTCTTCTTCTTCTTCTTTCGGTCTCTCTCTCCTTCCAGGCAAAGTCTACCCCTCTCTCCTCTCTGATTACAATCAGCCCAATAAGAAGGAAAAGAAATAAAATATCTGATGCCCAAATTACACTTTGACCCCTCCAACTTACATAGCTATTAGCTTTAAGCCCAACACTTATGAAAATTACCTTTCCCTTCTTTCCCTCTTCCATAATTCGGGTCTCACAAACACCTCAAACCGTACCCCACGTATATGAGCATATCAATACGTCCCCTAGCATCACGTGAAAATGTATCAAATATTTTTGAAATAACTCGGGGTGTTACAATTCTCCCCACCTTATGAAATTTCGTCCTCGAAATTTTTCTTTCCATTATCAAATAATTTTTCTGCATTACTTCACACTTTCTCGAGTACCTTGCTCAATCTAATGAACTCTCCACAACATTTTCCCAACGAAATTCTTTTAGAGCACAATACTTGATCCCATATACAAAATTTCTCGTAGTTTCTCCACATAGCACGAATATTCCTTTAGTTACCCAAGTTTCAATTCGCCTTCCCAATAAATTTCAACACAATAAACTTGACCCAAAGAACTGTAACAAGATAAAATATTTAAGCTTTTTCAGAAATTCTAATCAATTTCCCAAACACATGTCACCTCATCAAACCAAATTCAACATTCCTCATAACGCCTCACGAACTTTTTTGACCACTTAGACATCATCCTTACAATCATTTTTTTTTTTCCGCTCAAACTCAACTTTGTCCCTGAATATTAACAGTATCCTCTGCACAACCACTAGCTTACCCAAAACCTTTTTTTTTCTTCCACTTTCTCAGACACTCTAATCATTCTATCTGTCCAATAAACCACCAAATTTCTGAGGAGGAACCCCATTGTTTATCTATCATTCAACAATGCCAATTATATTCCATACTCAACTGTAAACAAGCAGCACACAATTCTATAAACTCCGGTTCAACTCTGCCTCAACGACAAATACCCATAAATTGATCGCTTAATGTTCCTCACTTTAGTAATCAAACTACGGTTACCATTCAATCCATGGTTGCCAACCAATCAAATGTTTTGCCCTTGGGTGTATTGCACCTCTCAAAATGTAACCACAAACAAAATTTTTTTTCCCAACACTTCTCACTAGAACATGAAATAATTTAGGCATTCCGAATCACCAAAATTCTCAAAATCATCATATACTTAGCACTAGGGACAAACTTCACACAAACCAGCAAATAATTTGCAGCTCTAACACATTTAATAATCTCAACAAGTCACCTATCTAAAACCTTATTCATTCTTGCTCCCGAATTTCATAACACCCGCTAATAGAAATATACTTTTATCACCAGGGAATTCACAAACACCCAAACATCTTATGGTTCACTGTTTCCACATACATCTTTCACCCAAAATAATCTCAAGTTACACCCACTACATATCAAAAGCCATAAGCTTTCACCTACCATGACATAATCACAACAGTAACTCCCATATCATGATCAACAATCCAACTAGAGCCCCAAACCTACATAAATCTTTTTATCTCACAACCCTCTCACAACAGACAAACAATCATTCATACTCCACATACATAACCAAGATGGTATTCTACCAAACTCCAAATTTCATATTCTCATGCAGTAACCAGTTAGTCATTCTACACTCCTTATTTATACAAAATCGACAATATTCTCATTCCCAATAAATGGCATATGCGAAAAGACTTTCACCTTATCCCACCAAAATCATAACAACTCAATTTAATGAAATTCAAAAATGTCCAAAACTTTCAACTAAATAGAATCCAACTAAAGATCTAACTTCCACAGTCCTTTCTCCCAGATGTCTACCAATTTTGCCGTAAAAACTCACACTTTTTTTTTCAATTTTTTTTTTCCAAACCCCACAAATTACATCACCCAAAAAAAAAAATCTACGTACCCACCATCACCTTTGGATTAAACTTACGTCGCTCTTAACACCATTTCCATTTTGTTATCCACATTCACATTCCCATCCATGAATACACCTATTAATATAATCTCCTTGGTAGCCATCCGAAACTAATTTCACTTATGATACTAATATCCATTGTCTAATCATGCACTACCAAATCAAATATAAGTCAACCATCGCATTCGATCCTCAGTCCCCTTAACTTCCATGTTATGCCACCTAAGATACTTATCAAAATCTTATATCATTGTATTCTCTTCAAATATACTACCAATAATCCCAAAACCCCAAATTTCCATACCTTTTTGCATGCCGTAACTGTAACTCAAAACTAACCCATCTTTCAACTCCTAATACCTTCCCCATACATGCACAATACACAAAGCACTGCCCTTAAGAAAAGTTAAGGACCCGAATCCAAATTTAGTAACAATCAACTCAACATCTATAAACAGACTTTCCAACCCGTAATAAAATATTGACTACTTCTCCTGCTACAATCCACAATATCGCAATTTGTCCAAACCCACTTATAATTCGTTTCGCTACACCTTACACCTGATTCCTCTCAGCTTGTCAATTCACATACTCAAGTTTACCTTTAAAAACCATAACACCCTCACAATATTCTATATATCGAAGATAGATAAAAGTCCAAATCCTGTTGATTAGCTCAAATAACCCCCTTTTTTTCCACCGTACATCACCATATCCGTAGGACCAAAACCCATGAACAATATCTAATATTGATTCTACCTTAACACACAACTTTAATAAACCAATTCCAACTTCGTAACCAAATTGATCACCCCAACACATAATTACTCCCTCATTACGCTGGTCAAAATCAAATAAAAATTAACCTTCACCCAAATCACATATGAAAGTAAACAACTCAATATTAGGAATCTCCAAGGGTATATAAAATCACGGAACCACGTCAGCCCAATCATCCATAAGAAAATTATCTACAAACATCAATTACTTGGACTAAACATTTTATCTCATTCCATTCATTATCCTCGACATCCATACCACTGCCTTCAATGCCCTTAAAGTCATGATCAACATGTGTATACAATTTCCTCATCACTAGTCTATCTTATTGGAAATACGTACCACATCTTCCAACTAATTTTATACCTTTATAGAACCAATAATTCCAATAAATTCTTTATCATCCACACCATGTCCTCATTTCCGAACACATTATGCACTTAGCACATCAACTAAACGCAGGATCATACACTTTCATAGTACATACACAAATATGCTCTTTCACTTCGACACCCGCTCTACCGCATGTACTTCTTTACACACCTTCATCCACCCACACGTGGTAATAGAGTGACATCAGAGGTTTGTTTTGAAGTGTGCTGGCCAGTCACTCTTCAAATCAATCCGCCATGTCATTCTTAACCACCACGCTGAGCATTTTCTCTGCCAATCCCATCATAACCTCCAACATTCTAGCATTTGGATCAAACTAATTTACTTACTCATGTTGCACCTCATGTCCCTCCACACTAACACACGCAAATATATGACACCTCTGTCCCATCACTTTCTTCTATCAAGCTGCTGCAAAAACAAAATATAGAAATATGCATGAATCTTACATGTATGTATGCACCCACTACCCTCACCCCTGTGACACTCTTCTCAACATTCTAAGTTTTACCTAGACTCAAGAACTCGGAACAACATCGCCTATGGTCCACCACAAGTGCCACACTCTCAAAAAGTCTACAGAACCTATAACCTAGGCTCTGATACCAAAATTGACACACCCCACTCTAGCAGGATATAACCTGCACAAAGTGATTGGACACCTGTCACCACTTGTACGCCTTTTAGGCTACTCACAAAAGCTATTATACAAAGCTCAACTGCAACTCGTAACGAATGCAAACAAAAGATATTATAACACCAAACTCAACTGCCATAACCAAAACAGGTGTTCACACCTCCTCAATAATTGTACAGTCAAAATCATTTGACATGTACTCAACCACATTAACTCCACAAAAATACTGATTATCCACATCACCCACTGACTGACAAAATCACAGAACACAACCTCTAGGAACACCTGTCTAGCACTCTGGCACTGTAGTGGACCGACGTCTAGCTCAACTGGAAATCTGCAACCAGAAAGGTTACAGGAGAATGTACCTTAGCAACATAATAAATGGAAATGATAAGTGTTTAGATGGATCGAAATATAAACAACACACCAACACATTTGCTTAAACAATTTAGATGGATCACAGATTTTTAAAGCATCACACCCACGCTTTTATCTCAAAACACAGTCCTCCATATTTATTTCAAAAATGCAGCCCACCGGCTCATCTCAAAACATGGCCCACCGGCCCATCTCAAAAACACAGCCTATCGGCTCATCTCAAAAACACGGCCTATCGGCTCATCTCAAAAACACGGCCCACCGGCCCATTTCATCAACACACCTCTGTAAGTTTTGCAAAATATTTCACATTTTCTTTCACAATATAAATCTCAAAAACACGGCCCACCAGCCCGTTTCATCAACACACCTCTGTAAGTTTTGCAAAATATTTCACATTTTCTTTCACAATATAAAATAATATCCTATCATTTTACCCAATGTGCCAACGAGTCGCCAACCTCACGACCGGGAGTTATGACGGTACCGTTACCTCGCTCACAGGCTCACATATAGTGGCGGTGACGAGGGCCATTCTTTATCACCAATGGTAGGTGCAGCCCACACAGAAAGCAAGAACTAAGCTTGCACTGCTCACATTTGGCACAGCCCACGAATGCAAGTTGCCAACCTTGCAAACTAAAATATTGGCACAGCCCACGCTACAAGATGCCAACCTTGTAACTTTTTGGCTAAAATGCTGGCACACAGCCAGATGGCACAGCCCACGAATGCAAGTTGCCAACCTTGCAAACTAAACATTGGCACAAGAGGCATAAAATATTCTCTTTTCACCCACCAGAAATCATTTGATCCATCACTGAAAATCATTTAACCCGTCCAAACACAATACTTTTAACATATACAAAAATCACAAGGAGAGTTTTCAAAACATCAATAATCACACCACACATTTGAAAACACCACATAAACACTACACATTTCTATTTATTATAGAAGCTGTACATTCTCACCTGTCACAACAGGACCAACTCCGCCATAGACTTAACCTCTATGCACCGAAGGCGTAATCACAACCATCCTTACGATTACATCACCTATAATAACAATTATATATCACCCATAAGCTCACTACTAAAATTCATGCCCAAATGCAAATGAAATGCATGAAAATGTATCCTACAACTCAACAGTGCTGCGCTCTATGAATTTTCAGAATTAATCTACTTATCCGATTCCCACGAAATTTTCACCACAAACTTTAGACTCATACTTCATCATCATATCCAAAATTCAGAATTTTCTGAGCTCCGTAACTATTTTTAAACAACCTCCAAACAAACCCATAACTTGCTGCAAATTCCCCAAATCAGATTTTTCTTCAACTTCAAATTAAAAACTGCTATTCTCTGGAAGAAATTAAGGCACAACCCATACATCATTTCGAAGGTATACGAGTCTAGTTTCATAATCAAAAGACGGTGTACCAATCGGATACCCGAGCTAAAAGTTATAACCGTTTTCCCAGGACATGTCAGTGCTGTCTGCCCAAACACGCACCTGACCACAGATTGATTCAAGAAATTTTATTATTTTTTGTATTTCGAATTAAACTCTAAAATTTTTACACAACACACAGGACATCCATGGGTAGCTACTGTAAAAATCTCGTAAAATTCCGACTTCTAGAACCATGTCTTAAAATTCGCCAAAAACCATGGCAGATGTGGTTTTGCACAAAACCAGTCAGTGAACCCTTCACCTTCCTTTCACGAATTTCATAAAAACAAACCCCAAATCACTCTTATGAGATGCAAAATCAGTGATTAACTTACAAAAGAACAACATAATTCAAGAATTTCGGAAATTAAACTCCAAAAGGTACCTCAATTTTGGGTTTTCCCCAATTTTTCCTTCTTCTTCTTCTTCTTCTTCTTCTTCTTCTTCTTCTTCTTCTTCTTTCGGTCTCTCTCTCCTTCCAGGCAAAGTCTACCCCTCTCTCCTCTCTGATTACAATCAGCCCAATAAGAAGGAAAAGAAATAAAATATCTGATGCCCAAATTACACTTTGACCCCTCCAACTTACATAGCTATTAGCTTTAAGCCCAACACTTATGAAAATTACCTTTCCCTTCTTTCCCTCTTCCATAATTCGGGTCTCACAAACACCTCAAACCGTACCCCGCGTATATGAGCATATCAATACGTCCCCTAGCATCACGTGAAAAGGTATCAAATATTTTTGAAATAACTCGGGGTGTTACAATATATCTAATCCCACTAATTTAGGATGACAATATACACATACATATGGATGTCTCATTAAAAGGGTAAGATAGAGAATTTACACTTTGAGAGGATGGAAACGTAACTCCGTAAAATAAGAGGGATGAAAATCTAAATAGTATCCAAAAAACGGATGATTATTTATAATTACCTCTTTTCATAAATTTGCTTAAGCCGGTGCTGATTTATCCAAGTTTCCACTTAGGGCATCCAAGCCCAATCTTGCCCCTGTTCTGGCCCAGGCACATCAGTCATAAGCCCATACATGCACAAGTTTTTTTCACCCAACATTAACGGGTTGATTTTATGTACTACTTGTGTTGGGGTGCATACAACCTTCAGCAGTACCAGGTGTATGGGACAGGAGCCCCCCCCCCCCCCCCCCCGGGACACGACTCACGAGGGACCTCGGTGTGTAATTTCGGCCAGAGGCCCGACCTAATTATTTCGCTGTTATTGTGTAATTAGGATAACACGTTTTCAGAGAAAATAGTGAGCGAGAAGCGAGAGAAAACGCAAATCTCAGAGAGATTGCGAGAAGACTTGTACTCTTGATTTCGATTTCATAGTGGACTAATGTGGCTCCCCGTGGTTTTTCCTCGCGTTGAGGTTTTCCACGTATATTTGTGTCTCGCTTTCTTTTCCGTTTTTCATTACACACGATTACTTGTTTTTCTGTTCTGTGATTCATTGTTTCCAAGATCCGTAGTGGCGTTGTGGAGTTGCGAAAATCCTAACAACTTGGACTATCATTGTTGCTCTATCAAGCCAAATTCAAAATCTCACAACATGAAACACTGGACTAACTGCTCTGGTCTGCTCGGTGCAGCTGGTCTGGTTCGCCTTAGTGGTGGAGGCAGATTATGAAAGCAACGCTGGAAATCCTCCCTAAGCCAAAACTATGGCCCATGAACCGATGCTGATACATCCACACCATGTTAGTTAGATTACTAATGAAAACATAAATTATGTTTCATTAGCTTAAATTTAAAATGTCAAATACCAAGGACCGATTTAGAAATTTAGCCTAGTGGAGACACTTTATATCTTTAAATTTTATTTTTCTAGTCAACCACAAGAAGATCATATAAATGTTATCAAGAAGTATACAAGTGTTTATGCTAAATATAGTCGAACACTTATATAAGTGATTAAGAATACTAATACTCCTCCCGTTCCTTTTTTATTGTTTGGTGTTCTATTTTGGGTTGTCCCTTAATAAGTGTTTGTTTTGAAAAGTTAATGAGTAAAAGTTTGTAGAATTATTATCTCGCCCTTTTAAAAACTTAATAGGTAAAAGAGTTAATGGATAAAAGTTGAGGATAATTATGAAAAATAGGTGTAAAAGTTGATGTAGAAGGTGTAAAGTCACTACAAGAGAAAACACATTTGGCGACCAAATTTGGCGACCAAATCAATTTTTGTCGCTGATTGTAGCACCTTCGGCGACCAAATTTTGTTTGTCGCCATATGCAATACTTTGGGCGACCAACCAACATTTGTCGCCTATGCAATGCCTTTGGCAACCAAATAAATTTTGGTCGCCGTATGCAATGCCTTTGGCGACCAAATTTTTTTTTGTCGCCTATGCGATGCCTTTGGCGACCAAATTTTTTTTTGTCGCCTATGCAATGCCTTTGGCGACCAATTTTTTTTTTTGTCGCCTATGCAATGCCTTTGGCGACCAAACATCGGCTTTGGTCGTGGAGACATATGGCGACCAAAAATTTTAGTCGTCGATGGTATATTTCGATAAAATTAAATAATATAATAAAATAAAATAAAATACTTTTCAAAAAAATATATATAATAAAATATAGTGCAATACATAATTTATGATAAATAATGTTATACATTTGGTAATGTAAAAAGGAATATACGAAAAGATAATACATATATATTGTTTCTAACAAATGGAACATAAATGCCCCAGTGGTTAGGTGTTGGGTAAAGAAGTGGGAGGTCGTGGGTTCAATTCCTGGCAGGCGCATGTGGAACATTAAATTTTTTTTTTCGTATGAACTTTCGGCGACAAAATATTGGTCGCCGTATGGCTCCCCTTTGGCGACAAACGGTTTTGGTCGCCGTATGGCTCCCCTTTGGCGACAAATTTTTTGGTCGCCGTATGGCTCCCCTTTGGCGACAAAATATTTTTGTCGCCGTATGGCTCCCCTTTGGCGACCAACCTGATTTTTAGTCGGCATATACATTCCCAGACCATCTTTCGGCGACAAACTGGGCGACTAAAATATTGGTTGCCAAAGTATTAGGGCGACTAAAAACAACCCTTTGACGACAAATTTTTTGGTCGCGGAAAGCGATTTCTCTTGTAGTGAGTGGAGGTAAAAGTTGATATGAAATATGTAATGATGATGTCTCTATAATAAGTTGCATTTATGAAGCAACACATTGGAAAGGGACGGAGGGAGTAGGATTTTTTAGTAAACGTGGCCCCGGTACATCCGTCCCTGGCTATATCATAGATGAACAATAATCACATTCATTCAAACTATATCCTTTTGAGTATGTAGGTTCCTTCGTTTTGCAAAATAAAGAAACCAGAAGGATAACTGTAATGGAAAATTTTGGCAGGATTACTATCGAAAAAAATATTCAATCATCTTGGAACATTGTCACATTGTGTTCCAAATAGAATGTGTTTAGCTTCATTACAGGGGCCTCGAATTTTGTGAGGTAGTATCATTGCTATTACTCCTCCCACTCACAAAAGTACTATGTGAGATTCACAAAATTGGAAGTGGGATCCACACACTTTTGCGAGCGGGAGGAGCATTACTTTTGAAAGCACAGAATAATTTCTCGTTAAACACACGGAACTTTGTCCTGCGGCCGAGGGGTATTTCCGTCTTAAACTCGAAACGATGAAAGTTAAAGTTCAGCAACCAGTACGTACGCTGCACCAAGGTTTGTTCTTAGCATGCTTACATAGTTAGGAGCTGAGCGTCAACAAAAATTGTACATAGCTCGAAGTAAGAAAAAAACTTATTTACGGAGGAGGCAGAAATTTCTGATTCATGAAAATCCACTCACGTAGAAAAGTTAGAAGACTCTTCTACTAAAGAGATTATTCTTACTTAAAAAAGTTACATAGGTTGTCTATTTCAAATCTTTTCCGTGCTTGTTACTTCCATGGAAGAGTTAAACAACAATCATTAAAGTTGCAGCTGTGGTAGCTTGCCATTGGTTTTCCGCATTTCTTTGGTTCACAGGAGGACCGCGTTGAACTAATATTTGAACACTTCTACGACATTATTATTATTATGTACCAAGCTCAAACATCTGAATATTTTCAGCTCAGTATTCCGTCATGGCAACAAACGAAATTAACTTTAGAAAGATTCACATAGCCGGCCTAAACGTGTACATTTCGGCATTCCCAACGTACGTCAGACATGAAACTTACAAAATGTTACAGAGAGGGTAATAAAGATCGTCACTAACCACGTACCAAACGTCGCATTTCTGACACGTTTTCGGAAGCGAAAGAACAGCTTCTTTCTTTTCATCTTTCTTCTCTTCCTTTGCAGGGCCTATAGTCTTAATCTGAGCAGATTTTCTGAACTTCCTCACCTTCTTGATAATGCAAACGGGATCCGCGTCGCCGATTACAGTCACCTCTTTTTTTGAGGGGTCGAGGGCTATAGAGTTGATCCCTTCAATTGTTGAGATTAATTTCATCACCTTGAGCCTGCACTTGGAACAGAGTAGATCCACTGATACCACTGTTTTCTGCAACAGAAAAACAAGAGAAACAGAATGAACTCCTTTAGTACTTTGTTTCCAGTGTCAGAGAACAATGTGGAGAAAATAGAAATTCTAGGAATCCAAGGAGATGATTGAACCTTAGACATGGGATTTGGCTGTGGGGAAAGGCTGCAGGGGGAATGTCATGCATTTGATGCACATGTATGCTTTTTATAAATGAAAGAGAGGTGAAAAAATCAATAGAGTGATATGTGGTTGCATTTGATTTGTACTCAGCGGAGGCCTGAATTTCAAGTATTTTTACATTGATAACAAAAGTTATAGTCATAAATATTGCTACTTACCAGTTCTGAGAAAGAGACGAGATTGTATATGTATACATAAATATTGCATATAGTTTTTAACCCCGATCGAAAAATGGTTGGTAAGCTGAAATTTTAAGGGTTTTTTTTTTTTTACGCATATTTAGAAATTTATCAATTATTTTTTCACTTAACAGACTTGCAGGGGCCGCTCCTATATAAAATTTTCAAATTAACTTGAAAATATAGTATAATTATTTTTTCACTTAAGAGACTTGCGGTTGATCCAAAAATTTGGTTTGAATGTTCTCTCTTTTGGCTGAGTTTCGGTATTTTTCCATACATCACAAAAATATCATACATCAAAATTTCAAAATTTATGAAAAACTCAGTGCGCTGTTCTTAACATTCTCCTTTCCTTTCTTTATAAATTGAGCTGCGTGCATTGTTATTTACTTTGTGTGATGAGAAAAAGTTGGTTTCTCAATCAGAATTCCTTCCTGCGGGTACAATGTGATAGGGAATTTGGTTGGGAAGATTAATGGGGATGACAGAGTGTGGGTGTGAAGATGTAAATGCCAGACATAAGGTACGCACTCCATTGGAAACATCTACTAGTAGTCTTTCACCTTCCGTATAAGTCGCATAATTTGCGTGTCTGTGCGTGAGCGTGAAAGCATCATGAAAACGCATCGTAACCTACTAAAATGTGTGAGGATTGTGCGAGAATTGAGAGCGGAAGCGCCGAGCATTTTGAAAAATTATGTGACTATGGTATGCGTGTGACCTGGTACTCTCTCTTTCTCTCTCTCTCAGCATCTAAAATGCTTGACTTCGGACTACAACCTGAAAAAGTACTTCCCGGATGAAGCAGCCATATTTTTACAGAAGGGGCGACGATTTATGCCACTGGTGTTATAGTGAACAGTGTGAGAAAGAGAGGGGGGGGGGGGGGGGGGGGGGGGGGGGGGGGGGGGGGGGGGGGGGGGGGGGGGGGGGGGGGG
>CM037157.1:3973697-4153697 GCA_020921065.1 Vaccinium darrowii
GCCCGTTGGGTATGGCCTAATTCGACAGCATGGGCAGTTGCAACAACTTTGTATTTTGTTGTCTTTAATTTTTGGTTTTGTGGGAATTGTCTTAGATATCGAATTGATTTGGATGCTACATATACAACTATTTCGGCTCCAACCACTTAGAGCATCTCCACTCCTTACCCAAATCCTACATCAAACTCAAATTTGAGTAAAAAACCACCAAAAATCTCACTCCACTCCTTCACCAAATCCTTCACCAAATTTGATATTACTCAAATTCTTCACCAAATTTGGTGAGAACCAAATCCAACATCAAATTTTGAAGGCCATTTTCTCCCCCTCAAATTTACAAAAATGCCATTAGTGAGGCTTTTACTCAAATTTATGCCTTGATTTTCTTTTTCTCATTGGAGTGCTCTGTACCAAATCAAGTTTTTACTCAAATTTTTACACAAATTTGGGTAAAAAATCTGAGTAAATGATGGAGATGCTCTCACAACTCTTTCACATACATGTGGGGTTCATACATAAATATGGGTATAGGCCCAACGTGTATGTGCAAGGATTGTAAATGATTAGAGTAGAAATAATTGTACAAATAACATTTTTTTTTTTGAAAGATTGAGTTTTGAAGGTACAGACCTACTTGTTACAAGACACTTGCAAATATCTTTCACTACCAAGTTCTGAACATCCCTTTGTTCTTTTTAAACTTTTGGTGGTATTTTTTTGTATTATTTATTTTTTCAGAATTTTGGTTTAGTTTTCTGTCAAAGATAATATTTACGACTATACGTTTACATTTGCAATCATTCCCATACAAATTAATGGATCAGTCTATTAAATGAGCTAATCCATTATAATCATTTGCCCTAAGGGCATATTAACAAGACCCTTAATACAATACTGCATGTGCCTTTGCCTTCTTGAATAAGAGGATTTAAGAGTCAAAATGCCCTTTTTGTGATGGTGTGACAATTTTATGGAAGAATTCAAACGCTGTACGTAACTGTTGGCCCTAAAAGTAAAGGAAAATGTCCTTCAAATCAAGAGAAACGAGGAAAAAGAGACATGGAAACACGCAGGCATCAATTTGATTCCTTTCCTTGCTCATTTTTTCAAATATATTGTTAAGATGTCGGTCAACAACAAAATGTGTATGTATAACGTGTAAAGAATAATCAAGATTAGAAAACAAAACAACGAGACAGAGAGATTTTACGTGATTCCCTGAAGAGTGTTAACTACTTTCATAACTCACACTGAAAAGATATGCAGTATTTAGATGTGATTTGGTAGGGCCGCGCACGGTCCGGATCGGATTCTTACACATCTGATACTAATTCGCGAGTTACGGTTTTTAGGAAATGCAACCCGTGTCCAAATCAAAAGTTCTACGGTCCGGTTCCAATCCAATCTGTGTGTCATGGATCGGTTGCCATTTTTTCCATGAATTGCATTTCATAAGAAAATAAGCAACCGCAAGCAACAAAAAAAAAAAAAAAAAAAGAACTAGCAAGATGGGAGCATGCCAACAACCAATTTCTGCATTCCAGATTAATTGCATCATTACAGATTCATGGTTCAAGGTTCCAAATTCAAGTTAGGAATTAGGGTTTAGTTTTTAGGAATATACTCTGAGGCTTAGTTTGGATGGTAGTAATTCAAGGGAGAATGAGAATGAGATGTCTTCTACCCATGATTCCAACGTTTGGAAGAGACAGGAACTGAATGTGATGCTGGGCTTTTCTGATTCTAACGTTTGGCAGAGAAAAGAATAGAAATACGATTCTTGATGACACATTCAACTAGGAATCACTGCACATTCTCAAACTGAGTGAGAATCTGATCCCTCCCTTACCTCATGGGAATCTCTGGGGCCTTGTAGTGAGATAACACATTACAAAGTTGTAGTGATCCTCATCCGGCCGTTCATCTCAGCACCTACGACTCAAATTTATTCCAAACTCTAAATGATCCGACCCGTTCATTGTTTGGATTAAAATTTAAGTGTTCATTACAGAGATGGACGGTCGGATGAGCTCACTACAAACCCTGTAGTGAGGGACTCATTACAGGGACCCTGTACCCATGGCTAAGTTGCATTAAATTCAAGGGTAGTGTTAATGCCAAAACCGTTTTTGTTTGTGCCAAAAATGTTGTGCTTAAAAACCTTGTACCATGTGCAAGGTACAAGCCTTTTGTGCACAACAGTTTTGGCACAAACAAAAATGGCTTTGGCATTATCATTTCCCAAATTCAATCAACTTCAAAATTAATTCGAGAAAAGTGATTTGGTTATTAAGGCTAGAACTAGATTAAACAAATAATTAAGTCGTGAAAATCGAGGGACTAGAAGTCTAGGGTTTCAAATCCACAACCATCACATAAACAAGTTATGTTTGAACCAGTTTACTATCCATCCACATATAATTATTGCTAGAGCTTACTATCCCTATCAATAATTGTTAAGAAAATACTCATGGTTTGTCAATCGGCATAAACTATCTCATAGCACGACTGACTTAAGTTTTCCATTTGATTTTAGCAACTGATCCATCCACATATAATCATGGTTGATTTTAGCACAAAAAACTCAGTTGTACCTGTCTCAAAGCACGAAACGTCTAATAACACGGCCCGTCTTATGATCATAACCCATCTCAATCACCCAAATCGCAAACTAAGAAAACCGTTGCATGACTGAATTTGAAACCAAGAATACAAACATGAGAAAAATAGGAATCATTTAAATCGATTTCATATAATGAAAAGAGATCCTTGTCATACAATCAAATCCAAATAATAGACTTGAAATTGAAACAAAAACGGTTACTTGAATGATTGTTTCACCCACGGCCTAGAAATTGGTTTAGTCGGTCATTGATTGGACTTTGGAAGTTATGTCCAACACTGTCTCTTCAACCGTGGTCCTAGAAATTGGTTTAGTCGGTCATTGATTGGACTTTGAAGGTTATGTCCAACACTGTCGCTTCCACCGTGCCCCCCCCCCCCCCCCCCCCCCCCCCCCCCCCGGCGCACACACACACTCAGTGCACGAAATCAGTCCTTAAAAAGGAAGAATTTTCCTTATCTTCTAAGGGTGTGTTCTTCAACAGATTTTGGGACATAAAATCTCACATTTTATAATACTCCAATCTAAACACATAAAATGTAAAAGTAATTTTATGAGATTTTCATAAAATCCTCCTAAAATCTATAGGAAAACTACTACATTTTATCAGTTAGGAAAATAACTCCATATTATCACCCCTCCATAAAATGTTCATTTTATGAGATTTTCATAAAATGCACTTAAAATCTATAGGAGAACAAGGTCTAACTCTCCCCTTTTGGCAGTACATCAAAGCATATTTAAATCCTCTCCAATTATGTTTCCTAATCCCAGTAAAATTCTTGTCCAATTGGAAATTGCTTGCACTGTGTAATCTTATTCTTTTAGCCAAAGATTTTCCTTTATAGCTTTTCACAATATATACTTGCCAAATTCTCTTGATTTCAAATCTCAAACAAGATCAATTTGTACATGGAAATTCCTTTCAAGATTGACTCCGGATTTTGCTTTGACACCAACCAAAATATATGGCTCATATTTAGCACAGATCGTCTAATAGCACGGCTCAATTTACGGGCATAACCTATCTCAATCACCCCAATCGGAATCTTAGAAAACCATTGCATAAGACAAATAAAAATCTTTTAAATCGATTTCCAATAGCAATGAAAAGAGATCCTTGTCATACAATCAAATCCAAATAATAAACTTGAAATTGAAACAAAAACATGGTTACTTAAATGATTTTTTCATTTACGCCATAGAAATTGGTTTAGTCGGTCATTGACAGAACTCTGAAAGTTATGTGCAGCACCGTCTCTTTAGCCGTCTGTTATGTCTGTCGAGCCCCTCTTATTTTGCACGAAATCAGTCATTTAAAAGGCAATAATGGTAGAGACATACCATTCCATCAACCACACAAGCCTACATGGCACTGCATGATTGGTGGTTACAAAGTAATTTTAAAATACTTGTTCTCCCATTACCAATTATGCAATGCCGCATAAACTTGTGCGATTAGTGATGTGGTAGAGAGGTGTGTCACTAACATTATTCTTAAAAGGGAAGAATTTTCCTTATCTTCAAACTCTCCCCTTTTGGCAGCACATCAAAGCCCATGTAAATGCTCTCCACTTATGTTTCCTAATCCCAGTGAAATTCTTGTCTAATTGGAGATTGCTTGCACCATGTAATCTTACTAGGGTTTGCCCGTGCCTAAAGACACGAAGCAACACGTTTTAAACACAATTTAAATGAATTATGCTTCTCTAATGTTGATCACCTGCCGACCAATTCGACCTCTCCTTGAAGTAGTACTTTCAAATAAGCTTAAGTAAAAAAGAGTTCACACGTCTATTAATTCAATGCAGCATAGAAAAATGTCTAAAATAGCACATTTATGTAATACCTTAAATTAGAAAAATATGCAAAGAAGTAATGTCGTTTTTTTTTTTAAAAACAATTTTGACTATCTCAAGCATTGTCTAGAAATGAGATTTCCCCAAAAAAGAAAAGACGCAATGTGGGTCAAAGGAGAGAGAGAGAGAGAGTTGGACGTAGAACTCACGACAAAACTGTGCACTCCGAAGAAGGTAAATAATGGAATACAATTTTTTTTTCCCTGTTGCAAATGTAGGCCACCGCCAAAGCCGTGCACTCCGAAGAACGTAAACGATGGGAATACCAATTGCACTATTTCTAATGTATGGGGAAAGGTAATCATGAACCCTTTCTAAATAAAACCAACTTAAAAGGGAGGAATTTTTTTGAATGGCAATCAACAGAAAAGGAAATCAAAGAAATTCAAAAAGCTGGCTTGCCCATGCTACTACTGATAAGATTTTAGGCACATGCCGTGCAATAAAAACTTTAAAAGGCAATGAAAGGATGGAATTCAAAAAGCTTATAATTCTTTCCATATATCGCCGGTAGGTTTCTCTTTTTTTTTTTTTTGAAAGGCATTCATATAGAATCATTTCCATATATTCCGTGCATATCAGTGCGGTTTTTCTTTTTGTAATTCCTTTCCATGCATGTAGAGCTTGGTTAAGGAATTTAAACGCCCTATTTGAATGAAACTAATTCAAAAGGGAAACAATTAAAACGCAATCAAAGCTAAAATTTGAAAATAGAAATAATTAAACAATTACGATTTTAACTTAAACACAATCAAATGGAAAGGTAAGCAAGATTTAAATTTTCTTAGAAAGAGAGTGGAGAAGATTGGAAAGGTAAGCAAGATTCATAGCCGGATTCTAAGGGCATCCACAGTGGACTCTTAAAATGGCTTTTAGGTGAGGCTCCTAAAATTTAGCAAGCCATTTGATCAATTATGGTCTTCAATGGAATCCCAATACAAGCTCCCAACGGTGGCTCCTAAGCATGGCTCCTAACCCATTAACTAAATCTAACTAATCTTATAGCTAACTCCAAGTGAGACTCAAGCCCTTTTAATCCTTTTTTTTATGGGATCCACACTTTTTTGATTACTTTCTTCACAAAATAGAAAATTTTCTTGCTAGTCCATTGGGTGCACGTATGCTCTCTATATTTAGCAAACTTTAGGAGTGTCAAATGGACCCTAATTAGGCTTATGTGTACACCTTAGGAGTCAACTTAGGAGCCATTTTGAGAGCCCACTGTGGATGCCATCCACAGTGGGCTCTCAAAATGGCTCCTAAGTGAGGCTCCTAACATTTACCTAGCCATGTACTCAAGTATTGCTTTCAATGGCTTCCCATACAAACTCCTAAGGGTGGCTCCTAGCACAATAGTTAAATTTAGGTAGCTTTCTAGCCAACTCTAAGTGAGGCCAAAGTCTTTAAATTTTTTATAATATGAAATCTTTGAAAAAGTTGCTCCTAATTTTATTTTTTTCACAAAATAGAGAATGCTATTGCTAGCCCATTGAGTGCACACATCCTCTCTAAATTTATCAAGCTCTAGGAGTGAAAAGTGGACCCCAATTATGCTTATGTGTACACCTAAGGATACAACTTAGAAGTAATTTTTAGGGAGTCTACTGTGAATGCCTTAAGGGTGATGAAAGAGAAGATTGCGGAAGCCAAACAGTCCATCATGCCACATAGGACATTTTCAAGAAAAACGTTGTGTAATGAGAGCCACACTTCTATATATACCACTCACAGCCCCACACAGAGAGAGAGAGAGAGAGAGAGAGAGAGAGAGAGAGATGGAAGTGATGCAAGTACTTCACATGAACAAAGGGGAAGGAGAGACAAGCTATGCAAAGAATTCCATTGTACAGGTTGGTCGCTTTTGCATTACTACGGTTAATGAGAGCCATCTCATGGGGTCCATGATTCCATTCCGGGGGGTTTGATTTATTCTTTGTAAAACTTTATTGTTCAATTCAGTAATTTTGCATCACATTTATTGAATTGTTTAAACTAAATTAATTAAAAAAGTAAACCTTAAAAAAAGTTCATCAAGGACAAAAACAGCTTAAATTTACTAACTTTTTGGATTATTCTTGTTTTTTGTTATTTTTTTTTAAAGTTTGATTCCATAAATGAAATCCTACTGTGGTGGGGTGAGTTCGCCGGTGGATCCTCCTCGGGTTGATCCATCTTTCTTCATGATCGACCTACACAAGCAACAAACTGTTAGTGTCCCACCAGCCTCTTGTAGGCGGGCACTCCAACGCTCAAGTGAGTCCCTAGAGAGAGAAAGTACAATAGAGAGTAATTTTAGATCTAGAAGAATGTATCCATACCTCTAGGGTCTATCCTTTGGTATTTAATTATAGTCTCCCATGTGCTTGCTCTCTAAACTACGTGTGCTCATATGCGCGGTGACGCCACCCCTCACCAAACCGGGCCCTTGGCCCTCCGTGAATCCCGTAGCCACATGGTCACGTGTGGGTGTCGGCCTGTGCCACACACACCGGGTCTCTTATAATTAAACCAACCCAGAGCCTTGCCGGATTTGTCCCACCACACCTACTGTACTGGATGTAGTACAGTCACTCACTTTTCATGTTGGTGAATAAAGTAATTTTCATTATTTATAAGTTTATAAACTTTTTTTTTTTTCTTGTCAAAAAAGTTTATAACCCAATTAATTGATTTTGCATGCAGCGAAAAATAATGTCTGTTGCCAACTCTATAATAGAGGAAGCGGTAGGCATCTTATGCACCAAATTTCCAGAGAGCCTGGGCATTGCAGATCTGGGCTGCTCATCAGGGCCAAACACCCTCATATTAACATCGGACATAATCGACACCGTTCACTCCACCAGTTGTCGTTTGGGCCGCCCAATGCCGGAGTTGAGGGTTTCTTTGAACGATCTTCCGGGGAATGACTTCAACTACATATTCAAAGCGTTGCCGGAATTTTACAAGAAGTTGAAGGAAGAGAAAGGTTGTGGTTTGGAGCAGTGTTTTGTGTCCGCTGTGGCGGGTTCTTTCTATGGGAGACTTTTTCCTAGAAAGAGTATGCACTTTGTCCACTCATCCTCTAGCCTCCATTGGCTTTCTCAGGTACTTTGTTTGGCACTTCAGTACTGATCACTTTGTCGTTTAAGTTGTGCACCGGGTGATTTGCACCGTGCTATGCACTCTTCGGCCGTCCGATCATGTTTTAAATGGCTCGGATGTGTTTGACAATTTTAATTTAATTTTGATTTAGTTTTATCGGAAAAAAATCAAAACACATTCGGGTCGTCCAAAACTCGATCGGATAGCCAAGGAGTGCACAGCACCCCCTGGATTCCAATAAAAGTACAAGGGGCAAATTACTTGGAAACCCCAAGAATTTCACTCATGTGACAAAATAAATCCTACACTTTTAATTGTGACATAAACCCTATGGTTTTATCCGTGCACAATATAAGAAATCCGTTAACTCTCCGTCAAAGAAAACTAACAGGTCACATTTACGCCGATGAAACCATCAGAATCTCTAGGGAGGATATACTCTATGGGTTTGTTTTTCTGTGTGTATTGGAATGATTTCTTAACGTCCCTATATATAAATGGTGTCAGTATCCTCAAAGCTGTTTGATTCATCGATATTCTGAGCATTATTATAAAAAGCATCATCTGGGTATCGATGGCAATCGGTTTTCGATTATTATGGTTGCATTTAATCAAATTTTTTTTTTTTTTTTTGCAATTGAGAGTTTTGTGTCATATTTTTATGGATTATAAACAATCTCAACAAGAGGAATCGAAAAGTATAAAAACAAAAAGAAATAAAACTTGAAAAAAACTAAAATAAGTTCAGAATATTAAAAAGAATCTTATCCATTTTAGATTATTATTGTTTTTACTGAACTTTTTTAGCAGCAGATCATTATTTTTTTTATTTTTTTGATTTCTCTCGCTGTGAAAAACTATAATTGACAAAATTCGATGTGAAAATAACGAATGAGATATTTTTTTAATAAAAACAAAAAATAATCCAAAATAACTGATGTTGGGAAGCATATGACTACAAAAATATTTGCAAGAAGAAAACCACAACCAAATTTGAGCTAGAGATACTCTCTCATTGGACAAATAATATGAGAAAGCTCTCAATTTTTCACTAATAAAAACAACCAACTTTGCTCTATGACTTACAATGATACTTTCAGTGACAGAGAAATCTTAGCCCAACTAGGAAACAAAAAATAAAAGATTCGACTTACTAATCAATCCTAAATTAAAGAAATTATGAAAATTACTAAAAAAAAATTGGAGATAAATGACAGAATAAAAAAATGAGAAGAATAAAGAAGGTTGCCAAAACAGACAACAATTAAAAAGGAGTTTTCAAAAGTTTTTCCTGAAACGGTGAAATTCCCCTTTCAAAACTCAAAAGGATAGATGGCATGGAATTGCTAAAAATGATCATTGTCTGAAAGACAAGGAGTCATGATATCAGAAGTCCATTCCCAATTGACGTACGAATTTGGACATTTTCATCAAACGTTGGGCCTCGCACCTACTGGTGACTTTTGGGTCTTGAAAGGTACAAATTATCAAGAAATGGGATGTGACTCACTCTACATAACAATGCAACAATGAAGTTTTTGCTAGTGGATTGGTAATGGTAATTGTAAATTTTGTGCTGATGTTTTTTTTTTTTTTAAAAAAAATTCTTAGTGGAATTTTTTGCAATAGATTATTTTATTATTGATGATTATTTCTTATGCAGATAATTATTTTTATACATCTTCCGCTGAGAATGTGGCCTTGTAAGTCTCCATTTATAGAGATTTAACGGATACCTTACACTGTGCACAGAAAAAACAGGGCATAAAATTTTGTGCAGTTGAAAAATATAGGGTTTACTGTGTTACTTGAGTAAAACTCTGACTTTCTTAAAAAGTGATTCGCCCAGCATAAAACTATAGGGAAATGCTACAAATCACTCATTGGGTGGTCCATGGTGCACTACACGCACCATTGAATTTTGGGACACAAGCTGCAAGCGTGATAAAGGCGGGGGTGTTTTTTTTTTCTTTTCTTTTTCTATTTTTTCTTTTAACTTTATTAATTAAATTACTTATTTAGTTTAGTTTACTCAATTTACATTTGCAAGTAAATTATTTTTTTTATATTGACATTTAACAATTTACATTTGCAAGTAAATTATTTTTTTATATTGACATTTAAATTTGACTTTATATTTTAATTAGTTAATTAATTTTTCTTAACAATGAATAATAAATTAAAAAACTTCTAAAAGTGAATAATATTACAATCACATTTAAAAAGTAAATAAATATTGCAATCACGTTTAAAAGTGAATAAATATTACAATTGACAAAGTTCAGCCCTAATCAATATTGCCTCCAAATTGTGGTTCTGGCACGACACCCAGTATGTCGTACCACAAATCAACACGTACGTTATAAGTAGAAGCCCATCCTTTAGCACATGGCAACGCATTCTGCCACCACCATATTGGGATTGGTGGTACAGGGTGATGAGGGCGCAAAAAAAGTTGCACGAAGTGGTTATTAATACGAGCAATAGCTATTTCTTTGCGCTGTCGGACTGGAACTGGAGGGGATCTCAAGGGCAAGTGAGTAAATTAACCTCCAACATTCTCGTCAAATGTATGTAGTACAATATCGTACCGTGATGCGATGACTACCCTCAAACTCATACACTCCATTCAATTTTCCATATCAGCCGTAGGTAGGAAACAGGTCGATGACTTTAGTACCTCATCTGCCATATTACGTTATGGATAAACCGCATCGTAAAGATCTCTATTCTGATGAATTTCTTGAATATTACATTGTGGATAAATAGATAGATAAGAAAGTAAAAAAAAAGGTAAAAATGAAGAAGTGAAGTACTAGAAAAGTGAAGTAGTATAAATAGATAAGAAGGTAAAAAAAAAAAAAAATCTGGATGAGTGGTTGTAAATGAAGATAAGAAGATAAGAAGGTAAAAAGAAAATCTGAATGAGTGGTTGTAATTGAAGATAAGAAGATAAGAAATAATATGAATACACGAATTAAATAAATAAGATTAAATAATTAAGAAAAAGAGGTAAATAAAAGAGATAAATAAATAATTGAATGAAAGAAATAAATTAAATAAAAGAATTGAATTAAATAAAATAAATGAATAAAAGAATTAAATGAATTAATATATAAAAGAGAAAAAAGATATTAATAAAAGAGATTAATAAATTATTAAATAAAAGAAATAAATTAAATAAAAGAACTTAATTAAATAAAAGAAACAAATTAAATGAATTAATATATAAAAGAGAAAAAAGATATTAATAAAAGAGATAAATAAATAATTGAATAAAAGAAATAAATTAAATAATAAATGAATTAATATAAAGAAATGAATTAACTAATTAAATTAATTTATATAAAGAAATGAAATAATATAAATAATATAACTAAAGTAATTAATAGAAGGTGTCAGGGGTAAAACGGTAATTAAGCAGGGGATCAGGGGTGGGGTCGGGCGGGGCGCTGACAGAGGCGGTGCGCATATAATTGTCCGCTGCAAAGGTACAGTCCTACTACTCCTAGTCCTAGTACATACTGTATTTGGCATGATAGGATAAAGTAATTGTAACCTATTGTAGTAACAATAAACATCCATTCTTCTTGTATGAAAAATGGAAAATAATATGGATACATCATTTGTGCACCTAAAATTTATGCCACCCTGATGTGAAAAGTAAGGAGAAGCCAAGTGTGGGGCTCATTCAAAAAATGGGTTTCTCCCTATTTGCCACATTAGGATGATGTGCATTTGGGGTGTCAAAGTGGTGTATCCATAGCATTTTTGTGTCTTCTTTACCAAATAGCAAAACGAACATGGGCAATTTTTTTTTTTTTTTGGAAGGATTTCTTTTACCAAAAAATGGAGTAATTCTTTAGAGAGTTTATTTTTTTTCATGATTTTGATGTCTGACAGTATTTAGGTTGAGCTTCTTATTTACTAAAACTTTTGATTTTAGTTCTCTTTTGATTTAATATCATGTTGTACTCCCTCTATCCCATTTTGATAGTCCCTTACGAAAATAAATTTTTAGACAAAAACTAAATTATTTCTGATTTTTTTTTGCACCAAAATGGAAAAGTAATCGGGAACTTTAATTTTGGTACGAAAAAACTCAAAAAAAGCATGTGTGGAAACACATCATTTTTTATCCAAAAATCACAAGTATGTTGAAACGTATTGAAAAGTGTATATAAAAGTTGATCAAACAGTATTGAAAAGTGTGTAATGGACATTGGAGTGCATGTTTTCTTTGTCTTTTTTGTACTTATTTAAACCTACGGAACACGCAATAGCAAGACCTAATTTTTTAAGGCTCCTTCTATTGTTAGCCCACTAGATTGACAATAAGACAAGGAAAAAACAAAAAACACACTTCGGTAAACTTTTTTCACACTACACACTTTTTATACATTTTAATTCATTTTTTAAAACTTAACGACAGCCCAGTGAGCTAATTTTAGAATTTCTTATTTTTTAATCATGCTCGCTTTGTATACAATTTTCAATACATTTATACCTATTTTTATGTACTTTTCACATATTTCAACCTACTTTTTCCACCTTAACATAAATTCAGTGGTATAAAAATAAAGGGTAAATTTTCTTTCGTAGGGGACTATCAAAAAATTCTTTTTGGTAAAAGAAATCCTTAAAAAAAAAAAATTAATGTTCGTTTTGCTATTTGGTAAAGAAGGAAGGATGTGTATTGTTACTATTTGGTTTACATGAGTATGTAGTAGTATGTACTAGGACGAGGAGTACTTATTAGACTGTACGTTTGCAGTTGCAGCCTGTTTCACGTTTGCAGCTTGTGTCCGGAAATTCAATGGCGTGTGTAGTGCACCGTGGACCACCCAATGGGTGGTTTACAGCATTTCCAAAACTATATATTATGCTATGTGTACAAACAAAAAATTGTTTTTTCAAAAATCGAGATAGGTTATTCTTTCACAATACATCACATAAAAAATTGTGAAAAGTCAGTTTATTGAAAAAACGAACTTAATGGAACAAGTGATCGCGACAATCCCAAAATATTTTTAATGGTCCAGATTTGTCAATAGTATCTTATCGGTGACATACGATATATTCTTACAGGTAAGATATATAGTATTAAAAATTAATCATTAATGAACGGTCGAGATTCAATTGCAAAGGCTTCTCTGTAGTTGTACCTATGGATGCACATAAATCGGGTCGGGTTGCGCTTATACTGGATAATAACGACTATGCTTACCCAAACCCATTCCATTAATAATCGTGCTTCATTTACTAGTCCCAAGCCTAATCCTTTTAAAGTTTCATTTCCCAAACCCGTCCAACGTACTACCCCATTTATTTTTCTATGGTATAGTATCCAGATATAATTTAATTATCTCTAGTATTATAAGTTAGAGTTTACCACCATAATAATTATAGTTATGTGAGGACCAACGAACATATGTGTATGTATGTATAAGCTCTAAAAAAATTGATACTATGTATATATAAGTGTGATAGCGGCTTCTTTTCCTTATTATTATTTTTTGATAGCATAAACATAAAATGCACATCATTGTCATATTTTATACAGACCGTTCTTGATTTTAAGAGGTATTCTCAAGCCCAACACATTAACCAAACGGGCTTAAACACTCAACCGAACACAACCCAAATCGATGAATATCCCAAATCCTTAAAAAATGTGCCAGGTTGGGTATGGCAGCTTGCGGGACCCGTGTGCACCCCTAGTTATACTGAAGAGAAGCCGGATCCTACTTCCAATATTTGTAGTGTCTAAAAACTACAAATATGAGAATTAGTTGTCCCTATTTTTTTTAATCGGCGAAAGAAACTTTATTGATCTTTGAAAACACATTACAAAAATTAAAGGAAACTCCAAAAAAGGGTATTAGTTGTCCCTATTGCCTTTTCCAAGACAGGTTCCACCAGCTTTGGACAATATGGAGGGGATGCAAGCAAACAAGGGAAAGCTCTACCTCTCTAAATCAAGCCCAGTTTGTGTGGTGGAGGCATACTTATCACAGTACCGTAAGGACTTTTCTCTCTTTCTCAAGTCACGCTCGGAAGAAATGGTCCAGGGAGGACGCATGGTGTTATCATTCATGGGCAGGACAGATGTTGACTCCACCACTGAACAGAGTTGTATCCAGTGGGAACTCTTAGCACAAGCTCTGATGAGCTTGGCATCCGAGGTACATCTAGATTAGTATCCCCCCAATTGCCTTGCATATAACTTGAAGTTAGTGGAGTCGTTAGGATACAAAAAAAATTTCCCCGAAATTATGAATCTGAACCGTTGATTCATCTTTCCTGGACAATTTTGGGAAAACTTTTCTTGTATCCTAACATTTTTGTTTGAAGTTTACATTTTTATCATCTTTCTCATATGCCATGTGAATCCCATGAAGTTATGTACGTAAAGAATCGCGAACCCCCATACTCAAATTTGAGGAAAAATATGAGTAAAAACTTAATTTGGGATGAAACACTCCAATAGGCAAATCGGAATTTAAGCACAAATTGGAGTTAAAAGCTACATTAATGGCATTGTTATAAAGTTAGGAGGGGGAAAATAGCCTTGAAAATTTTGAGTCCCTTTTAATTTGGGTAAAACTCAATTTGGTATAGGTTTGAGTAAAGGTGTGAAGTAACAAAAGCTACCCTAATTATGGTATTGTTGAAACTTTGGAGGGGACAAATAGCCTAGAAAAATTTGAGTAAAAATTTGAGTCTTCTTTGATTTGTGTAAAACTCATTTTGGTATATGTTTGAGGGAGGGGTGAATATTTTTGAGGAGTTTTTCTCAAATTTTGAGTTTAGGTATACTTTCAGAAACTGACATATTCCAAAACAAACTTAAAAAATGACTTATTACACTTTACGAGACAAGTCATTCTCTCACATTATATTAACTAAATAAACTTAAACCAGTTCTTGACTTAACAAGGCTGATTTAATTTGTACAACAACTACCTATCTCATGCTCCAGTCCTTTATCATTTACTTAACGCAAATCCAAAATTGAAGAACATATTCTTAAAAGTCACTCCAGCTATGACTTAAAGCAATACCAAAATGCGGTTTTACTCAATCAAGGGTGGAGAACATATATTTCTAAAAGTCACTACAACTATGATTTAAAGCAACACCAAAATGCGGTTTTACTCAAATCAAGGGGGGTTTAAATTTTGACTTGAATTTTTGGAAGCTAATTTTATCTACTAAATTCAAAATTTAAATTTAAGCTTAGATTTTAATTTCAAATGTCATTCAAATTTACGCTTAGATTTGAATTTATTTATTAGAGTGATTCATGTGAAATGAAACTTTTAGCAGTGATATTGATGATTTGACCATGGAAAGATGAAAAGAGGTATGAAAATAAAAATTGGACAATAAATTAATTAGAGTGGGTTATCCTTTAAATTGAAAGGAGAAGATTGCCCATTTTAGATAATAATTTAAAAAATCCTATTCAATCTCTATAACTATTACTCCTATCTAGGATTGTTTTGTTTGAAAATGTATAGATTCCATAAGGTGTGTATGTATATATATATATATATATATATATATAGGTTCCACTTCCTATCCGGACTCCGGACTTTCGTACCTCCATGATCCGAGCATTTTTTTTATGATCCGAACCGTCCAATGTGTTCAGAAGGTGTTTTCAAGGGTCCATAAGGAAAATCTTCAAAAAAAAAATACTGGGAAGGACTTGATCCAAGCAGTTTTTTGCAAAATTGTAAATATACAGTTTTTGCAAAAAACTACTTGGATCAAGCCCATCCCAGTATTTGTTTTTAAAAATTTTCCGTGTGAACCCTTGAAAACACCTTTTGAACACATTGGACGGTTCGGATTTCCCAAAAACAATTTTTAACGTGAAAAAATTACATTTTTTCTTATTTGCGGGAGGTCCTTACTAGAAAATTTGCCTATATATATCTATATATACATATTCTGTACATGAATTAGTTAACTTGTCGTTAAAATCATTTAGCTAACACTAATTGGTCCAGGGTCTTGTTGAAGAGGAAAAGATTGACTCTTTCAATGCACCATACTATCCCCCATGCCCAGAAGAAATAAAATTCGTGGTGCAAGCAGAGGGGTCCTTCAAAATAGACCATTTGGAGGCATTTGAATTTTATTGGGAAGACCAGATGAAGACCGAGTTCGAAAAACTATCAAGCGGGCAACGAGTTGCAAAGACAATAAGAGCCGTGGTTGAGTCGATGCTCGAGTGTCGTTTCGGAAGAGAGATAATGGATGACTTGTTCCGGAGATATGCCGAAATTATGGATGATCACTTGTCCAAAAACAGGGCCAAGTACATTGATCTGATCGTCTCTTTGACAAAATTGGGGTAAATTGATTGGTGTATTTGAAATAGAAGATCAAGTACCTCAAGTTTGCTAAGCAGCTAGAACATCTATGAACAAAATGATGGTGTATTTGTTATGTTTGTTGTGGTGGTTCTGTAGCTAAACTTTTTCTGCTAATAAATCATGAAACATATATATTTTTTTTTTTTGTGAAAATTTTATCGCAAAGCTCATGTTTGTATAGCGTCGTTATAGGAAAAGAAAATTAATTAATGAAAAGAATGTTACAACAAATATAAGTGTGTACAAAAGAGGCCACACCCCTGACCATTAACCAAATAGAGAACAGTGAGTATAGTGTATTAAGGACCAGCGTCAAAATGAATATAGGTTTTTAGAGCATTTAACGAGGAGTAGTATATATACTGATAAAAAAACAAACCAAATAGTATATATGTATAAAACGTGCCTAGATATCATTTACGTGCTAACCCTGGTGACAGTGGAGATGGTAATTGGCATCCATATGCGTGAAAATGATTTGAATTTGAGGGAGGAATATTTCGAGTTGAGATCTATATTTAAAAGCACAAATGGATATCAATGAAATAGTTTTGAAAGAGGTAAAAATTGCATCAAAAGGCTAAGTAGTTTGACATTATTTCTACTTTAACCACCATTCGTAGAATGGTAATTACCAAACCCTAATAATTAAAGGTGCAATAATACTAGTCCACACAGATGTTTATAAAATAAAAAAATAAAAAAAAACCCAATGGGGAAACGGCCCCTAGCTTATTCTTCATATGCCACTGCTAAGCTTGAAAGAACAACACTGCTACATACTCATAAAATATATATTCAAAAAGTACCCATAATTTAAAATTCAATGAGAATCTGGACCATTAAATTTCAAATTATGGGTATATTCTGGGTACCTAGACTTTTTGTTAAAAGAATGTTTCCTCATACATCAGTCACTAATCCTTCATAAAATTCACGAGGCCTGCGCGGAGCAAGGAGAACTTCAAGAGGCCTCACTTTCTTAGTTGGAAATCCCGAGCTCTCAGTCATATCAATAGGCTCACCAGTTGGCGTCGTAATTTGAAATGCATGTATCAGACTAGCAAGCGTAAACTCCATAACCTGAAGTGCGAAAGAGACTCCAGCACACCCTCTCTTTCCGCTTCCAAATGGAATCAAGTCAAAATGTTTCCCCCTCAAATCAACATCCTTGTGAGTCGTCAAAAACCGGTCAGGCCTAAACTCCCCAGGGTCGGGCCATATCTGCGGATCGTTATGAAGCATCCACAGATTCACAAACAGGCGGGTTCCCGCAGGGACGTGGTACCCATGGAGAATGCAGTCCTCTGTGTTTTCACGCATGGTAAGGAGTTGGATGGGAGAGTGTAAGCGCATGGTCTCCCTAATTATGGCTTGGATGTAGACAAGGTTTTTCATGTCTGATTCTTTTACTTGCCTTTGCCCACCAACATGGGTTTCTAATTCTTCTTGGGCTTTCTTTAGTTCATGCGGATTGTTGAGGAGCAAAGCTAGGGCCCATGTTAGACTTCTTGTTGTGGTATCCGTTCCAGCTACAATAAAGCCCTAAAAAGGCCCATGAAAAAAGAGTCAATTAAATGATGGCCCACAAAACTTTGTCTAGGGTCCTTGTTAGCTGCAGAGCCTGGAGTTCTAAAAGGCCCATATAGACCTCCAATTTGTGTGACATAAGTTCTGATGGATTGAATTTTTAGTATGGATCATTTTTTTTTTCCCACAACTGTGTGGTCCGACAAACTTGTCTGCATCTCGACTAATCCCAAGGTCTATGTATGCCCCGTCACACACGTAGACCGAGCCAAATCAATACCCCGTGTCTTATCTTTAGGAAGAGTCCTTACCAACTCATCTACCCTTTGGGTTTCAGTATGGATCTTTGATAACAATAAGACATAGATTTTGATATTTTCCCTTCAATCCTACAATATTACTTATTCGACATTATGCTATACATAAAGATAGCTTTAATGGTACAAATATCGCATTTAAGGTGTGAAGAACACTTAAGGTTTTTCTCTTTGTCGAGTGCGGACAACCCGAAATTTAGTTATCTTTATGTCTTCATTTAATCATTTTTCAAATTAAGTACACTAAATCGTACTTATTGCTTGACAGGTGAATACAAATCCAACTAATTCTGTAATTATGAAAAGCTCAATTGTTATTAAAAAAAAAACATAAAAATAAAAATAAAAGTTGATTCTTAAACCATTTCAAAAGGAGACTTACCAGACAGGTAGCCTTATTGATTGTGTCAGCATCAAAAAAATTTAGGGCCTCGTGTGTACCATCATCGAGAATTTCTAACATCACGTCCATGAAGCCTTTCTCTGCACCTGCTGCCTCGCCTGAAAATTTTCTCCGTTTATGCTCATCTAACCACATTTGAAGCAAGTCATCCATTTTCTTTCCTGTCTTCTTCATCTCCTTCTCATACCCTCCAAAATCAAACCACCTAAGAAAAGGAATCGCATCCGCTAAGATAAACGCCCCTCCTAGATCAAAAAACGCCTTTAATGCAGCCCGAAAACCGTCATCAACCTCTATTTTTGCATTGCCTGCATAAATTCTTTTTATGGGTAATCAAACGATAGATTCATAAAAAGAAACAAAAAAAAAAAAAATCTAAGTAGTATATCCCTTCCTTTTACTGGTCCATTTTAGGAGAGTTGATACTGAGTATAAATTTTGATTTCTAAGAATTGCCAGCCTCTCCCACAGCATTTTTCACGTGTTTGTGTGAGCTGAGGTAGCCCTCAAGGCCAAGGACTAATCACTACCGATGAGACAGAAACAAAAAACACGTCTGTTTTTGACCCCTGGTCTAGAGGCCTACTTTGCGTGAGCTGAAGTAGCCCCCAAGGCCAAGGACTAATCGCTGCCGATGAATGCCTTTATTTAGAATATTATTTCGTTATGAACTTATGATCGACATAACCAAAATGTAATTATGTATCAAGAAAACAAATTGAATGAAATTAAGGAATAAGGCTCAAACAAAACACCTGCAATAATTCTAAGAGTCACTTTCGTGGTTATGTCTTCAAACCATCTCTTCATCTCTACCAAACAGCTCCCCTCCTTCACCAACATACCATGGACTTGTTTCACCGAGTTTTTCACCGAGTTTTTCACCGAGGACTCGCGCACATGGCTAAGCATAGCAAGCCGGTAGTTCGATAAAAGCTCGATCACTGAAATCTTCCGCATCTCGCGCCAGTAAGACCCATAAGGGCCGAACCCAAAACTGGCATAGTTATAAGTTAAGTGGTCCAACGCTATAGATTCCACACGGTTCGAGAAAACCTTGTCGTTTGAACCGGTGAAGCATTCTTTGGCTATCTCTGAGTTGCTCACTACAATGGCTCGGTGGACACCAATTCGGATTGTGAATATCGGTCCGTGTTTGTCAGCTAAGCTTGCCAACGCCTTGTGGGTGCGCTGTTATGGATTTTATCGCGAACACCTGTTTAATCCTACAACACAAACGCCCCTACGGATCTTGGGAACAATGAATCACAAAAAAAGCAAGCAAATAAGTGCGTAATGAAAAACTGGAAGGAAAGCAAGACACAAGATATACGTGGAAAACCTCAACGTGAGAAAAAACCACGGGAGCCACACCAGTCCACTATGAAATCGAATCAACGAGTACAAGTCTTCTCACAATCTCTCTGAGATTGGTTTTCTCTTGCCTCTCACAGTTTTCTCGCTCAGAAAATCTGATACACACACACACGCAGCGGCCAAAACCCTAAAAGAAGGGATGTAAAGCTCTCGGTAGCGCTACAGGGAAACACCTGTAGCGCTCCAGAACGCTCTACCCAAAAGATACGTCCTAGATAGCGCTACACCAAAAGCTTGGTAGCGCTACCGAGTCCTTTAGGCTGAAGGTTTGCTGCACTCCCAAAAATCTCCCACTTGAAGATAACCTGAAGCATCCGCAAACAACCAACTGCAACCCAAATGATCTCAATCAAACCGTGGACGTAGTCATCTGACCCCTCTTGGTGTGACTCCAGGCCCATCATCTCTTCAAGCATGAAGGCCAACTGAAGTTGAACACAACTTCAGCTTCTGAACAGTAACAGACTTGGTCAACATATCTGCCGGATTTCGATCCCCCAAAATCTTCTCTAGCAACAAATCCCCATCCTCCAAAAGCGAACGGATAAAATGGTACCTCAAATCAATATGCTTCGTCCTGGCATGGAACACTGGATTTTTGGCAAGGGGTATAGCACTCTGGCTGTCACTGAAAAGAACGCAGTTCTCTTGCTTCAAACCCAACTCCTCCAAGAAGCCCTTCAACCAAATCATCTCCTTTGCAGCCTCAGTCAAGGCCACATACTCAGCTTCTGTCGTGGATAGTGTCACTAATTTCTGCAGACGTGAGACCCAGCTCACCGCTGTTGAACCCATAGTATAGATATAACCTGTGGTACTTCGCCGCGTATCCTGATCACCGGCAAAGTCTGCATCCACAAATCCCTGCACTGTCAATTTCCCTTTCCCAAAACAAAGTGGCAAATCAGTGGTACCTCTCAAATATCGCATGATCCACTTTACTGCTTCCCAATGCTGTTTCCCTGGATTGCTAGCAAACTTGCTCACAACTCCCACTGCATGGGCAATGTCTGGTCTCGTGTTCACCATCGCATACATCAGGCTACCCACAGCCGAGGTATACGGAACCTTGGCCATGTACTCTCTCTCTGCATCTGTCTTGGGTGATTGCCCCTGAGAAAGTTTGAAATGACTTCCCAAGGGTGTGCCAACTGCCTTAGCACTCTGCATATTGAACCTCTCCAGAACACATTCAATATACTCAGCCTGACTCAACCGCAAGGTCCCCTGAGCCTTATTTCTGCTGATCCTCATCCCAAGTATCTGCTTAGCTGCACCCAGATCTTTCATAGCAAACTCCGTTGCTAACTGTTGCTTCAACCTGTTGATCTCCCTAACACAGGAACCTGCTACAAGCATATCATCTACGTAAAGCAACAAAATGATGTAGCTAGACTCAAACCTCTTGAAGTAACAACAGTGATCTCCATTGCACCTTGTGTAGCCACTGCGCTGCATGAAACCATCAAACTTTCTGTACCACTGTCTGGGAGCCTGTTTCAAACCATACAGACTCTTCTTGAGCCTGCACACCATCTCTTCCTTGTCTTTCACAATGAAGCCAACAGGCTGCTTCATGTAGATTTCTTCATCCAAGTCCCCGTGAAGAAAAGCAGTTTTAACATCTAACTGCTCAAGGTAGAGATTTTCAGCAGCAACCAAACTTAACACCACTCTGATAGTGGCCATCTTCACAACCGGCAAAAATATCTCTGTATAATCGATCCCCTCCTTCTGTTGGAAGCCTTTTACAACCAATCTTGCCTTGTACCTTTTCTTGCCATCACTCTCCTGCTTAAGTCGAAAAACCCATTTGTTCTGCAAGGCTTTCTTTCCTGCGGGAAGATGAGCTAACTGCCAAGTATCGTTGGAACGAAGAGAATCCATCTCTTCCTGCATCGTAGTCTTCCACTTAGCTGACTCGAAAACCTGCATAGCGTCATCATAGCACTCTGGTTCTCCACTGTCCGTCAAAAGCAAGTAATCTAGCGAAGAAATCTGGAGCTACCTCATTTGAAACTGTCCCTTCTGAAACTGTCTCATCTAAAGCTCTCTCCTCTGCCTTACCAGACCTCTGTTCAACCCCACTGTCATCTGGAAGATCTTCCAACTCAAAGTACTCAGACGTATCTCCATCCGAAATGGTACTCTCACTGCTCTGTTTGTTGCCCCTATCTTTGTACATCACCTTTTTATCAAACACAACGTCTCTGCTTCTGATTATCTTCCGGTTCTTGTCATCCTAAAAACGATAACCAAACTCATCTCCGCCGTACCCAATAAAGGTGCACTTCTGTGACTTAGCATCAAGTTTATCTCTGTTCTTGTCGCTAATATGCACATAGGAAACACAACTGAAAACACGTAAGTGTGAGAGATTTACCTCTTTACCACTCCAAACCTCCTCTGGTATGCCAAAATTCAACGGAACTGATGGCCCAAGATTGATCAAATTTGCTGCTGTGCTGACTGCATCTGCCCAAAACATCTTGGGCAACCCTGCGTGTATCCGCATGCTCTTAGCACGCTCAGCCAAAGTCCTGTTCATTCTCTCTGCAATGCCATTATGCTGCGGAGTCCCTGGAGGTGTCCTCTCTAAACGAATCCCGAATAGAGCACAGGCTTTCTTGAACTCCCCCAACTCATACTCTCCGCCGTTGTCGGACCTCAACCTTTTCACCTTCAAATCTGTTTCATTCTCAACCATGGCCTTCCACTTCTTGAAGACTTCAAAGACCTCTGACTTGTGCTTCATGAAGTATACCCATACCTTCCTCGAGTGATCGTCGACAAAGGTAACATAGTAGTAAGAACCGCCAATAGAAGACACTGTAGCTGGACCCCACACATCTGTATGGACAAGCTCTAGCTTCTGAGCCCTGAGAGGCCTGCCGCCTTTCTGAAAGCTAACCCGTTTCTGTTTCCCGAAGATGCAATCCTCACACATGTCAATACCACTGACTCTAAACCCGGTAGCTTCCCATTCGATTGCATAACCTTCATTCCCTTCTCACTCATATGCCCCAGTCTATAGTGCCACAGATTTGAACTCTCCTTGTTGTCTACAACTGCAAGTGTGTCGCTACCATGTGAAGCCAAGTAAAGTGTACCAACTTTCTTGCCTTTAGCCGTCACCATGGTACCGTTGGAGACTTTCCACGTGTCCCCTGTGAATGTTGATGTATAACCTGCTGCTGCGAGCTGTCCAACCGAAACAAGATTTCTCTTCAGCTTCGGAACATGCCTGACATCTTTTAGACACCATCTGTACCCCTGCGTCGCAATCTGAACATCCCCTCTTCCCACTATACTGCAAGGCTCGTTGTTCCCCAAGTATACTTTCCCAAAGTCCCCTGCTACATAGTTCTGCAAAACCTCCCTGTTAGCAGTGGCGTGGAATGAGGCACCCGAATCAATCACCCACGATTCGGCGTCGCTGTTCATTGCAAGAATAAGTGCATCATGCACAATGTGAGCCTCCTGCTCACCGTTATTCTTCTTCGGTGCTTTGCAAGTTTGTGACATGTGGCCTGTCTGACCACAATTCCAACATTCACCTTTAATAGGCCGAACCTGAGATTTGGCCTTATTTCCCTTACCCTTGGATTTCGACCTGTTCTTGTTCTGATTCTGACCACCCCTGGTCTGGCCTCTGCCTCTCTGCTCAACACTTAGAGCTGAACCTGAACTACCTGAACCATCGATCGAACCCCTTCTGACCTCCTCAGTCAGAATCAAACTGACAACCTCACTCAGTTTCAACTTTTCTTTCCTTGCCGAATTACTGACTGCAGTAACGGTACCCTGCCAGCTCTCTGGCAACTGAGACAGAATTAACAAGGCTTGAACCTCATCATCAAACTCGATATCGACAGACGTAAGTTGATCAACTATCATATTGAACTCACTGAGATGTGACATAAAGGAAACTCCTTCTGCCATAGAAAGGTTGAAGAGTTTTTTCATAAGATGTACCTTATTCGCAGCAGACGGTTGCTCGTACATCTTCTTCAGCGCTTCCATAAGCTCCTCCGTCATTTTCTCCTTTAGAATGTTGTGTGTGACTGACTTGGAAAGAGACAGGCGAATAACCCCTAACGCCTTCCTATCTAGAACGTCCCAATCCTCGTTGCACTCTCTTGTCTTCTTCCCCTTTTCTTTACCCAGCAGCGGCCGGTAAAGATCCTTCTGATACAGATAGTTCTCTATCTGCGTTTTCCAGTACGCGAAGTCTGACCCATCAAACTTGGCGATCCTCTGTTTGCCTTCTTCAGAACCCATAGCTCCCATTGAAACCCTAGCCTGCCCAAACGAGATTAAACCCTAACCTGTCGAACAAAACCTACCGCAACCGCGGCTCTGATACCAGTTGTTATGGATTTTATCGCGAACACCTGTTCAATCCTACAACACAAACGCCCCTACGGATCTTGGGAACAATGAATCACAGAAAAAGCAAGCAAATAAGTGCGTAATGAAAAATCGGAAGGAAAGCAAGACACAAGATATACGTGGAAAATCTCAATGTGAGGAAAAACCACGGGAGCCACACCAGTCCACTATGAAATCGAATCAACGAGTACAAGTCTTCTCACAATCTCTCTGAGATTGGTTTTCTCTTGCCTCTCACAGTTTTCTCGCTCAGAAAATCTGATACACACACACACGCAGCAGCCAAAACCCTAAAAGAAGGGATATAAAGCTCTCGGTAGCGCTACAGGGAAACACCTGTAGCGCTCCAGAACGCTCTGCCCAACAGATAGGTCCTAGGTAGCGCTACACCAAAAGCTTGGTAGCGCTACCGAGTCCTTTAGGCTGAAGGTTTGCTGCACTCCCAACACGCGCCCCCGGTTGACTCAGAGGGGAAGGTGGCCGATTACAGGCCAAGCTCCCCCGGCTTCTGGCGGGTCTCCTTTGTTGTCACGTGGGTTTCTTTTTTTTTTTTGGAGGTAGTAGAGAATTAAGAGAAATGCGAAAATAGTGATGAAATTTCTTTTGCCGATATAAAAAGTAGAAAGAATAAAAATAGTACAATTAGTAGGAAAATAAATACATTGATAGAGCTTCGAAAAGTAAATATGGACTCTTCCAATGCTGTATCTGGCAAAATCTCAACCTACCCCTAAACCTCTCGAATTTCTATATGAATTACGAATATAACTGCAAAAATAAAACAATACTGTAAGTATTTGTGACACAATAATTAATATTTCCTGCAGCGAAATATGATGGTGATTGCAAAGTCTATAGTAGAGGAAGCAGTGGTAGGCATCTTATGCTCCAAGTTTCCCGAGAGCTTCGGCATGGCGGATTTCGGCTGCTCATCTGGGCCCAACACCCTCACAATAATATCGGAGATAATCGATACCGTTCACACCACCAGTTGTCGTTTGGGCTCCCCAATGCCCGAGATGAGGGTTTCCTTGAACGATCTTCCGGGAAATGACTTCAACTACATATTCAAAGCTTTACCGGAATTCTACAAGAAGTTGAAGGAAAAGAAAGGTGATGGTTTCGACCGGTGTTTCGTTTCCTGCGTCGCGGGTTCTTTCTATGGGAGACTTTATCCGAGCAAGAGTTTGCACTTTGTCCACTCCTCTTCTAGCCTCCAATGGCTCTCTCAGGTACTTTGTTTGGCACTTTACTTTGAAGTTTACATTGAAGTTTGTTACATGCATGTAAGTGAATGGACAATCAATAAAACGGTATATGCATGAAAAATAGCATTAATTAGCATTCTGATACTTATTATCCTACGATACAAAATGGTTTAGGAAATAGAAATGAACGATCCATATATATTTACATTATGTGAATCTAGAACCAGAGGCAGACATAAGGGGGGCTGCAGGGGTTTGGGCCCTTGCTCACCCCCCAATTATATCCAATTATATCAATTTTTTACTTTTTTTTTTAAAAAAAAAAGTTGTGAAGAGATGTCCCCTCAAATTTGTTTTATTCATATAGAAGGATGATAATTTGGTCCCCCGTCATAGGAATCCGCTACTGTCTGGACCGTTTATTTTTCTCTTCTGGACTATTTCGGCAATATTTTTCACGTATTCTACTGCTCCACGATTAATATATGAATCTGAATTCTGTGTCCATACGGCCTTTTTCCAAGACAGGCTCCACAAGCTTTGGACAACAAGGAGGGCATACCCATAAACAACAAGGGAAAGCTCTATCTTTCTAAAACCAGCCCAGTTTGCGTGGTGGAAGCATACTTATCACAGTTCAAGAAGGATTTCTCATTGTTTCTTAAGTCACGTTCCGAGGAAATGGTCCCCGGAGGACGCATGATGCTATCACTGGTTGGTAGGACAGACGTTGACCCCACCGCTGAACATGCTTCTTTTCAATGGGAGCTCTTAGCACAAGCTCTAATGAGCTTGGCATCCGAGGTACATTTGATTAGCTGTCCGGACAATCCTAACCGTCGAACCCAAAAAAAGTTTGTACGATTTAGCACTGACATTGATGATTCGACCATAAGAAATACAAAATATGAAACTAAAAATAGGACACTAAATAAATCAAAGTACCGGCGGAGTTTTGGCACCAAAGCTTATTCACACGCACATACTATTCGCGTCATTATACATCTGAAAAATGATAAATAAACATGATTTTCACCAAAATCTCTATCCCAAAGGTGTGACAATCCATTTACGAAAATCGTAAAATGATAATCGTGTATGTATTTTCCAAATACCAGTGCCAAGAACTATAATGAATTTATCGAATCAAATTGTAATTCCTTTGGCATAAAATAAACAAAAAACGAAAAGCCATATCATTTCGTACTTGAATTAAACTTGTCGTAAAAATCATTTAGCTAATACTAATCGGTAATGCAGGGTCTTGTTGAAGAGGAAAAGATTGATTCTTTCAATGCTCCCTACTATGCCGCCTCACCAGAAGAAATAGAATTCGTCGTCGAAACAGACGGATCCTTTCTAGTAGACCGTCTGGAGACATTTGAAATTTAATGGGACCAGATCAAGACCGAGTTCGAGAAACTATCAGTTGGGCAACGAGTTGCAAACATGATCAGGGCTGTGGTGGAGCCGATACTCGAGTGCCAATTCGGAAGAGAGATAATGGATGTCGTATTTGGGAGATATGGCGAAATTGTGAATGAATACTTGTCCAAAAACAGGGCCACGTACGTTTGTGTGGACGTTTCTCTCATAAAAATGGGTAGCTGATTCGAATGGAATGAGAAAGATGATGGTCCTCAAATTTGCTAAGCAAAAAATCGATGAATACAATGATGGTTTACTTCTTTGTTCTTATGTTTGTGGTGGTGGTTATGTAGCTGTTACAAGAAGAATTTTGGAGCTTAAACAAAGATTTTGATATGAGAAATGGTTGTTAGAAAATATGTATATGTTTATTTTTTGGTGAAAGGCAATACACATCCATATTTGGGTGTGCATCATATACACCCCTATAGTATGAATCAATTACGTCTTATTAATAAAAGTTACAATTTTTTTGTATAAAAGTTATGAGACGCACCAAATTAATGTTATGAATCATAGAAAATGTTATGAATCATAGCTGTAAAGTTACAAAACACTAAAAAAAATGTTACGATTACTAATGAGGTGACACGATATGGACCATACAATAAGTGCATATGGTATTCACCTTTAATGAGTGTGGATTGTAACCATTCCCTATATTTTGTGATGAAATTAATAATATAAATGTAATAAAATCGGGACTCAAAACCTAAATATCGATAAAATTTAATTAGTGATTAAGGCGAGTGTGATACTTTAAATTTAAGACAAATTTCACCCCCGCTATGGTGCTTACAGTTTACATTGGACGTTCGTCACACACTACTCGATTGAAATCCACCCAAAACAACGCTACAATTAGATATTGGGGGCCCCCAACAAAGGCCAAAAAAAGCCTCCCTCCTATTATGGGTTAGTATAGTGGACTAGGAGTCTTTTAAGTCCAATAAAAACTAAATAGGACCCCAACAAACTTAAATTAAGTAAGCCCATTCAAAAAAGACTAATGGCCCTGAATAGGACTGACAACTAAAAATTAAACAATGTCTTTTGATAGTCAATCACCCAAATTCTTTGACAATTCAATCAAACCAACAAGTTCAAAGTAAGGAAATTAAAGCAAGGAGACAACACACACAATATACGTGGAAATTACTTAGGGTTTAATACCCTAAACATAAAACCACGGCCTTACTCTACTTCTATTTCATAATTCAAAAGGTTTATAAGAGTTCAAAGACAATAAATTTACCCACAAGCACCCTGCTTTTCCTAATTCCAACTCTTGATGTAGCACCCCATGCTCCTTCTTGAATTCATGAACCCACGAGAATCACTATCTCGATCTTTGCATCACAATAGCTCTGGATTATCTAGCCAAGTAGACTTGAAGGCATGCAAACATGACTAATGATACAGATTCAATTTTTGAAAAAGTTTTTGGGTAACTAACTCATTCTAGAACCGATCCATTGAAGGGAAAACACTAGAAAGAATAAAGATGATTGGAGGAAACCCAAATCATCTCAAGAAGAGAGCTAACACACAAAGAAAAGAGAGTGAAAGAGGAGGAACACCTTCTCTCTATAAAATGCTGATTTTTCTCTCAAGTCTCTTTCCAAAGAGAGCTTGGAGTTTGAGGCCATTTGGCTGTGTGTATTCTACTGGGATTTGAGGTCTTCAATAAACACAAAGCCGATCGGCCCACAGTTTTAATACATAGTTCTTGATGATGTTATGCACCGATCTAACGACCATGATCAATTTGGGGTAATGCGGGGAGTTTACGATATATTTCTCATTTCTGAAATCTTTTCCTCCGTATTGTTTTGTACTCTTTTTAACTATCTCTTATTATTTGTTAAATTCTATGGAACTTTGTTAAAAGTAGAATATTTGTTATTTGTTGTGATATTATTAGTTGGTACCATGTAACTATTTGATGCGATGATCGAGTGACTTTGCCAATAGCTTGGCTAATCTAGGAAAGCTAGGTAGGCTAGGTGAAGCGGGTGAGAGGGGTCACTTATCATGTACTGAGGAGGGTTGGTCATGAGTCCCTGTGATTTGTTAAATCAGCTTGATAATCAGTTGTTTATTAATTTCATTTAAATGCGAGCATTATTTCCATGTGTTGCGCTAAATTAGTTGAGGTTGATTCAAAGGATTTGAGGATTAATTATTTGGTTGAGAGAACATTATTTAGAAGAGTATTAATAGGAGACTTTTGTATTATTTGAGTGATGTAAATTGTGTGTTGAGGAAAATAAGGCCTGAAAGTGTATAGAAATATAGTGTATTTTGAAGTTTTATTCAGCAAATATCCATGTCATTACACTTCATTATTTAGATGCAGAAGATTTTGGGTGCCAGCTAGAGATGACGTGGCGGGACTCAGTATGCATTTTGGCCTCTCAAAATGTTTTGGATAGTTCGGATTTTAGAGAGAGAGAATAGAATAGATTGTGTAAGCCTTCCGCCTCTCAACCGGGCCTTGTTCGTTTTGGGTTGCAAGACTTGGTTTTCTCAATTATTATCCAATTATTATTCTTATATTCTCATTTTTTTCTCTCTATCTCTCTCTAATCACTAACCCCTATTTTTAAATTTAATTATTATCTCTATTTTTTCCTCCAATCATTGCCAAAAACCAAAACCCAAAATCCAATCCAAACCACACAACCCTAATTTCTGGACGCAGACTTCCCCCGCTGTAGCGATTGGATACACCTCCGGCAAGATAACAAAGGGACGAGCAGGTCTCTCTCTCTCTCTCTCTCTCTCTCTATCTATCTATATTATAATATCTATATAATAAAAGATATTACGTATCTATTCCAAGAAGTTTCCTATGAGGGCTCCCTCACAAAAAAAAGTGCGGGAAAACAGTTGTAAGCCATTGGATCGCGTGAAGGGCATATGATCCAACGACCCACAACTGTTTTCCCGCACTTTTTTTGTGAGGGAGCCCTCACAGGATATGTTATGTCTATCTATCTATCTATACATATATTTGATCTGAACTATCTGAAATATACACAGCTACTGAGGTTTTCCAATTTTGCCAGATTTTTTGTGGTATACATGAGCATGTGATCTTTATTTGTTTAAGCGACAAGAATATCATTCTATATCGATATATACAAAGTCCTGTAAATAAACAATGAAAATACATGAAAGAGGCGTTGAGTAACTGATTTGCTCTTGAATAGATGGTCAATGCCGACTCTATGGAGAAGTTGGTTACTAACGAGTTGTCGGTTAAATGTGGTGCACGCGATGAATCACCCGAAAATGCTGGAGATGGACTTTTTTCAAAGAGAATTGTAATTGGAGCTTGTAATTTGTTGTGCTATTTTATGAATACAGAATACTGCGTATTGCTCTGGTTGTTTGTGCAGGTTCGCCCGTTGGTGCCAAAATGGCATTGCTTAAGTTATTTTTTTAGCTTGCTTCAGTGTCAAAAAGTTAAAAAAAAAAAAAAAAACCGTAGCAATGTAGCTGCCCCAGTTTGGTGCCATTTTGGTACAATCTCAAATCTAGACCGTTGGTTTAAAACAAAATCGTTTATTTGATGTAAATTAAATGGCTGGGATGATGTTCCAAGTTTGGCATTTGCAAAATTGGATGCCAATTTTGGCACCAAGAATGGCATTACTTAGATTTGGCATTGAATTTGACACAAGGGTGGGAGGGGGGTTTTGCCATTCTTAATGCCAAATTTTGGCTTTGGCATCAAAATTTTGTACAAGGGTGGAGGGAGCTTTTGTTCTTAGGTGGAAATTATTTTTGTTTTGGGTCTGTTATTGGTAGTTATTGTTTGAAGGATCACTGCTTTTGAAAACGAATGTAGCTATTTGTGACATCACGTATCGCTCCTGGGACATGTCTAAGGTTTTGGGCAGGAGCGCTCTCTCTCTCTCTCTCACTCACACACACACACACACGGATGTGGATGGTCTTAAACACACACAGAGCAATGCACATGAAGAATCTGTTCAGCACCCGAAAATGCTGGAGATACTTTGTCCGTACCGGGAGGTATAAAAGTAATTTATGAGAATAAATTTAGGACTTGTATTTTTGTTGTGCCATGTAAACATTTTGTATCCTGTTATGAATGTTCGGTTATTGTTTCAATCTGTTCCTGTGGGCCTGTTGCTGTTATGTGACACAAATATTTTGCTTTGGATCTGTGTTGATTTTTCGCAATGGGTGTAATTATTTATGATCTGATACTTGCATATTTATATGGTTTTTCAAGTCCTAATTTGGATTGGGCAAGAATATTCCTGAATACTTTGGACTTTGGCTTTTCTCCCACATGAATAGATGGATATAGTGGACTCTAACAAGAAGGTTGATGCTAAGGGGTTTTCGGTTCACAACGGCGCACATGATGAATCTGTTCAGTCACCCAAAAATCCCAGAGATAGGCGAGTTCCGAAGAGTCCAGTCATGTCCTCTTGGAAGGTATGTGAGATTTTTAAGAGAATAAATTTTGAATTTGTATTTTTTTGTGCCTTGTGAAAATTCGTAAACTGTTGCAAATGTCATGTTGTTATATGTTCTTGTGAATGTTATCGGCAATTATTTTGTTTCAGATCTTGACGGAGATTTTTTTTGGAGGATTGCTGGTTTAGGAAATGATGTAGCTATTTATGAGATTGCACTCCTATTTTAAGTGGTTTTTTTTTTTTGTTTTCTTCTATGCGAATGTGAATAAAAGAGGTGTAAATATTCTAGAAACCTCCTCTACCCAACAGCAGCCCAAGATTGAACATTCCTTCTCAATTTCAGTATCTCTATTGGACTGTGATCCTGAAGTAAAAATGGACCTTTTTAATAAGAACATGTTACGGTTTTGAAGCACTTGCTTCAGTCAACTGATGGACCTTCAGAAGTAAAAACCTGAATTTCCTAACAGGCAGTAAATTATGCCTGCATTCAATTCTTATAGTGGACCATTGCCCTTTCAACAAAATGACACAAAAATCGACATGGCATCAAAATTACCGTCACGGCTCTGCTTTGCTGGATTAAATGTGTTGATCTCAACTGTCGATTCTTCATTTTGATTTCATTGGTTTCTTTTCCTCAAAAAGACAGTGATTAATTCTGTCCTGTTTGACTTGTCTCTGTCATTCCTAGGTTCGTGCAATGTATCTTGGTTCGCAGTCTGTTCTGGACACATACGGTGACTTGCCCAGCTCTATGGTATGTAGTGGCAATTATGCTGCTTGTAGTGTGAGTCCTGGCTTTCACTCCCCGTCTTGCAAGTGTCAATTGTGTCATTCTAAGAAACACATGTTGATTAGTTAAAAAGTGGAAGCATGAGTGGATGTTAAGGCTCGTCAGACCTCTCCTGGTCAGAAATTGCCTGGGTTTTGCAGCCTTATCGGCCACTCCTTTCCCTCCTCATTGCATGTTTGTTAATTTCGTGAAAATTTGTGATGAATTTTGATCTGGTTGTGTTAGACTAATGTGTCTTTATTAATTCTTAGGTTTTTTCCAACGATGATTTGCTTGGTCTCGGTCACCCTTGTGGTGTGACGCAACATGGTGCATTAGCTGCTTGCATTGTATGTTTTCTATTTAGTACTCGTATTTGCCTCGAGATGAAGATCTAGCCTTTTTATTTGTTAGACTTCAATGGTTTACGTGCTCATGTGTAATGCACCACCCTCCACTGTATTGTAAACTACTTCTGATTTGCCTATTGTAGGTCCCCGGCTCCGAGAGTTTCGGGAAGATGTAAGGCAGAATTTTTATGTTACATTGTCTTACTTTGCTTCTTCCTATAATGCTTTGTTTGGTTACTGGGATTCTAAAGTCGAGGAAAATAAATGCAGGGGTCCTTTCCAAACACGTCATCCATCTCTCCCGCAAATTGGCAGGCCAGCCAAACTTTTTCCAAGAGAGCGGTTCTCTTGTAGGAAGGTGGTTTAATGGTGTAATGGCTCTTTGCACTAGATCAGATCCAGTTTGCTGGTAAATGCTCGTGGACTAGTTTCTGGCTTTGTTTTGGAGGAAATAGGCTGCTTTTGTGTTTCCTTTTCTGTGTCTTGGATATTATATATGTAAAGATCAAGGTACCAAGTTTCAGTTTCCTTGCATGGTGTACGTATTCTGAATCCGATTTCCCGTAATGAACCTGATTTCCTGTTATCGACGTAGCTGGATCTTTTTTTTGGAAGATCATACCATTGAAATACGGTAAGCCAAAAAATCAGGAGCATATTGTTGCCCAGTTTGTTTACCTGGGAAGCGTGTATTAGTATTTAGGATTTGTAATGAAGGTGGATTAGTAATTCCGTGTCATCCCAAACTCATGTTTATTTTGGATAGGTTTTCCCTACGGATTAGTGTGAGTACTACCATGTTTGCAATGGTTTGGATGGGATTATTGTATATTTTCCCCTGATACCCCTTGCAAGTTCAGATGGGGGTACAAAAGCATTCTGCTGTTGGGTTCGGCAAATGGAAGAATTGAAACTTCTCACCCTTGTCCAAGTTCCTAAGATAGTGAAGATTCACCAACATGAAAAGTGCAAGCATTCAAAGTAATTCGATAAGAACCATGAGTAGGACAGATTAACCTCCATAGAATCCACATCCGATGGGTCTAAATCATCTTGCACCTCTTCTCACGGCTCGTAATTCGGATTACAAATCTCATTTGACCGAGCTTGGGAATCCTCCCGTGCTTTGGCAAATTGCCAAACAAACATCCAGGTTGTGTTCGGTTAAGTTTTTAACCCCAGTCTTCAAGAACTGGTTTTCTAAAAAGAGGTCCATGGTGGGCCCCTCCCACCTTTAACCCCATAAAAAAAAAAAAAATTATGCAACTCCTGAAAGTAAAGTACATTGAAGGTACACTGACTGAATAGCTGTGCATTCCTCATTGAAGGAATTGCACGAATCCTCTCACTCACACTGTGCACCCGTACAATGACGAAAGGTAAAGTTGACGGAGGTCGAGTTCTCAAGACTGGGTTTGGGAAACCAAACAAGGGTGGGTTTCAAAGACTTAACCGAACAAGGCCCTAGTTCGCAAATCGCCAATCAGACATCCTGTTCAAGTCGGAAGCATCATAATCATCTAAGGCCATATCCATGGCTAAAGTCGGATGCCCTCTCAACTGACGCAGAGAAAGGCCACCGATTGCCCCTAGGAGGATCCACAGCTTTGAAACAAAAACATGACTCTTCCCCTTAGCCTCCTTGAAGAGGCGATGCAACTCTTCCATAAAAACCCTTACCAGCCATCTACTAGATTGTATGATAGGATAGCTTAATGTAATCAATCTAACCAACAGCAGAGACACTCCAGAAGCACGTTCTCCGTAGTCATATTCAGATTCAAAGGTCTGTCCACAAGTCATAGAAATTAATTGAAAAAGGCAACATTTTGCTTTCAAGGGGCCAACAAGCCCATTCAGAGAAAAATTAACTTTTTGTGGAGGCTTTATCGTTGGGCTTAGCTGTGACCGCAAAAATTATTTCTCGTGCACCAACGTACCCACATGAGTGGTTTATGTAGTTTTTTAGGAGTATATTGAAAGCCAATTCAGGCTTTCATTCAATCCTACCCCTGGCGTAGGCCTCTTTCAAAAGAAAGGTCCACAAAATCCTAGATCCTTACTCTTATCAAGCTTTGTGGATGCAAGTTGAGGCCTTCTATCTTCAACAAAAATTACATAGGCTTGATTGACAGCCCCTTACAAGGTTTGAATTCAAAGAAAAATGTCAAAGGCCTGAATGCAAAGCATCCAGTCAACAACAAAGGCCGGAAAAGAAGCATGGAAGTATCAAACAGAGTCCAAATAGGCCTGGATGAAAGTCGCACACAAGCATTATTGGGTGAGGTAAGAACTGCTTAGCCAAATTTGATTTTCGACACGCCTCAATTCTACATAGAATTAAGGCATGGTGAGGCAATGTTTACACCCAAATTTGGCATTTTTTCTTAAAGGGCCAAAAAAATATTATTTTTTGACTGAATTGGGCTAAATTCAGTAATGAAATTAATGGGCTGCATTAATTTGATTGTATCAAATGGCCTAGCTAATTTTTATCAAAGAATTTGGGCCATTTTGATTTATTCGGATTTGACAAGACCTCAAAGGTGTAACCATGAAGAAAAGTAGCAGCTATTAGTGGGATGCTTCTAGAAATTCTCTTGAAGTTCACGTGCAAATTGGAAGGCTCGGGTAATGGATTTTTTCCATGGTATCAAATCCCATTTTTTAAGGAAAGTGGGCATTACATGTTGATGGCTTTTGACTCCAATTGGAAAATAACTTCTATAAACTGCCAACTAAAGAAATATGCAAGCAAATTGGACACTTGGCGGGCCATTACACTTGGGAAGTTTTGTAGAAGCTCATATACAAGGTCCACGTGTTTTTCAACTGATTTCCAAGGGCCATTACCTAGCATTATGGACGATCATGGGAGTCATGGGACACATGGCAACGTTCAAAATGGGCGGGAGACCTCATTTCAAGCTTGCGGCAGTTGGAGTTTTGCCTATAAATACAAGAACTCGAGATAGAAAAAAGGTTCTTCAACTATTAACTTCACGGTTACCTAAAATTTCGGCCCCTAACACATTATGTTTTTGCTTTCCAGCAAAGTACCCGCTCAACTCCGTTGAGTTTTATCTTTTACTACAAGATTCTAGACCGCCCTAAATCTTGTTTTCTATTTCCTTTGTACCCAAACTTTGTTAAAACGTTAATAAAGTTTGTTTCTTTTCTGTTACGAAGTTTTCTTCTCATTTTCTCACACGGTTGGGAAATTTTAAGTCCTCGCTCGTAGGCAAACAACGAACCTACATTCAACCTCGTCCTTTGGGTCGAACACAATCGCTCTACATACGAAGTCAGAAAAACCGCGCAACCCTTTTTCACGTTGGACATTGACAAGTCATGGTATGCCCGCGCAACCACCGCTGGCGCCATTGAGTTTTTCCCAAAAACAAAGAAATACAACTTGTTAGATTCGTCTCGTAGAGAGAAATTCAGAAACCACAAAATCTTGACGCAAAACTAACCAATTCAAAAAAAAAAAAAATTGAATAGGGACAAAATAAAAAAACCAATAACTTTTTTTTTCCCAGAGGAGCCCTACGTTAGTATCTTGTTCGGTTGTAATTGATCTACCCCACCCCAAATGCTCGCGACACCTCCGGCATAGCATCCTTCGTCTTCTCCGACCGGCGGCTTATCTGTCCCACTCGGCGGTGTGGTGGGTGATGTTCTCTTCTGGATTTCTTTGTAGACAACGGGGTGAGAAGGGGGAAAGCTTGTTGGGGTATTTTGGGGATTTGGTTATGCGATGGGAGGTGAAGCAGAGGGAGAGGAGGAAGAGGATGATCCGATGAAGAGATGAGTCCGCAGACGAAGATGCGTGCGACACCCTACAGACCTAGAGGTGGAGGCTGAAAACCTCACTTCGCCGTAGCGATTGGATTCACCATCGGCAAGATAACATAAGGACGATGAACAAGTTACCAAGCGTGCTAAGCTTACTACGGAGGTATGGACCTTTTTCAAAGAGAATTATAATTGGAGCTTGTAATTTGTTGTGCAATTTTATGAATACTGTGTCTTGTACTGGTTGTTAGTGCAAGTTCGCCTGTTGGTGCCAAAATGGCATTGCTAAAGTTATTTTAATTTTTTCTTTTAAAGCTTGCTTCAGTGTCAAAAAGCCAAAGTTGCAATGTAGCTGCACCAGTTATGGTGCCATTTAGGTACAATCTCAAATCTAGACCTTTGGTATAAACCCAAATCATCTTTTTGATGTAAATTAAATGGCTTGGATGATGTTCCAAGTTTGGCATTTGCAAAATTGGATGCCAATTTTGGCACCAAGAATGGCATTACCTAGATTTGGCATTGAATTTGGCACAAGGGTGGAGGGGAGTTTTGCCATTCTGAATGCCAAATTTTGGCTTTGGCATCAAAATTTGGTACAAGGGTGGTTGGGGCTTTTGGCTCTTAGGTGGAAATTATGTTGTTTCGGGTCTGTTATTCGTAGTTGATGTTTGAAGGAATATTGCTTTTGAAAACGGATGTAGCTATTTGTGACATGATACTCATCTATTAACCTTGGTTTGTGTCTTACTTTTGGCATTAAACTGTGGTTTTATGTCGGACACTTGATGAACTAAGCCATTTAGTGTTTTGTTTGGTTTCTAATGATTAAATGGAATGCAGTATTTTAGAGTAGAAAATATAAATTTCAAAAATACATATCCCTAGCTCCGTTGTATACAACCATTTTTCCCGGGTTTCAGTGACAATACACATATTCATGTTTCTTTGCTGAAGATATTTTTGCTCTGTTTGGACTTGCCTACCGAGCTCTTATTATTGATCGTGCCACTTATGCTTCTTGCAACAAGTTGTAGATTCTCTAGATTACTATTTACGTCTATGTAAATGTTTGTGGTCCTCTTTGATTGTGTCTTCGAACACCCTCCTCCCCCAAAGGCACCGCCACAACCACCATTGGCGCTTTTCCCAATCATTTGAAATTCCCTAGGCTATTTTATGTTTTTTCAATTGAGAGTTGAGGGGTGTTTGGTTGGAGATGCTCTCCTACCCACCTCATGTCATATCTTTTTAGTGATGTTTAAAATCACCATTATCTCTTTTCCACTTTAAACATCCTAAAATACATTTGAAACTTAACAATAGCAATGTTCTGTGTGCACTTCCACCGAAAGTGTCTTACCTTCCTCTTGTTCGAATAGAATGATATTCCAAATTCTAACCTGGGACCTACTTCCCATCCATCTAGCTTTACCCTTGAGCATACCATTTCCTTTCAATATAACTGATGTCTTATATTTGTTTTACCTATATAGCTAATCTATTTTTAAGAATGTTGTAGCGATAAGGGATATAGGTTAATGTCTTTCATTCTGAAACTAAAGGAAGTGTAGAGCTGATCTAGTGATCTTTATTCATTTTGCTTCTTTTCAGGTCAGGATTAGAAGACAAAGATGAACTTGACATTGCTCACATGTTGGAGCACCTCGCATTTACAACAGTTGAATTCGAAGATCCTGAAGTCAAGAAGTATTTGGAACCATTATGACATCAGGTGGCCCCCTTGTGAATTCGGATTAAGAAGTTCTGAGTCTACTCTTTATCGCCTTTCTGCTCAAAACAAGAAAGAATTAACTCTTGCCATTACGGTATTAGCAGGGATAAGTTCCGAGGTACGTTGGTTTTTTGTTTTGCCCCATATGTCTTTGCCTTGTTGTGATATATGACTAGAAGTATATGCTGCAGGTTAAAGTTCATGATGAAAAACTAGAAACAGAGAGAGAGAGAGAGAGATGTGGTTATGAACGAGTATGATAGACGCTGTGATGATGCCAAGTCCCGTCAAAGTGCTGCTCTTATGTCTTTGAGCTATACTGGAACGAAAGTAAGTTGCTTGTACTTTTACTTAGTAGTAGACAATTTGCTTGTAGCTTGAAGTTAGTAGTTTTTCAATTTTTACAGATTGTCAAATTTTCCTTGATATTAGCATTGTTGTCAGATGTTATCTACACCTTTAAACTGTATTATGAACAAATTATCCATTAAAAAAGCAGAAGTAATTAAAGGAGTTTCTGCTGAAACAATAAATAAGTTCTATCAAAAGTGGTACCGATCACCATGGATGGCCATTGTCATACTGGGGATATATGGACTCACAAGTTTCTTATTTATAACTTTGCTGATTTCTTTGAAATTTGTTTAGTATTCTTTCGGCTTTAAAGTTTTAATATCATTTATTTCAGAGCACTATCAATCTCATTAGGACCTCTTTCAGGCCTGGACGTGGGTCTAAATACCATTATCTGTTGGTTTTAGAGGCTCCACCCCACCAGATATCCCATCCTCTTCCTCAAGAATATCAAATCTGGAGTTAGAAGTGGCTATACTTTTGGCTCCTTAGTCCCGAAAGAAATTCGAATGAGATCGATAGTGCTCTGAAATAGAATGATACTAAAACTTTAAAGTTGAAAGATTACTAAAAAAATTTCAAAGAAATCAACAAAGTTAGAAATAAGATACCTATGAGTACATGTCCCCCCTCCCAATGACGACGACTATCCATGGTAATCGATACCACTTTTGATAGAACTTATTATAGCTTCAGCAGAAACTCTGTTGATTACTTTTGCTTTTCTGATGGATAATTGTTCATACTGTTGTTTAAAGGTGTAGATAACATCAGTTGGATGGCAACAATTCTAATATCAAGGGAAATTAGTGGTAATCTGAAAAAACTACTTACCCCAAGTTACAAGCAAATTGTCGACCACCAAGTAGAAGTACAAACAACTCACTTTCATTCCACTATATCTTAAAGACACAAGAGCAGCACTTTGACGGGATTTGACATCATCCACATCGTCTATCATACTCGTTCATAACCACACCTCTCTCTTTTTCTAGTTTTTCATCACAACTTTAACCTGCAACATATGTACTTGCAGCCATATATAACACAACAAGGCAACGACATATTCGGCAAAAGATGAAAACCAACATACCTCGGAACTTATTCCTACCAATACCGCAATGACAAGCGCTAATTCTTTCTTGTTTTGAGCAGAAAGGCAATAAAGAGTAAACTCAGAACTTCTTAATCCGATTTTACAAGGGGGCCACCTGATGTCATAATGGTTTCCAAATACTTCTTGACTTCAGGATCTTCGAATTCAACTGCTGTAAATGCGAGGTGCTCCAGCATGTGAGCAATGCCAAGTTCATCTTTGCAAGCAATTCCAAAGTTCTCTAAAAGTAAATTCATTCCAATCAGTTTGAAGCTAACATCGCATAGATCACGCTCCCGTACTCCTTGTTACAAAGGTTTGGAGATTTGGTCTCTAAAATTTGGAATATTTAAAATGGTGTACACACTTGGAACAAAGAGAAAATGAGAAAAAGAGTAAAGTGTGAGTGAGAGTGAGAGATATGGCTGGTAAAGGGGGAGTATTACTATCCCTTGTTTTAAGCCTCAATTCTATTTAACCCCATTTCTAATTACAAAGTGACGCCTCTAGTTCAATAGTGTATTCAATTTTCCTACCCGCATTTAGATTCTAACACTACGACCCCAAATCTTCAAGACTAAAGTAAATATACATATATAGGACACCTTACAATCATGTTTAAGTACTATTTAACACGTGAGTGGGTCCCAAAAAACACGACCTGTAGTCCACGCACCCAAACCCAGTCAACAAAAAGTTAAGCATGATACGAATTAAATATAAATTCTAATGCTGGTCTCTACATATTATGCATGTGAAATCTGAATTCTCTGTCCGTATGGCCTTTTCCAATATAGGTTCCTCCAGCTTTGGACAACAAGGAGGGCACACCCCAAAACAAGGGAAAGGTCTTTCTAAAACAAGCCCACTTTGTGTGGTGGAGGCTACTTATCGCAGTTCCCGCAGGATTTCTCACTGTTTCTTAAATGGCGTTCTGAGGAAATGGTCCCTGGAGGACGCATGGTGTTGTCATTCTTGGGGAGGAGAGATCTTGATCGCATCACTGATCAACAGGGTTCTTTTCAATGGGAGCTCTTAGCACAAGCTCTAATGAGCTTGGCATCAGAGGTACGTATCTCCATCTAGCTAGATTTTCTACATTTTTTTATAACTCAAGTGTGATGGATCTTATTCATTTGTCAAAAAGGTATTGCCAAATGTATTGACGGTGTTGCTCCACTTTGGCAAAACCACATTTCTTCCTCTGCGATTACTTTTTCCACGTTTTAAAGGTGATCCGGCAAGTTTGGCAATTGCCAAATTTGACATCAATAATCGTATTGTCAAAAACTTGGTTAGCACAAGTGTGGAGACGTATTGCCTCTCTAGAAATCATATTTTGGCTTTAGCATGACATAAGGCAGTAGGGTAGACTTGCTCAAACTACTTGTCAAAATCAAATTCTGTAACCTGCGGCATTACTGGAGCCAACACTAACTGGTGCAGGGTCTTGTTCAAGAGGAAACAATTGGTTCTTTCAGTGTCCCATTCTATGCCGCATGCCCAGAAGAACTAAAATTCGTGGTGCAAAAAGAAGGGTCATTTCTAATTGACCGTGTAGAGACATTTGAAATTTATTGCGATGAACAGATCAAGACCGAGTTTGAGAAACAATCAAGCGGACAACGAGTTGCAAACTCTATAACCGCCATAGCTGAGACGATGCTCTAGTGTCATTTTGGAGGAGAGATAATGGATGAATTGTTTCGGAGATGTGGCGAAATATTGGATGATCGCTTGTCTAAAAATAGTCAGGTACGTTTATTTGGTCGTCTCTTTAATTAGAAAAGGGTAATTGATTTGAATGGAATGAGAAGATGATGGTCCTCAAATTCGCTAAGCAATAAATTCTATGTACAAAATGATATGGTGGTGTATTTCTTAATTCTTATGTTTGTAGTGGTGGTCATGTAGTTGTACAACAAAAATTTTGGTGTTCAATTTTTCTCTTCAAATAAATCACAGAACACATTATTTTGTGTCCGAAAAATATGTTTGTATGGCGCCGTACTAGGAAAGAAAATGAGAGAGAAAGTTCCATCAAATTGAGCAGCATACAAAAGAGGCCCAAATTTGAATATGGTGAGGACCACGGTCAATGTATTGGTTCTTCCCTTAACAAACAGCATCAAATAATACTAGTACTAACTTTCATGGAGCCAATACAGAAAAAAAAAAAAAGGCCCAAGTTATTGAGAAAGAACTATGGGGTATTATTAAGGTTTGCATTGTCCAATCACACATGAGATATTGAGAAAGAACTATGGGGAATAATTAAGGTTAGGATTGTCCAATCTCACACATATGAGCTATAGTACATGATTGGTGATATTTTACATTCACTATTAGCCAGCACCAAAGATTCGACCAATAGCTATAGTTCATGCCGTCGTGAGTGGACACTTAAGTTCTAGTGTGTTAAGTTTAAGTTGATGGAGTAACGTTGGCCTATTGTAGTAATCTAACTCTACTAACTTACTAATAAACATTCTATCGTTTGGCAATAAAACAAAAAGATTCTTAATTACGTAGGTGTGAGGTTGGATAATGCAAAGCTATGGACAATTTCGTTAGTACAAAATTAAAATAAAAAAAGAATATAAAAGGACTGTGAAAGTGGAAACAATGGTTCATGATTAATGACGACATCAAAGCCTGTCGGCCAGAAATTAACCCCCTTCTCGTCTTTCATCCCTACACTTGGCCCCATTTGTTCCCTTCAAATTGTTAATCAGACATCAATAGTTTTCCTTGGGATGGGGACCCGGAGATCTTGTAGTGCCGCACTACTTGAGCCGTTGATATCGATAATCAACAGTTCGGATTTCATCTCAGCAATAGACAACTCAGACTGTGCAAGTGCCAAAATGAAATCTAAGCCGTTGATCCCGCAATCAAAGGGTCGAATGCCGCAATATTATATAACTTTATAGTTTGACACCGCACTACAGGATCCCTAATTTCGTGTGCGGGTTGGCTCACAAATCAGAAGACCAAACCTTATCTTCTAGAAGCTGAAATCAGGTACAGGTTTCATGAGGATTGAAGAGGAGTGGTTTGGTTGGTTTGCCATATCTGAATATGAGTGAGGAGCTAGGTTGAGAGCTCCTCTGGAGAGTTTTTGTAATCTATTATTTGATTTCGATTCAATCAAATTGGGAAATTTTCTCTCAATCGTGTGGGGTGTGTGGGTGTTTGGTTTCAAAGTCTTTGTTGCGAACAATGGGGTGGGGTGTTTAGGCAATGGCAGAGCCAAAATTTTGATTTGTGGGTGATGTTGTTTAATTGCAATCAAAATGTATTGTTAAATATTTTGTTGTAGAATATGAAGAGAAAAATCCAGTGTAAAGTGGGTGTAATTCAGGCCTCTCTTTTTTCCGTTTAAAACAAATATAAGCTTGATTCAATTGTCATGTTGTCTTTAAAGGAAGGTGATTGAGATATTTTTTTAAATCGTAATCATTCATCTCTTAAATCGCTATTTTTTCATCATTTGTGAAAAAATTCAAGTTTTTTGAATCAATTTATTACTTGATCCAGAAGTATAAAACAACAATATTGAAAAAATTGGGGAGGCCCATACAGTTTTCGTCCCGTAGCTATACGTACCTTGATTAATCATGAAATTATGAAGTTAACGAGCATATAAACCTCCAATAACCCCACTATTTATCTATTGACTATGATAGTTGTCTATGCGAGCCTAATTGTACAATTAAGCCCGGCCCTTACATACAGTCATGTATCCACCAGACCAACTTTGATGCTTAAATAATTATTGAAGTTCAATATTTTATCTTTTTAGTACTTGGTGTACAGGTCTGTTACCGCGTACATCGAATAATTCCAAAATCGTGAAATTTACGACCTCTAGTGACCCAAGAATTTTTTTAATTAACAGTGACAATTGGAGCTCGAAGGCATAATCAAGCTCCTAACTGTCATGTCCCCACCCAACCCTATTTTGATACTTTCAATATGCTCATGATGAACTCCACGATCAAACAAGTGACGCATACATTATATATTTACAAGAATCAAGCATAAGCTCCCACAGTTGCATTCAACCAGGAGTAATGAGTTGGCTTATGAGTTGTTACACAGTGCTCTTCCCAGCTTTGATATGGTTGATTTTTCGTGTATCGAAGAAGATCTTACGGTGGCCTAACGATAGTGATCATGAATCAACGGCTAGGATTCCTCCGGGCAACCGAGGGTTACCTCTGATAGGAGAAACTTTTCAGTTCATGGCTGCAGTCAATAGTAGCAATGGCTTCTATGACTTTGTAAAGGTTCGCAGGCTTAGGTAAGATTTATTTTGATTGAAGATTCACCTCATCATCTTCTTCTTTTGGATTTTTGCTTTTTTTTTTTTTTGGTTGGAAGTTAGTTCTTTTGATTCGCCTTGTAAAATGGGTTAAAGGTGATGTTCCAAATCTTGCGGAATTCATTTTCATGAACTTGGTAATTTCCCTTATTTTCTTTTTGTGTTGAACTAAGAAGGGTGCGCAAATGCGGTGGCAGCCAGAGCCGGCCTTGACTTTTTGGAGGTTTAAAGCGAAAATCAAAAGGAGGCCTTTTCCAAAATCTTAATGAGCAAAATGTAAATATGTAAATTACACTTCAAAAAACAAATACTAGTATTCATCAATGAGAAATAGACTTACAAAGAGAAAGAGACTTGCAGAGAGAAAGAGACTTACAGAGAGAAAGAGCTTTTCATTAGCGAACTTGAGAATACAAAGCTTTCAAGGTGGTTTGGGCAAACGAGACTTCATACACAGAGAGAGTTTTTTACTCCCTCCGTCCCAATTTAAATGCTCCCTACGGTTATGCGTGCCTTTTTAAAACTCTTGTAGTTTTTATTTTATAATATATTAAATATGCAATATGGATCTTATTTGATAGATCTCAATTAGTTCTATTAGACAAAATTTTAAAAAACTTTGAAAACGTTACCAATAAAAAGATATAAACGTTTGAAAATGGCACGGATATTCGTAGGGAGCATTTAAAATGGGACGGAGGGAGTATTAGTGAATTTGAGAGTATAAAGTTTTCAAGGTGGTTTGGGAAAATGAGGCTCTCACCTATTTATACACTCCAAGGGAGAAGTCTAAAACATTTTGTAGAAGCTTCTCGACTAATCTTCTCTAGAATTCTCAACCATTATCTAGACAAATCTAGAATTAGGTGCAATATTCTGGGTAATTTTATACAAGTCTTCATACTTCCGTATGGTTCTAGGGATCTTAAATCCTAAAACAATAATAAAATATTCGAAAATTTCAAACTCATCACTTAAATATGCTTCATGTTCCTCTTGGCCACTCTCGTGTTCTTCATTATCTAAATTTTTTCTCTCTCTATTCTCCAAATTCTCTTGTTCTTCATTTCCCGAATAATTTATGTCTCTCTTTCACTAAGTCTTCAATCAAACTTGAACTCTCTTTTCATGATTTACTCAAAATCTTGTCGAGAGCACCTGCTCAAGATTGATTTTTTTTTTTGGGTCATTCGTCATTCCTAATCTATTACATGGAGGGAGGTGGGGGGAATGAGACTCGATCTTGAGATGCAGTATGTGGCATCCAAAAACTCTACTGCATGAGCTAGCCACCACTTGCGCTTGAGATTGAATTAGGACGTCTACTTTTTTTTTTTTTTTTTTTTCAAGTCCAAACAAATCCTTTCTAATTATTGTGAATTTGAAACTGGGCCTCTTTTGAGATTAAAATTGGACCTTACATATGATGAACATCTTTTTTTTTTTTTTTTTTTGTAATTACAAAAGATATCTAGGGGTACCTAGGGATACTAAAATATGGAGGCCCTTAAAATTATTATGTTTTGGGGCCTAAATCGGCCTTGCTTTAGTTTAGGGCTGGCTCTGGTGGCAGCAAAGTTGGTAGGCATCGTATACCCTCATGCTCAAAACATACGGTCAAATCTCATGAACGTCCGCTCCATTAACAACTAACACTTCTCGCATATTCAAATGAAAGTAGCTTAAACAGTATTCTTAAATTCTAGTGCTACTTAAATTTTCAGCCTAGTTATTTTTTATTTATCTTTTCATCCTCGCATTCAAATAAATCCAAAACTATTTTTTATCTCGTAATCTTCCGAATATTTGTCTCCTGGCCTTTTTCTTTCCTAGTTTTGTGTTAAAACAAATTCAAAGTTATTATGCACGTAGTTATATTTTTTAATCCGGAAAATTCCCGGCGTTTTTATAGGACAAACATCTAAATACATCTAGCAAAATGTGTTGAGGTGTATTTTATATCTATCATTTTTATACATCTAAATACTAAATTGAGTTTAAATTAATTACCGAGGTCTCTATATGCAATTGAAGATTTAAAAAGAACTGAGTCATCCTTTTTTTTTTTTTTTTCACCGAGTCAACTAACCAATGGATTTTTTTGTTGGGCATCATGACCAATTGAATTAAGCCAATTTCATCTAACCAATAGGATTTAACTACTTCGTCCAACCAATAGGACTTCGGAATATTGGCCTTTCCTCCAGTCTAATTCTTCCATGTCATCCAACCAATCACAAAAAATAAAAATATAAGAACATTATAGGATGGAGGAAGGGGGAAGGCGGCAATGAGGGAGGGGGGTATGGGGCGGAAGGAGGAGAATTTCTCCGGCGGCCCTGAGATCCATCCCTTCTCCTTTACTTCTTCCACTCTTAGATCTGTCGGTGACTCCCCATGCATGGATGAATCTACTCTCCTTCTAGTGTGGGCGGCCGGAATCTCTATTTTTGGACTAAGGGGAGGCTGATCTAGGCCTCTGACACCGACAGGTAGTGGCGGCGACGGCGTGACAGCGGCGGCGATGGCTACGGCGGTCAGTTTTCCATTTTTTTTTTTTTGCTTTTCCGTTTCTGTTTTCTTCTTTTTTGTTTAGTTTTAGGGTTGTTTTTTTGTTTGTTTATGTTTGTACTGTGCACTGGGTTTGATTTAATGCAGTTTCTTTCTATTTCTCAAAAAAAAAAAAAAAAAATTAGGAACATGACTTATTTTATTTATTTAATTATTTTTAACCACAAGGGTTGACCAAGTGGTCCCGGCCTGTGACTTAGAAGTTTGTTCCTACGTAAGGTATCATTTTCGATTTCCCTTTGCCAGCAACCCTGGAGGCCAGGCCACCTCACCCCTAGATGTAAGCGTGTGAAATGGGTGTGGGAGGGGCGGTAGGAATTAGTTCGAGGTCCGCAAGCTAGCCCGTGACATCTTGTATTACCCAAGAAAAAAAAGACTTGTTTTTTTTTTTTTTTTTTTTGTAAACATTTTAGCAATGAAATGATGCTTATTTTGAAAATTTAGCAGGTACGGAAACTGCTTCAAAACCAACATATTTGGGGAGACTCATGTTTTTGCATCGAGCACTGAATCAGCCAAAGTCGTCCTAAACAACGATTTGGGGAGATTCACCAAGAGGTATATAAAGTCGATTGCTGAGGTTCTTGGAGACCAAAGCCTGCTCTGTGCTTCTCCTCAACAACACAAATTGATCCGAAACCGTCTTACCAATTTGTTCTCCACAACTTCCATTGCTGTTTTTGTCAAACAGTTTGACGAACTTGTTGTAAGTGCATTGAGTAGATGGGAGCACAAGGGTACTGTTATCATTCTCGACGAAGCGCTAAAGGTTCAATTTTTCATCGCTTTCGTTTTATATCATTCGTGCGGGGCTGATAAATGGGTCAAATAGTATATTGTCGATTAATATCAATCACAACCACCCGTGGACTTGTCCCAGCGAAAGGAGTCAGCTCTTGCATGCAAGTGGGCAAGGTTTGACAGGTACCAAAATTTTCGTGATGGGTTGGGACAGTAGTTGCTTCGGCTCATCCGGAGGTTTAAATTAGTGATCCTCCTGTGAAGTGGTTCCTTTGTCAACCCAAAAAAAAAATCAATAACACGTATGTCTTGTTTTATGAGGCAAGTTAATCTCAAATAAATTTTAATCGGGCCGATCACGGATAATTTAAATTTTCTAAGTACCCTGTAGAAGATTATTTATGAATTGTAAAAATATTTAATGATTTCTTAGTTTTCTTTAGATTATAAAGCAATCTTAAACGAGCTTTTAACAAATCAAAGAAAGACTCCAATTGGAGTAGTTTGGTTCGTTTATCAGTCCTACGCTTGAGCACGTGGCATGATATGATTCACTCCATGTTAGTAGACAACTTTTATTTTGTTGGGCCACCTCACTATACTGGGCCATGTGAAGCATTTTGCCTTAATTTTCTTGGGCATCTTGCTTGTTTGGGCCCAATAATAAGCCCAACTTAGATTAACTTTTTAACTGGGCCTTTTTAACTTCTTTTGCAGATCACATTTAAGGCCATGTGCAAGATGTTGATGAGTTTAGAGAGAGAAGATCAACTGGATGTGATGCAGAAAGACATTGGTCTTGTTTGTGAAGCTATGCTTGGGTTTCCTTTGAGGTTCCCCTGGACCAGATTCTACAAGGGCCTCCAGGTAACTCAAGCCCATCATCATTTCTGAATTGGACTAGGCCTGTTTTTGTATTTGGGCCCTAAACTACCTATACAAACGAAACCGGATTCATCAAATTCCCATATAGGAAAAACCCGATTTATACATTTTTCATAAGCTCTTTTTTTTTTTTTAATATAAAAAAGCAAACTTTATTTTATTCTTTTGGGAAAATGAGAAAAATAGTTAGGTATTTATGTGAAATGAGCTATGGAAAAAGAAATGTTGGATTGGTAAAATGATACTACGAAAAAGGATCTTATGTTCAGAAAGATTATCGTTTTTAGTCTCGCACCAATATAAAATCGAGTATGTTCGACAAATTATTCTGTTCGTAATTATCGTTTTTGCTCTTGCACCAATACAAAATCGAATATGTCCGAGTATCATTCTCTTTTAATTTCCTCTACCTTGCAAAAAAAAAAAAAAAAAAACGCACCACAATCAGCGATTGTTGCCATTGATTATTCAATTAAGCAAGAAAATTATGACAGGCAAGAAAAAGATTCATGGAGGCTGTGGGGAAGATGATCAGAGAAAGAAGAACAAGAGGCTTGCAAGCTTACCCTGAAGATTTTCTGCAACACCTTCTAATGGAAGATGAACACAAATCATGTGAAGAGGAAGGCCTGTCACTATCAGATGAACAGATTAAGGATAACATTTTAACCATGATTATTGCAGGTCCAAATCCCCTCTATTATTATTATTATTTATTTTTTTAAAGGAACCATCCCATAGGAGGGCCACTAATTGGATCAGCCTTAAGAGTGTAAACCTCTGGATGAGCCGAAAAAACCACTGCCCCAACCCACCGAGTAATTCGCGTTACCTGACCTAGAGAGGAATCAAACCCTGCTCACTTTGAAAGCAAGGCCTGACACCTTCTGCTGGGACAAGCCCACGAGTGGTCCCTCTATTATTATTTGAGCATATGGAGAGATTAAATGAAGACATAACCCTCAAGAAAAATGAGTGCTTGTATAATGCAGGTCAGGACACAACTGCTAGTGCTATTACATGGATGGTCAAGCATTTGGATGAAAACCAAGAAGTCCTTGACATACTTAAGGTAAGATAAATTAAAGAAGCTAGTTCTATGTATGCACATGACACGTATATTCGCGGAGGTCGTGACTTGACTAGGCGTGATAAATAATTGTCATTCGTCCTTAGTATTATATACGAGTTTGAGTTACAAAAATCAGTCTCTGCAAATATTTGGCTGTTAGAATACCTACAAATGACCTTTCCTGTATCATTTAAGATCCACTATCTTGTGCTTCGAAGAAATACAAAATAATTTTCAAGACAGCCGAATTTATGCGTTGTTTTTAGATTCTGATAGCATTTTGCAATCTTTAAGAGCATCTCCACTCCTTACTCTTTTATTGACTCAAACTCAAACTTGAGTAAAATCCTTAAAATGCTCCTTCAGTCCTTACCTATACCCATTTCAAATTGAGTTTTTACTAAAATTTAAACTCAAAATGAGTTAGGCTCAAACACTTGCTCAAATTTTTGAACGCAAGTTTCACACCCTTATATTTACAGCTTTACAATTAATGAAATTTCACTCAAATTTGTGCTTGGATTTGAGTTTGGCCATTGAAGTATACAATACCAAATGAAGCTTTTACTCAACTTTTTACTCAAATTTGAGTAAACGTTTGGGTAAGGGGTGGAGATGCTCTAACAGTCCACAAATGCATGCCTTTTTTTTTTTTTTTTTGGTATGAATCTCTTTTTTTCACCTTCTAAAACAAAGAGCTGAAAAAGTGATTTGTTTATTAAACAGGCTGAGCAACTTTCCCTGGCAGAAAAGTCTTCATCAAAACCATTCCTAAAGCTTGAAGATCTAAACGACATGCCATACGCTTCTAAGGTTTCTAAACACTTGGTTTGATATCACATGCTTGGTTGATAATACTAATAAATATAGGAAATTAAGTCCTAATTATGAATTAACAGAGATCGGTTAAAACAGGTTGTTAAAGAATCATTAAGGATGGCATCTATAGTACCATGGTTTCCAAGATTAGCACTTGAGGACTGTGAGATTCATGGTTTGTTTCCTATACCCATTTTAATACGGTCCTTCTATTGTCAACCCTCTGGGCTAACGATAAGGCAAAACTCTTGCAAAGAAGAGTTAACTCTTGCACGCAACAGTTTCCACTTTTGAAGAATCTTACACGGAAGAATTAACTCTTGCCCACAAGAGTTTTCATTTTTTAAACCTTAACGTCAGTCTAGTGGGCTAATTTTAAACTTCTCCTTTTTTATACACTCACATGATTACTATAAGTTTAACAAATCAATATTATCCCAAGAATTTTAATTTCCACTTTATTGTAGGATATAAGATGAAGAAAGGGTGGAACGTTAACATTGATGCCAGATCATTACACCTAGATCCTACGGTTTACAATGATCCTGACAAGTTCATTCCTTCCAGGTTCAGTGTAAGTCTCTTGTGATTCCAAAATCTACATCAATGGTGGAAATTGATAGTTCAAATTGGAGTGATTAGTAATTGGGATTTAAAACTCTCTTTTTTTTCCTTTCTTTTTGACCATGTATATCGGTATATTCATGTTGGACTTCCCATGGGAAATGATTAAAGCTTCCAAGAAATTTTGAATGTAACCCGAAAGCTTAAGTTATTAGGAAGAGAGCTCCCAATTTTATATTAAGTGACACCCAATGTGAAACTAAGTAATCTAATGTTTACCCTCACGTGCAGCCGCTTTTGAGTTCTGCGACATGAAAATTCTTTTTTGCGTTTATCACTCTGCCGCTGCTGCGACCTTTTCGCTGCATCGGTCGTTGTAGATTGTGTGAATTAATTTTATTTTCAAAATATGGATGGAATGGGCCTCGTTTTAATAGAAAGAAACTTTGAGTCCAACTCAAGCTGAAGCTATTACAGATGAGGATTTGGGGAGCCTGTAGTCCCCTGATCCGACAGTCTATTCTCACAATCGATGGTTCAGATTCACGGATGTTTTGTTATCGGTAAAAGTATACTCTTACCATTAAGAGTTAACAAACATATTTGAACCGTTGATTATAGAGATTAAGGATCAGATCAGGGGACTACAACCTTGTAGTGCCCCAATCCTACAGATGAATAGATCGATGGAGAGTTCCTAATATTAGAATCAATGATCACCCGTCCTTTACGCAACGAATATAGAACATTGGTACTATGTTATCTAATGATTGAAATGGGGTCGAGGTACAATGTAAGCTGACCCGGACACCTAAGTTATAAAAAAACAATTGATATGATGTCTCTCTGTTTCTTGGTAACAGGATGAATCAAAAGCAAACTGCTTCTTAGCTTTTGGACAAGGAAGGAGGACTTGTTTGGGGATGAATTTGGCTAGAGCTATGATGCTAGTCTTTCTCCACCGTCTAGTCACTACTTACAGGTGAGCTCTACATCTCAAAATTAAAGCATATCATTATTATACCATAGCTAGTGGAAAAATTCAATTTTAAATTTCGTGAAAAATAATATGATGACTAATTCTATGGGAAAAAAAAAAGAAAAGAAAATTAACATTTCTAATATTTAACGGGAAAACGCAACTTTGATCAGGTGGAAGGTACTCGATTCAGATCCAAGCGTCGAGAAATGGACGCTTTTTGCGAGATTGAAAAGCGGTTGTCCTGTCCACGTTACGCGAATCAGGGAGGACATTCCTCCTCCATAAGAACAAATTATGCAGCTGCTCTTGGTAAGTTATGATAATGACTTGAGCTTTCAAAAAAGTGAAGATGGCCAGAAATTCAATGATTTTTTAGGCCAGTATATGCCCGAATATATATGTCAAGAATTTATTAATGGTTTGTTAAACGTTGAATTAGGCAGCGGGTTTTACTTTGTGTGCATATGTTTGTATGATGAGGGAAAAGGTGAAATTAGGTAAATATCATATATATTGAACCTCAATTTTAAGGAAAAGAATATGGTAATAGTACTAAAGCTGTTCTAATTATAACTCCATGTTATTTTTAGAGACACATGTCAAAAGTTTCCATAAGTAAGACCCTATTTTGCTTTGACATTACCACATCCTATTGATGTGAAGTCATAGGTTTTTTTGTTTTTGTTTTTTTTGGTATTTTAGGTTAGAAGGTTAATAAGTTAGTAGATGCACAGTCTCAAACTCGACATCTTGGTGAACTTGGAAGAAGCACTCAATCAACTGCGCAGTCTCAAGAGTTGATTTATGCATTTACTTACTTTCGGTGTATATGGAAAATTTCATCTGGTAATAGGTCCATTTTCACTAAATGTAAACACAAATGATAGTAATTAACACATGAATAAAAATTGGGGGAAATGATCCCCTCCCCCTAAATTGTTAACCACACCCCTATGGGAGCGCAAAAATCAACTCCACATTGATTTTTGCACCACCCAAATTGTTAACCACACCTCCAGGGGGTGCAAAAATCAATCAAGAGTGATTTTCGTACTTTCCAAACTGTTAATTTTGGGGGGTGCGAAAATCATTTTCCAAAAATCGATGACATACAAGGGGATCAAGGTAACAACTATTAAAATTTGGCCATGTCGCCCCTGTATTTTTACGTCCAATTTTGTCACATACTCTGTGGGGGGTGATTCTGGGGTGATTCTTCCTCCAAGCAAAGCTAAGCTTCCTCCTCCATAAGAACCTAAAAGACTCAAGAACCAGTTAGGGCCACCCTGGCCACACTTGCCAAAGGGCACTCCGACGAGCAAGTTAGTACTAGAGAAAGAGAAAGCAAAGTACAAAGTATTTCAAATTTAGAAGTGTGTATCTCTCTGGGGTTTATCACTTGGTATTTGTAGGCATGGATGTACTTGCTCTCCAAGTCTCTCGTGCTCGGCACGAGCACATGACATTATCAATAACCGCTTCGGTCAGGTGACGTTACCAATAACGTTTTGCCACGTAGGCTTTCCAAAAGGTTCTAGAAGCATCTACACGTGTGCCACATAGCCTCTCCCATGTGCTCAAACAAATCTCTAATGGCCTCCCCAGGTTAGCTCATGGGTCAGGCTCATAGACCCAAACTGAAACTACCATACCCGGAGATCCATTAATACATCCTGGATCCACACGGTGCAGTCTGGGCTAATACCTTTGGCCTATGACCGTTTGGTCCAATGGATATCGATACTTGAGCATGCTGGTCGCTTCTTGGCCTTCAGCCCAAAGTACGCTTGGCCCATCTAAGACTTGCCAAGCCGATGGGTCATACGGAACGAGATGAGCCTTTACTCAGTCCATGATCGTTTGGCCCAACGGCAATGTTGGCTGGTACCTTGATTCCCGTATTGTTCATTGATACTGTTACTTCCATTTTGTGTTCACCCCACAATATGAGAATACAGTATTGCTCCCTTTCAGCACTATGATTTTGCTATGTACTGTGCAATATGCCCCTGCAATACACAAATCATGTCAAATATGTTTGAATATCAATAACTACTAATATGCATTTTGTAACTTTTATCAAAAAAATCATCCGGTAGCTTTTATTAATAAGAGGTAATCGATTCGTAATTTTTCTACACACCCAAATAGGTATACTTCTATCTATTGATCCTATTCGCTAAAAAATTCTGACTCCGTCCTGTTTAAAGACTATATAAACAATATACAAAAAAAACCGTCGGTGTGAATTAAAAGGGAAGCCAGTGTCCGAGCGATTCGGGAGAGCTTCGGGGTATGGGTATCGAGATTAAATATGATCCGTTTGATGGACTGGTGAACACACCTCACAAAATCAGGTGCCTAACAAATGGGTCATTCATAAAGAAGAATTGGAATGAGTTGTACCATAACAAGAATTCGGTCACAGGCTTCTAATCCAACCAATAATTAAACAGACATTATGCAATGGGCAATAATCTTGTTTATTTTGTTGTTAGGTCAATGGGGGATGGTGACAAACTAAATATGTAAACATATGTGTTTGTATCCGTATGTATACCATCTCCATTCCAAATTGGTTGACTTTTTTTAGGTAACCGTGCGTTTTGCATATACTAGGACTAATTTTTCTTCAAAAATTATTAGACTAATTTAAAGATCTCATTAGGAAGAAAATATATGTGTAAAATTTTGCTCAAAAAAAATCTCATAAGAACATTATTTTTCATGCAAAATGCACAATTATCCAAAAAGATTGACCAAATCGGGTTGGATGGATTGTATATCACCAAGCATATGCCTTATAACTATGCATGAGAACAATTAGGATTAGTAACAAATATTGCATGGATTGTGAGTTGTATTATTATGCTGACTCGTCTATCTTACTTTTGTTTTTCTACACTCGTCTCACCTCGATTAACCCTTTTTGATACCCAACATCAACACGCTCGATTCTTCCAGACTTCTCAAGTTGCATGATTTAGTGATCATTCCTTGTCTACGAATGTGTTTAAACTTCAACTTGATTAAATTCTCCGATTTGATATGATCTTCTTATCTCACAGACTGGTTATTGCTTTCTCAATTGTCCATATAACAGAAAATCAACTTGTAAATCAAATAATTACCTGACTTAAATCCTAAAAGTAAATACAAAGGAGATGTGAGGAATGAAAGTTGTAATTATGCAGCATAGGGGAAAGAACAAGTGCAAATGTGAGGAATGGAAGTTGCAATTATGCAGCATAGGGGAAAGAACAAGTACAGCAAAGTTGATCATAGGGATGCCACTTTTGTCTTCAAATAGGGAAGTCAATACTAGAACAAGCAGAGGACATTTCAATTATGAGTCCTAGTAGGGGACAGTTGGCCTGTCCAAAATTTCAAGTTTGGGACCCCATATCCCATTATTCTATTTCCTTTGTAGGGAAACCTCATTTTGTACTATATAACCAACCAAAAACCCACTCCCCTCTTCTAATTTTTTGTAGGCCATGTGTCCTCTTAACTGAACCCAAACACCAGAAAGGATGAGAAATCCAAACATTTGACGATATCTAATTTATGGTAAGGCCCTAATAAGGCTACTTGTTTAGCTGGGGTCCCCTCATATTAGGACCCTATTAAATCAAGTAAGTTTCACATGCAGCCTCTTGTCCTTATTCTGCTTCCTTCTGTAATGCAGTACATGGATCCTTTGTTTGGCATGAGAGTACTTTTTACAACTCCTTTTGGAATATATCTGGCCCCATTTTGGACAAGACAATCCAAATTGTCTTCATATCACTACTTTAGTGCCAAGTGCATATGCCTAATATAGGGTAAACTATCATATTTTGGAGTTTTTCTTTAACTAAGATGGCATGATGAGGGGATTCAAGTGTTCAAGCAATTCCTTAAGAACAACAAATACTCCAGTATTATTCATATACTAGCCTCTTGCCCATGCCTAAAGGCAATTTAACCAAACTCGATAAGAACCTTAACCAATCATACAATTATACTTGCATTGATCCCATCATCATGAAATCTAACTAATGCAATCCCGCCCCTGTCAAACTTACATAGTATTGTGCAAGTTCAATAACTGAATTCAAAAAAAGAAAAAGTAACTAAGCTATTAACACCAAATTGATGAGTTCATGTTTTGAGCAGTACAAGAGGGGAAAACATTGAACATTAATTACCTTTACCATCTAACAATCAACCAAACCAAGAAATGAAAGCATTTGATCATCAACCACCCTCCCAAGCAGAACAAAAGGCCATTACTTTTTAAACATATTTCTTTCATTTCTTGTTTCCAATTTCCAGTGATCACAATTCAGAAAGCATAAGCATTGCTTAGGAATGTGAATATTGCCAAGCCACCAATTGAACAAAATTAAGGAGTTGATTATAATTTCTTGAAGGATTTCTCTACGTGTGTCGCACCTATATGTTCTGACTCAATATTTGGGTTCAAGTCTCTGTAACCAGCAAACACACAACATGATGGTTCGGACGAATGCACTGAGACTGAAATAGACTTCACACCACAACTGTGCGCAAATGGTTTAGCTCGTTGTTGTGAGTTCAATTCCCGCTAACTTAGCTTCTAAGATGTATGGTGTGATTTTCTTACCTTTCTATGAAATGGTAAGATTTCAAGAATTTACGGAACACTATGACAGTCTTGAGTCAAGTCACAAGGAAATAAACTTGGTAAAAGGAAAAAAATAATTATTCAAGGAAGAAAAATCAACGTTCAATCCGTTCATCACCGGCATATTGCTGATGTCCTTTTCAACCTTTTATTTGAGTAAAAAAAAAATATGTTAACTGAGTATCTTGAATTTCAAGGCTAATGATGCTGAGTGTAACAAATATTTTTGGGAAAAAAAAATAAAAGAAGGAAAAAGGTCGGTCACTCCCAATTTTCTAATTGAAGTGCTCTTTCGAAGTTCCACATATTAATGCGTTTAAAATTGATAAAAAAGCAGAAAGGTTCGGCTGTTGGGTGTCAAAGTAAACAAATGTGGGGTCAAAATTCCATGTGATTTTAAATGAATATCTGGATTAAATTTCTTCACTTTATGACCCAATTTTATAGCTTGTGATGTTGACTAATTGCTGTTTAGTACCCTTAGATTAATTAATTAATCAATTGTCCTTTAGTTGTCACAAACTGACTGTAATCAACTGATCTTTCTCAAATCCACTATACATACCCTTATGTTACTTGGATTATGCTGGACTGGTTCCAAAGAATCCTAGGTCCAAATACATTAATAAGTAGTATTTATTAACCATATCCCTCTGTTGGTTTTATTTTCTCTGTTTGTTTAGAAACTATAGTACTTGGAGGGGCTGTAAGTACACGAAAGCTTACCCGGAAGGCTGGAGTACCTTGCATTACTCATAAAAGAAGACTGTAGTATTAAGAATTGAGAGTTGGAGTACTTGTAGTTCTCATAATCCGAAAAGATTTAAAAAAATATTAGAGAGATGGTGAACAGTCGAAACAGATTTTCGAGAAAGAGATTCAAAAAAAAATATATTGTACATTCATAAACTTCACGAACACATTTCATAGAGATATTATACGCATATAAGTTACGGTGTTTAACAATCAACTGTAAACCTATGTTGATAATGTATGGCATTGTATGCTAAAGCTTTAACCTATGTTTCATCACTAAAAGCATAAAATCTTGAACTAGGGATTCCGTTCGAGCCAGGCAGCCAAGGACCTGGGGACCCTAAAATGCCCCGGGCCGTTGATTAGCCGTTGATTATTAAACAAACGGCTGTGATTGGGGGACTACAACCCTGTTCCCCGGACCCGGCGGCCACAATTGTTCTTCTTATGAGATTTCTAATCTCGATATGCGTAAATTGTCTCGAACACTCTTCACCGACGTGCCAAAAGAAATTTTTATAGCATCAGCCGCTAAGTGGATGAATCAAGTTGGATGGACAAGAGGATTTTGAAACAAAATAATTGAGTTTTATAAGGTCCCAAATCCAAAGTAGTTGGTGCTAGTGCCCATACAAAGAAGCCCAAGAAAAAACCAAAAACTTAAGGTAATAGTAACTGCACGAGAAGAGAGAGAGAGAGAGAGAGAGAGAGAATGATTGATTGATTCTTTTGTTGGATAACTTCCACAAAGAAAAGTGGATAAGAGTAAGTCGCTAGATTTGTAGCTAATAGGCCCCATAAGAGCAAAACAAATATACCCCCAAACAAGCCCCACTCCTCCCCCACAAGAAAAGGAATTATGGGTTTGAAGCCACTACTAATTTAACCTCCATTTGTTTCTTTTGACTCTCTCGAAATGGTCCCCCTCATAAGAGAGAGGGAGAGAGAAATTAAGCTTAAAAAAGATTTAAGAAAATAGATAATCCCTCTAAACAACGAGTCCAAATTGTCTGTACCCAAAAATGCATGTATCGGTCTTACAAAGCATTTTTCAGTTTTCAAAATCATGTAAGAATTTTCACGTACGTCTCATAAGATTCTCACTTGATTTAATAGCTGAAAAATATACAGAAACACCGGTACAGATATTTCTGGGTACGAAGGATTTGAGAGGAGAATTAACTAATGTTGACAAAGAGAGAAACTGACAAAACTTGATAAGAGGATGGCATGTTCTTAAAGCCCTTTGTAAGAATAGGAAAAGACTATGTGTGATTAGTCTACGGCTTTTATTTGTCTCAAGTGGATGGAAAGTAACTTTTATCCATCAGAAGATTTCATAACTTTTACATGGAAGAGATTATGATCTAATTATATGGGGATTACTTCCATTATGCATTTCTAAAGCCATTAACTCCGGCATGTGGGTGAGTTGTAATGATTTTATCATCAAGATAACTATGGCATTCATGAAACACATATGCACTCCTTTTTCCCTTTTAGCCCTCACCATTAACTTTAATGAAAGAAACTATACAGCGCGAATAGCCTCGTAAAAGTGGTACAATGTGATTTATTCATTACGTTGAGACACCACGATACAGAGAATAAAAGACTATAACATCACCGCGAGAGAAAATGCGAGCGGAAACCAACTAGTAGTCAAATATATTGATGTCATTAATTGCACCTTGTGTAACTTTTGGACCTGGGATTGCTGTTGTGCAGCCTCATGCACAGCATGGTGTTGTGCACATCCGGGCCGTCCATTGTTCAGATGGATAACTCATATTTCACCTCAGCATCTTTGCATCCGAACTGTTCGTTGTCGTGCATGCAAGATGAAATCTAGATGTACATAGCACAGTGCTGTGCACACGCTACACAACAGCATCCCCTCTTCCACTTTTTAGATTGCACATATTTGACTCTTTGTTTGGTGAATACAACACCTAATCCAAACGGGTAAAAAAAATGTAAATGTTAATTAAGCTTGAGCTTTGAATATCCATCAATCACCAAACTCTTTTTCTTCCTAGGACTTCAGTTATAAATATCACATCAACTCATCAATGGTAGTAATCAATCAACTGTAATAAGTAGTAACCTAAACCCATTAACCCAACCAGGGAGTTTATTGTTTTTGTCACAGACAGAAAGTCTAATTTAGGATCCAAAAACAAAAAGTTTGCATCCTTGTTTAGATAACATAAGTAGAATACTACAATTGAGTTCAAATCTCTCTACCAAATTTGTTTACGAAGTTTAGGTGCATTTTTAGCTATTGGATCATTGCAGTCCAGTAGTTGAAAATAAACCAAAACAATGTAATTTCGAAACCAAAACAACGGTAATTTCGGAAAAGAGGATTTAAGGGTTATACAGAGAGGTATGGCATAACTGTCAAAGCAAAAGACTTCATGTGATATATTGCAAGCAGGAACACAACTGGGGTGCCGGTCACCCCTGCAAGGAACAAAAAAAAAAAAACCTTCTAATTTTATATAGAAAAAAAAAAATCAAAAATTTTTCTTATGAATTATGTAGCCTTGCCCCTGCATATTGAAATATCTAACTCCGTCCCTGATTCAGAACAACAACATAGTTTCTTTCGTAACACACCCAAAAATAAGAATATTGAACCCACCGTAGAACTCGAAACAGATATGTGGACTCTCTCCCCTTCCAAAACAGGTCCTGTCCAAAAGCACATTGGAATCAAAGTAGGTGCTTCCAAACATCACCCAAATTTAGACCATTTGTCATTTCGTAATTATATGAGGACCCACTTTTGAGTCCCACATGAACAATCCGAGCCGTTCATTCATCTCAAAATTAAATTCCGAAGGGCCTCGAGAAAATTCAGCTCAATCGGACGTCTTTAAGTGCTTGATCTAAGAGCCCTCCGTTTCAATCAAAATTTTTAATTTTAAAATGAATGAACGGCTCGGATTGTTCGTGTGGAACCCAAAAGTGGGTCCCTGATCTTGATCTGTGCATTTTCTGTGCAATGGGTTCTGTACCCATAGTCTGGTCCTTGTCATTTTGTTACTTGGCTGCCAAGAAAAAAGCATGAAGCAACATAACATTAAAAATGATGCAAAAGGAGATTGGGAATTTTGAAATCCAAGCACTATGAAAGCCACTATCCCAAATCCTTCAAAGGGTTTTCCTTAATCTCCCATGATTTAAGCAATCAATTTCAGTTGAACTTGGCATAAAATCCTTGTTTCCCCCTTTTATGTCTTCTACTTGACCAACTTGAACCATTCAAATTCAAAAACAAACATCAGAATATGAGACAATCAAATTTCAAACCATCTAAACGGAAAACCAAAACACAAACAGAAAAGAATTGGATCCTCTCCGGCCCAAGTAAGACGTCCAAATCAGACCGTTCATTGCTTAATCAATGGTTCAGAAACTCTTACGTGGAAAAGTCTCTAAGCAAATCCAAACCATTGATTTACATGTATATTCCAGATTTGGACCGTTTCCTCTGATTCAGAACTTGTACCGAAGATGATCCAATCACAAACAAAAAGGTTTGTTAAACGTACAAATCAAATATCCTTGAATATATTTCTAGCACAAGTAAATTCCCTACAAAATTACTACTAGGGAAACAGCCTTGTAAAACCGTAGACCTCTGCTCTAGTTACCTAGTATAGCAATTAATCACATCATATAACATGTATAGTAGTTTAACTTGTTACCAAATCGGTACGGCCGAAAACAAAAAATCTACGAACACAATTTCCGGACACATATCTGAAATAAAATTACGATTCGAGTCGTTCGATGAACATAAATTCACGTGAATCAAACGAGCCCGAACACAATTTAATCCAGATTTGTGTTTCGAAATTGTGTTATTACTATTGCTAAAAACTATGAACACTGTCCAAATTTTACTGATCGTTTTCATTCAATCTCTGTGCCCAAAGAAACCTGCGATGTTTCGCAATGACATCCTCTATCGTGCGCCGGAACTCCTCGTTGCTCAACCTGTCCACCGTGTCCAATGACGTAATTGCCCTCTCCTCGCGAGACAAAACCACAGTCTCCGACCGACGTAGAATCCTCCCCGGCGCCGATTGAAATTCCCGCTTCATCGTGTTGTCAGATTTCGTCCTCTCGAAACTACGCCGCATCACCTTCTCCCCCTCATCTATCGCCGTACTAACGGCGTCGCATTGAACTCCCCTAACCGCACTTTCCGTCACCACAATCTGTTTGTCGATACAGCCCGTGTCCGTGTCCGTTTCCAGTATTTCTGCCACCGTTGCCAAATTACGAGGCAGCGTTTGAAATAATTCGCCGGAGAGGGGCTCACTGTCGGGTACGTATTGGTCGAAAACATCGGCCGCGGCGGTGGTGGCGGTGGTGTTTGCGGCGGGTTTTTGGCGGGAAAGTAAAACGACGATTACGATGATGGCGTTACCGACGACGAAATTGATGTGAGGATTGATGAGGTATTCGTAGATTCGAATGAGAGATTGAGCGCCGAGATTTAGGAAGAAGGGGAGACGAGTTGACGACCACGAAAAGAACGCGAGGGCGACGATGATCTCGAGTACTCGCCACATTTTGCCGGCGTTTCGAAGTTGACGGTACCGCATCATCGCCTTGGCTTTCTCCGTTTGTACAGTGTGATAATCCATTTTCTTTTCTTCTTTTTTTTCTCGAGAAAGTGGAGGAAAATTTTTCTGATAAAACAGAGGAATGGAAAACCGTATAAGGAGATCTCAAACTGTCAAAGTGGCCTTCTACACTGAAGAATCATTAAAATCCAAACAGAAAATGAGCCCAGAAAAGGAATCGATTATGGGACTAGGATCTAGGTTTTTGATTTTTGATTTAGGGAATGGAAACAGAGAAAATCACGTAAGGATCCAAGATTTTCCGAGAAAAAACGGGGGTACGAAATGGAAATGGGGCAAGTATCAGAGGTGGAAAGGAAAGGAAAAGGACAGTCTGGTAGAGAATGGAAGGAGATGGTGATATAGAGCGACCGACTCTCTCTCTCTCTCTCTCTCTAGGCTGTGAGATTTTCTGTGTGTTTCCTTTCCAGGAGAGAAGAAAACAAAATTGAAAGTTTCAGCGGAGTGAGTGTACGAATTTATAGGCTTTTTCAATCTACAATTGGTGAAAGTTTTACTTTGAATATATCGAAGATGATGTTGGGTGTAAATAGCGTATAGGTGACGTGATAACCCTCTGACATATTCGGGCCGTTCCAAAAATGTATTGGATGATTTAGACTAAAACATATGTTTTCTTTTTCTTTTTTAAAATTCAGATGGCACTTTCAATTCAGACTATCGATTGCATTGTTTGACGGCTCGGATGTGCCGAGAGGTGGACCCTCCTCATAGCCAAAAATTTTCTTCTATTTTAGGAAGAAAACTTGGGTGTCGGCTGAGTACCTCTCAACCGTTTAAAAGTATTTTGGACAATTAATATTTGAGATTTGACAGACAGAAAGAGGAGAGAGACCTAACTCATCCAAAACACTTTAAGACGAGTGCGATTAGCGCTCAGGCACCCTACCATATTTGCACCCAAATTTTTCTCCTATGATAGGACAAATTTTTGTACGACAGTAGATTGCTGTCAAAGAAATAAGGGCAAATTACACTGACCTCCCTTGTTGTTTTTAACAAATACACTGACCCCTTTGGGTTCTGAAACTTACAGTCACCTCCCTTGCTTTACAAACTAATATATAATTATCCCCTTGCAGTTAAAATTACACTAACGGCGTCAACTTTGAGAGCCAAAAGACCTTTATACCCTCCTCACAAGTAGTTTAAAGTGCGATTAACGCTACTACTTTAAATTGACACATATTTTTTGTTATTAACATATGAAAAGTATAAAAGATAAATTTATTTTTCTAATGCAAAATAAAATAACTAATAGAAAATTTTAAACTTTTTGGACCTTTTTTTTTCAATAACTAATGGATCTTTCATATAGAGTCAAAATATTTACTTTTGAATATGTTTCGTCTATTCAAATTTAAAAATAATAAAATTTGCTGAAAGATCAAAAAAGAGTAAGTGACAATCAGATCAAAGTTCTTAGTTTCTCTTCTTAATTTTTTGGTAGTTTGTTTTATCAAAACTATCAAATAATTAAAAAGAAAAACAAAGAATCATGATTTGTCCATCTTTGAACAATGTTTAATGTTTATTTGTTTTTCCCAAAAAGAGTAATCATAAAAGTAGATTAAAAATAAATTAATTTTGGTAAAGATAATTCATTTTGGATTTTTGGCCAAATTTTATTATTTTTTGGCTTGTATAAACAAATAGAATTCAAAAATTAAATATTTGATTATATATAAGAAAACGTATAAATGATAAAAAAGTTTTAAAATTTTCTATTGGTTATTTTGTTTAGCATTCATAAAATAAATCTATCTTTTACACTTTTAATATGTTAATACTGAAAAAATGTGTTAATTTAAAGTGCGAAAGGTTAATTGCAACTTTAACTACTTGCGAGGAGGGTATAATAGCCTTTTTGTTCCCAAATTTAATGTCGTTAGACTAATTTTGATGGCAACGGGGTTTATGTATATTTAGTTTGTAAAGCAAGGGAGGTGGCTGTAATTTTTAGAACCTGAGGGGTGTTAATGTATTAGTCAGATACGTCAGGGGAGGTCAGTGTAATTTGCCCAAGAAATAAATGGAAGGTGCATGTTTTTTGCAATTGCAATTGAATTTAAAATTTTATTAGAAGATGTATTTTTTATGTTTGATTGATTTAATTTTTAACCACCGTCCACCATACGGTGCATAATACGAAAATAACGACAAAAAACTAGATTTTTCAATACATATTTCAAGGATATCAAAACACTTTGTTTGATCTGTTTACATACAATTGATTGTCCTAAGACTTGTGGTCAACAGTTTCCTTATTTACATACAATGTGAATGGTTCAAACCAAATCTTAAGAATTGAGTAGAATTCAGATTCTAAAATTCTAAACGAAAAATTGATGAGTTAAACAACCACTTATTAATATCCAATTGATTTTTGTACAACATGTTCAAAAGTACTTAGAACAAAATAAATGTTTAATTTGAAATATTTGTGCGGGTCTTAAATTAACCAATACACACGATATCAACATACATTATATTATTATCCGATTAAATTGATTTTTTTTCCATGTACGTACAACTTCTGGTTCACTTCCATGAACCGCGACCGAGCCCCCACGACTGGGGCCTGTGGGGTCGGTTGTTACAAGTATGCGACAACTTGGGTGTGGGGTAGATATACTTGTGTCCTTTTCGTGGCGGGGAATTGGTCTTCGGTAAGGCCCACAGATTAGATTCTGAAGCCGCCTCATCGCTATCCACGTGTCGTCCTACTGGGTTTTAAGACTTCGGACTGAATGACTGATGGTCGTGGATCCACTTTTTTTAGGGAGAACCCAGGCCCTATGAAGGAGAAGATTACAGTCAATAATTTATCTTGTGGAATTGAATTTAAACGTCTTCGGTCATTTTGAGACGCCACTCATCTCACAGCAATAAGTTTTCTAAATTTTTAGAAAATGCTAACAGTGTTTGGACTAAGTTACGCAAATTTCGAGTGTTGTGTAGTGGTTGCACAGCAGTGACTTCGCTTCCGATGTTATATATGTTCTCACGACTCATGTCACAAGGATTAACAAGTGACCGTTATCTTGTCTAAATAATACAGTATAATGGTAGAAAATAAAGTGGCGATAATATGTCTTTTAATATTAAAGTTAGCACATAAACTTACCATATATACCAGAGTGTAAAAAACAAACAAGAAATGACTTAAAACGAAATGATTGGTAGAAAGAACGAATGATGCAAGGAAATTCTTTCTTATTACTTACATTTTTACTAGGAAAAAATTACAGGGGCAGAAAAGGAAGTTATTTGTGCGAAGAGTATTGGTCCAATGTACTTGGTAAATCTTGAAAATGTTATGTGCAAAGAAACTTACACCGAACCATATACAGAATGTGAATAATGTGAGAATATGAAGTTATATTTTGTAAACTCGTTTTTAGAAAAGCACTCATAATGTGAGAACATGAAGTCCTATTTTTTTAACACATTTTTAGAAAAACACTTCCATTCTGTGTATAGTTCTGTGTAAGTTTCCTTTGTATAACATTTTTCTTAAAGAATGAGACTTGAAACAAACAACAATGTCGTTTTAGAATTCCATTTAGATTAATCTTCATGGCCTTAAAACCAGGGGCGGACGCAGGATTTATCATTAGAGGGTTAAGAACCTACAATATTTAGTCCATTCGTTTCATTTTGATGATTCCTTATGAAGTTACATGCAAATTTTCAGCACATTTGAGGCAAGTGAATTATTTGTGGAGTAAGAAACACAATGTAAAGACAACAATATACACTCCCGTGAGGCAAAATTACAAAAATAACCAAAAAAATATACGTATCCCTAGAAAGATTTTCTGCTCAAGAGGGTCAGTTGCCCCCTTGCCCCTACTTGGGCCACCCTGTTTAAAACCTTCCTAACATCATACTTTGGAATTGAACAGCCCGTCCGTTAGTCGAGGACATGATTGATAGGGACACCCATCCTAACAGCAGCAACAAATTACCATAATTAATGAGTGTTCCACTCCAACCACATTTTGATATTAATCGTACAAACTAATTCAAGAAGCAATCTTAGGAGTATCCACTAGCAAGGGTCACGAATTAAAATCAGGATAAAATTACCTAGTTTGGATTACAAGTGCAAATGAACCGAGATGACCCTAGCTTTTAGTTTTCAAGCTTGGTTCTTTTAAAATTCCGTGAGCTCGAGTTCGAATGGCGCCTAAATTTTGAGCTTGAGCTTGATTAATCTTTGAGAACTTGAGCTTGGTTCGAATACGTACTCAAAATGGCCTCTAGAAACATGCTGAGCACACACTTGCTAGCTGAGCTTATATAGCTCGTTTATTCCAAGTTAGAATTCTATTCGAGCTCAGTTCATTCCCTAATCGAATTTGGCTAACTAGGGGCTTGAGTTCCTTGCTCGCAAATAACTCGATTCTTTTGCAGTCCTAATGCAAACTGGCCTAACACAAGAACGGTTTCACGCGGGTACAAGCCAAACCCGAACCAAATATTTCCTGAGGCCCAAAGACTTGTATGCTCTCTCCGTACCAATTGAGCAGGGTCAACCTTCAGTCAAACTCTCAAAAGTTCGATAAAATCAATCAAAGCAGAAGAAACAGAAGAAGAAAAGAAGTCACGTACATGAAGAAAATAGAAACAAACCTGAATTTTAACCAAAATCTTGCAAAAATATGAAGAAGAATGGTAATTAAATAAGAACACGAAAATGTAATTTGGGTTGGTTGGAGGGAGAGTGAGTAACCCAAAAATTTATCAGATGGCATGAATGTGAAAGCTAAAATTCGGAGGAGAGTCCAACTTTTTTTTTTTTTTCCAGTCTGGTCTAGCTTTGGGCCTTTGTGGCCCATATTTGGCCCGCAATAATGATCGAAATTGTTCATTTTCTAGAGTTCGTTGAGTATTTCATCCACATAAAAAAATCAGCTTGATCGAACATTGTTAGATACATGAATGAAACAGATTTGTATAAGAAAAATTGGGCAAGTATAAGTTCCAAATTATGTTTGTCATCTCATTTTCATCGTACAGATCTGTTTTGTTCATGTATCTATCAATCTTATCTCAACCTAATTTTTTACGTGATTGTCATGTTTGACAAGCTCTACAAAATGAACGATTCTGATTATTGTGGATTCAAGATGGGCCCACAAAAGCCCAAAACTGGACCGGGCTGGACAATAAAAAACTGGGCCAGACATATTCCCCACAAATTCAACGAATTGATCAAACACTTATCGAAATCCGACAAATTTTTGCACTTGTTCAAGATTTATTATGAACCAATTGACCCCACATATGAGATCGGTACACATATCGATATTTGTTTGAGCTAATTTTTGCACTACGCCAAGTTGAAAAACTACTGTAAAACAAAACAAACGTTTCGGATCATTCTAGACCCGCAGACTCGGTTCCCCTCCATCGGTAGGAGAACTGTATGTAAGAGAGTTAGAAAGAAGTGAAAAGTGAGTAAGTAACCCAGAACCTGTAATATTGTTGGTACTCTAAGATCTTAATTCGGTTGTTGGTATTACTTGTTACAAGTCTGCGACGACTTGAGTGTGGGGTACGTAGACATTGTCCTTTTTAATGGCATGAAGGGAGTTTGGTTTCTCATGGCAGGGAGTATTTTGTAGCCCACGCATTGGATTCTGAACCCGAATCATCATTATCAGTAGGGTCTTTGCCTCGTGGGAAGGTCCGTTTTCCACTTGTCGTTGTACTGCGCTAGCTTTTAAGACTTGGGATTGATCGGCGAACATGTCGTTTCTCTTTCTTAGATTTTGTGTTAAGTTTCTTCTTTCTTTTTTTTTTTTTTTTGTTGATCTAACACCTTTTAATTGAAACAAAAACTAGATGATCAAATGCATGTCTTCTATATTAAAAAAAATAAATATGAAAAGAATCTAGTTATAGCAAGCGTATAAAATTTGGAGATAAATACTTTATTTCAATATAACAATTGCATTTTTTTGAAAATTGATGTGGTGGGGAATGTTTGCAAACACACTTACGCATTACTTTTGCAAATTTACTTAAAAACTCTTACCAATAAGAGTTTCTGAGCTCCGAATCATTAATTAACATAGTATCAATCTATGACGTAGATTTGAATTGTCTCGTCCAGATTTGAAAATATATAGCACGAATAGCCTCATAAAAGTGGTACAATGCGATTTATTTATTACGTTGACACCTCGATGAACTCGAAGGGCCTGCTGTGCGGGGACGCTCGGCAAGCCTTGCCAAGCACGATCCGAGCACCCCCGCACAGTAGGCCCCCGGAATTCCACCATGATACCTAGAGTAAAACACACTAATATCACCACGAGAGAAAATGCGAGTGGAAACCAAGGAGTAGTCAAATTTGTTGATGTCATTGCACCATGCATGTAATTTTTAGTTTCCGCACACATTTGACTCTTTGCTTGGTGAATACAACACCTAATCCAAATGGGGTAAAAAAATTAAGGTTTAGCTTGAGCTTTGAATATCCATCAATCACCAAACTCTTTTTCTTCGTAGGACTTCAGTTTTAAAAATCGCATCAAATCATCAATAGTTGCATCCCTAATTTAGGATCCAAAAACGAAAAGTTCACAATGGAGTTCAAACCTCTGTACCAAATTCGTGTACGGAAGTTAAGTGCATTTTGAGCTATTGGATCATTTGCACAGTTAATGTTCTTGTCCAATAGTTGAAAATGAACCAAAACAACGTAATTTTGAAACCAAAACAAAGGTAATTTCGGAAAAAAAAAAAAGGCTTTAAGGGTAATACAGAGAGATATGGCATAACTGTCAAAACAGAAGACTTCATAGGATATATTGCAGGACAACAACATAGTGCTTCCGAACATCTCCCAAATTCAGGCCATTTGTCTTTTTGTTACTTGGCTGCCAAGAAAAGAAGTGTGAAACAACAGAACATTCAAAATGATGCAAAAGGAGCTTGGGAATTTTGAAATCCAAGCACTGTGAAAGCCACTATCCCAAAGCCTTCAAAGTGTTTTCGTTAAGCTCCCATGATTTAAGCAATCAAATTTCAGTTGAATTGGCATAGTGCTTCAAGACTTTTTTTTTTGTATATGTTGATTGACGTACGAGGATCCCACTTGCAGGTTGATCCAAAATTTTGTTTTGTCAATATTCTTCGCCTGAAAACTCACTTTTGAGATGTGTTTCAGATTTAGAAAGTTCTTGTAGAGTTCCCACAAGATTTAAATCATCAATATAAATCACAATCATAGCAAATTCAGATTTTGATTTTCTAATAAAAACGTATGTGAAGATGGGATCATCTTTATATTCCTCATTTAATAGATACTATTCACTTAGGTGATTGTCCCACATGTGCCTGGACTATGTTAACGAGATTTTTGTAGTTTGATAGAATGAACACTTTTGGGTTTAAAATTATATGCTTCAGGCATTTTCATATAAATTTCTAGGTCGAGCGATATTTACATTAGGGGCCTTTGGTGTAATAAAGAGGCATGCCGCAGAGCCTTTCATTGCTGCTAGGGAATGGTGATGACATCATCTGTACGTATCATCCATGGCATCATCCTTTTGATGTCACAAACATTTTTAATTTTCTTACACCAGCTCTATTCAAAAATATTTTCGGCTTTATTCAAAAAAAATATTTGGTTTGCTCATAAATTTATATTTGTTAGATTTGTCTCGTCGAGATAAATCCAGAAACCACAAAATCTTGATGCAAAACTAACAAATGCAAAAAAAAAAAAAATTGAATAGAGACAATGAAAAAACCGAAAAACCAGATTAATTTTTTTTCCCAAAGGACTCTAAAATACACACATTTTGACTGATCTCAAAGAAGCTTAAGGGGCCATGTTCCACTAACAAAAAACTAGTTTTGTTTTAAATCAAAAATTACTTCATTCCACTAAAAAAACCCCCCACAAAAAACCAACAAAAAAACTACTTCATTCCACTAACCTAAAAAAAACCAAATCATTGCACAATCAAGTACATGTACTTTAATCATGTAAAATTACGAATCTGCCTTCCCTTAAAAAAAAAAGAGAGCAATAGTTGTTTGGGTAGAAGGGTAGATTTGTAATTTCATAACACAACTAAAAAACTCAAAAAACCAAAAACTTGTTAGTGGAACTAGTTGGTTTTTTTAAAAAACTAAAGATCAAAAAAAACCAAAAAACTAAAAAACCAATTAGTGGAACACCCCAAGTTAATGAATGGAACAAGACTTCAAGCACCCCAAGATTGAAATAAACTAGTTGATAGTACTTGTATTAATTTGACGGACAATGTCTTCGAGACCTAACACATTGCAAAAATATTAATTTGACGGACCACTTATAAACTTGAATAGTACCGGTATTAATTTGTCTTGCTATATGTCACTTTTATTATACATTCAAATCATGGCTTTCAAAGCCAAGAAAAAAAACGTGATAAAACGAAACGATAGGAATTAAGAAAGAACGAATGAAATAAGGAAATAGTTTCTTACTTCCATTTTTACTAGGAAAAACTAGAGGGAAGGAAAAAAGTAGTCACTTTTCACTTGTTCAAGATATTATGAACCAGTTAAAAGCTTTTCAGACTTAAGGTTGACCCCACATATGAGATCGGTTATCGATACCCTGGTTGAATTGATTTTTGTACAACACGTTGAAAAACTACTGCAAAACAAAACAAACGTGTTCGATCATCCTAGACCGGCAGACCGATTCCCCTCCATCGGTACGAGAACTGTATGTAAGAGAGTTAGGAAGTGAAAACTGAAAAGTAAGTGAATCAGAACCTTTCCGTAATATTGTTGGTTCGCTAGGATCTTAATTATTCGGTTGTTGGTAGTACTTGGTACTAGTGTTTACAAGTCTGCGACGACTTGGAGAGGATCCATTGACATCGATAAATTTTCAGAACAAATGTTAGCCAATCATTCAATTGTTTGTATAATGTGATAATTTTGGCTTTTGGATCAATGGTTCAAGCATGAGTTATTTCTTTTAATTTTGCTCTCTCTCTCTCTGAAAACCCATGAGGAAGGTAAAGAAAAAGCACAAGTGAATAAATCCGTGATTGCTACGATTGAAGAGTTAAACATGGAAAAAGTGGTTAGTCCTCGCATGACACACGGTACAAAATGTGACGGTCTCAAAAAAATAAAAGACAAATTAGTGATGGGAAATGAATCCTCTCATATCCTTAATTTGGATTGGATGGGATAATCCATATTTGGACCGTTCATTTTTTGAAATAAATGGTTCAGATTTGCTTAAAAACTCTTCCCGGAAATAGTTTTTGAGCTCTGAATCATTGATTATATCAATATAATCGAACCGTCTCGTCCAATTCATTTCTTGTTTATTTCTTTGCACTCTGCCCACTTAATACATCATTATTCATTCAGAAAGAAAATAAAGAACAGAGATACATACAAAGAATGACACCACTGAAGAATTAAGAAAGTTAAGAAAACACCCGAATTCCATTTAGAATATTTATTAATTTGTAACATCATGCTTTGGATTTGGACAGCCCAACCGTCAATTGAAGACGTATGTATGACAGGGACACCAATCTTAAGAGTTGCAACAAATTACCATAATTAATGAGTGTTCGGTGTTCCACCCCAACCACATTTTTATGTCATTCATATATAGTCTCTTTATAACTCCGTACGCATTTGGTCCAACAATCCGACTAATTTATAAAGCAATCTTACTGTTCACTAGCAAGGGCCACAAATAAAATCAGAATAAAGCATAGTTTGGACTATGGGAGCAAACGAACCGAGATGAGCCTAGCTTTAGATTTTCAAGCTTGGTTGGTTTAAAACTCCGTGAGCTCAAGCCGAGCTTATGTAGCTCGTTCACTAAACCAACTAAAAGTTTATGGCCTCTCTGCACCAATTAAGCATTGGTGCAAACTTTTGTCAAACTCTCCAAAATGTGATAACAGTAAAGAGGAAAAACAAAAGTCACAGAAAATAAAAGCAAACCTGAATTTTATCCAAAATCTTGCGAAAACATTAAGAAGAGAGAGAAGAATGAGTAAATAAGAGTATGAAAATGTACTTTCGGTTGGTTGGAGAGAGAGTACCCCAAACTTTATCACATGGCATGAGTGTGAAAGCAAAAAAACTACTGGCTTTTTGGTGAATGGAAGGGAAGGGAAGGGAAGGGAAGGAAAATCATGATCTCTAACTCTTTACAAAAGGAGGAGAAAGTTAGAGCACACAAGTGAGATCCTGTGGGCTTATCGTCCGTGGGGACGGAAGTGGCAACAGATAGAGATCGATGAGCTATAAACACAGACATTAAGAGCTCGATACTTAATTGGTAACCATTGTACACGCCTATAGAACAGATCCTATTCAAGTAAGGTCGTTGGGCAACCATTGTGAATTCCTCAGTTCTTGCGTTGATGGCTTGTCTAATATCGGAGCAGGAAGGGGAATAGTTGAATTATGCGAAACCTAGCCCGTAGATTCCTGACCGTTGTGGAAAAAGTGTCATGTGCATGTCTCGCACTTCCTCTTCCTTTGTTTGGTTGCAGAGTCTACCTATCACGTGATTCCCCACAGAACTAATTGCAGGATGACCCAACATTTTAGCAAAAGCGTTCGGTTTGGAGTTAATTTTCCCTGCACTTTCCCAATCACATTTATACCGGACCTTAAATTTTTTCATTCGACTAATCACTTTCTGTTAATTGATTCCTAATTGATAGTCTATAAAGAAAATTTGTCATTTTTTCATCAAATAACAAAGCACTTTTTTCTGTATTTTTTTTAAAAAAAAATTTGCACTAAATTAAATAGAGTTCCTAAATGTAGCGTGAAAAAATTGAAGAATTTCGTGCCAAAATTCCTATTGCAAATGCATAAAGGCGGGGGGTTGCATGCAAAGACTGTGACACTCTAAATTTTGAGTAATTTCATTGTATCTAAATATTTTTGTATTTACAGTAAAACTCTGATTTTTGACATTCTCAAAATCTTGATAATTTAACTTCAGTCTTTTCAAAATTAATTTTTTTTACCACATTTCATCTAAATTCAAAATAAATGTACATTTCACTGCATTATTATTTAATTCTTGTGTCCGCCACTATCTTACTTTAACCTTAATTCAAAGAAAATGAAAACAAGTTATGATCATAACGTGGAAGTCTTCTATGTAACAGGTTTATTAAATACATCCCCATTCTCTAGCTCACAATGCAGTGGTCTCCGTTGAGGAATGAGATAAATACCCGTTTAATATCCCGTAGTCATGAGGGGCTTAGATTTGGTTCCATAACCTCAGCAAAAATTGAAATATTGTCGTTTTTGCTACTGTAGTCTTTGCCTGGAAATGCGAGAGGAACCAATGGAGGGTGCACCGATAGTGGACCGATCGGCATCAAAGATCTACAAATGAATCCCCGAGGCGGATCGGTATACCATCAGTATGAGGCGGGCGGTAGCAATAGCAGTGGTGGAACTGAGAATTCCTAAGAGGAAGTAAATAGTTTTCCTTATAGTCTTCTTACCTCTGGGTTTCCATGATTAATGGGATGATTGGGATTAGGTAAGGGCATCCACAGTGGGCTCCCTAAAAATGGCTCCTATGTTGACTCCTAAGGTGTACACATAAGCCTAATTGGGGTCCATTTGACACTCCTACAGTTTGCTAAATATAGAGAGCATACATGCACCCAATGGACTAGCAAGAAAATTTTCTATTTTGTGAAGAAAAGAATCAAAAAAGTGTGGGTCCCATAAAAAAAAGGATTAAAGGGCTTGGGTCTCACTTGAAGCTAGCTACAAGGCTAGTTAGATTTAGCTAATGAATTAGGAGCCATGCTTAGGAGCCACCATTGGGAGCTTGTATTGGGAGCCCATTGAAGACCATAGTTGATTAAATGGCTTGCTAAATTTTAAGAGCCTTACCTAGGAGTCATTTTAAGAGTCCACTGTGGATGCCCTAAAGTTGAGGATGATTGTCGACGGAGTAAAAAAAGTTTGGGCCTTCGAAAGAATTGCTCAATTTCCATTGGCCCCACAAAATGAAAAGGTCATAATTACCTCCCCCACTACACCTCCCAAAAAAATTCACATGAACCTCTTTTCTTGTCCCAAGCAAAAGCCCAACATTTTTAGAGATTTTAGTCTCCATCATGGAGAAAAATTCGGCCCACATCGCCTTAACTTCTTTGTTTGCTTCACTGCCTCCGCACAAGAACCATAGTCTGCGTCGACAAGTCACACCTAATACTGAATTCCGGGTGCCCAGATTATTGGTTGACGTACCTCGGACATAGCAACCAGCTAGCTCTACGCCGGCCATTATATAATGAATGCTTTGACCTGCTATGTCTATTTAGTGTCTGCAAATTAATGTAACCAGTCATGATCGTCATTGAGAATCATGGAGAAAAAGTGTTTGATTGCTTTTCAGCATGTTAGATGTTTTATTTTTCTTCTTTTGTTTTTTTTTTTCTTTTGCAGGTTTTAATTGTGAAAGATTTGATGGATTTGCTCAAAGCACTTCAACAACAGTAGGTGTTGCATCAAGATAACCTGATTCTGAAAAGCACTTGGCAGTCCTAGTAGTCTAGTTGCAAGACAATAATGTTTGCATTGGATCATTGAAATTGTGTTATAATTAGTCATGAGAGAGAATATGGATGTTGTAACTTGAGAAGGATTGAGAGGGTGGATTGTGTTCTAATTAGTCTTGACTCTTGAGAGTGCAAGTATATTGTAATTTTGTAAACTTTCATTATTTAATGGTAAATTTTCAGACTAGATTGGTTTGTTATTCTTGTTTTTGTCCTCTCACTTGGTGGAATGAGATTAGTGGCTTTGCATAGAACGCACATATGGACACGGACACGTGATATGGAGACAAGATATGGTATGGATACATTGAACTCATATCGTTGTGTCCGTGTCGTGTCTATATCTCGTGTCCTTAGTTTGTTAAGCAACTTTAATGGTAGATTTGGGATTCTATTTTGAGCATCAGTTTGTTCTGGAATGGCATTATGGACGTTTCTTGCTTTTGTGCTTCTTTGTTTTGTTTGTTTTTTTTTTTTTTTTTTGGGAGTTCTGGAATGGCACATATATGCACATGGCTGATCCTTTTTGGGAGCTATTTCGGCTATGAAAATTCAATGTTTCCATACTGTATTTTGGGTACTGAAACTGATCTTTGAAAGCTTGTGAATTTTGATCATTTATTGGATGATCTAAGTTGTGAATTCTGATCACTTTTTGGATGATCTCAAAGTGTGCAAAGAACAACTTAAAAACAAAGAGAAAAAAAAAAACCTCCACTAATTACAAACTAATAGACAACTTCATTCATCTACCGAGATTAATTATCACTGCCTCAAGTGCCAAAATGGTACAAACCAATAAACTACTTCATTCATCTACCTACTAACTACAACTTCATTCGAACATTGGCCTTGCGCGCAACTCTTCCAAAAAAACCCCTTAGACAGCCATCTATAGTAATCAATCTAACCAACAGCAAAGACACTCCAGATGCACATTCTCCGTAGTCATATTCAGATTCAAAGGTCTGTCCACAAGTCATAAAAATTAATTGAAAAAGGCAACATTTTGCTTTCAAGGGGCCAACAAGCCCATTCAGAGAAAAATTAACTTTTTGTGGAGGCTTTATCCTTGGGCTTAGCTATGACCACAAAAAATATTTCTCGTGCACCAACGTACCCACATGAGTGGTTTATGTAGTTTTTTATATTGAAATTAAGCATCTGTCGTAATTCACTCGGAAGCACAGTTAAATATATACAGTATATAATTAGATATCTTAAATAAGGAAAAGGCTACAATACAACCCCTTATTTGGGTGTGTATTCTACACACTCTTACAAAAATTACGATTTTTTTTTTTAAAAAAAGTTATGAAACACACCAACATGTTACGAATCATAAAAAAATGTTACGAATCATATTGCTGAAAATTTACGAAAAACTAAAAAATATTACAATTGCCAATGAGGTAGCACAATCTGGACCATACAAATAGGTGCATATCATACACACCTTTAATGAGTGTGTATTGTAGTCATTTTCAATAAATAATGCATTTGTCGTCTCGTGCACCAAACCCATGCCTTTTTTTGTTAAACATTATTACTATCTCTTAAGCATGGCCCATGTTACTTGATTTCCAAATTTAGTTACTTGATTTCCTAATTTAGTTGTCAATTACGAAGATCTGGTGTGTATTAGCTTGTATAAAACACAGAAAGATCTACTTCAATATGGTTGCGTGCGCTGACTGCTGAGCTTCTAAATTCTTAACTTCGAATTTTGGATGACAAAAAATATTTTGCAAAGTCAAATTTTGACTTTGGTTATTTGATGATCTCATGAGTCTTTCATCATCAGCATTGTGGATGCTTTAAAGCAGGTATGGCACAAAGATTAAGCTCTAGCAATTTAATTCGACAATTATTAAAAGTATTTTCACATTACTTTCGTAAAATTGATATTCTTTTTCAAACGAAATTATATACAATTTGTCATTACACATTAATCTGTGTGTACATATCATGAGATTTTGGTTAGAGGTGGCAAATGGGTGAGGTGGGTTGGGTTGGGTTTGTGTGGGTTGATATATGAGTTATGGGTTGAATATGGGTGAGTTGAATATGAGCTAATAGTATGCAGGTTGAATATGGGTGGGTTGAATATGGATCAATTCCAACCCGACCCAAACCCTTTTTTTTTTTTTTTTTTGAAAAATCAACTTCAACCCACAAATTCCCAAAGTGATTTCACGGAAAATTTGCAATTTCGAAGATGAACCAAAGAATAATAAACGGTGATTAGGCGCTTGTGATTTTTCATCATGATGTTATTTGCAATAAATTAGTACTTTACAAAGCATATATAATGTGATAAAATGACGTAAAGAAAATAGAAAAGAATTTGAACAGTGATTTTTGTATTCCTATTTTATCTACACACTATATTAATACATATAATTCTACAAAAAAAAAATTAAATGATGAAGAACAAATAATGTGGTGAAAATAATTATTGTTTTTTTGGCCTTTTCTTTGGATCAGTTAAGGTTTCTTTCAATTTTTTCCGCACTTGTTATTGTTGTGTTAAACATTTCCGTAATTCGTCAAGACAAAAGGAATCAAAAAAACAAAATTCAAAAAGTATAAAATGTCAAACAAATAAATTAAACCGAACAGAGACCTAATTTTAGGCGAAGCAAGATTTTAAAGAACATACGATGGTCGTCTTCTACGCGCCACGTCGGTTCTACATGTAGGAGTATTTAGTATTTAGCCGTAGGAGAGAGAAAAGCAAAGCATGGGGCAAGTTCCACGAGATAGTATTAGATGGGGGCCATGGGGCTGGTTGGGGTTCAAGTGTCCAACCCTTTTTGAACCCATGTAAACCCACGTGTATATAGGTTAATGTGGGTTCATCCATATATATATATGAACCATTTGGGCAGGTTGGGTTGGGTTTTAAGTGGGCAAGTTGGATTGGGATTCATGGGTTAGATTGGAAATTGTCACCTCTAATTTTGGTACCAAAGTTAGTGAAGATAACCTTAGTTTTTAACATTAAACTCCCAAAGAGAGGCAAAGTAGTATTAAATTAAACTATTTCAAAGATTTCTGGAGATTGCAAAAAAGATAATGGCAAAACTTAGAATTGGATCTCTCTTACCCATATCAGTGTTTTAAAAAAGCACGAGAGAGAGAGAGAGAGAAGAACTATATATTGCATGCTGGGAAAGGCAACAACTTTTTTTAGGACAAAAAAAATAATTAATAATTGAGATTTTTTTTATGACAAAAAATGGGAAAGAGTGCTCCGATTAACTGGTAGAAGAACTATAATAGGGAATGTTTGAAGCCTTATTTGTTTAATTTTTGCAATTTGATTTTTTACATTTTTAGATTATGGTGAGAATGCGTTTTGAATTTATAAAGGGACAAGCTCCAAAACCACACTCAATTTACACACATAAATATGTAAACACTCACATAATTGTGTAGGCCTATAGGGCTCAGACACACAATAGTGGTGTGGGTGAGCCCCACATATTTAGTATGCGTGTGTTATCCCTACACATTTGTGTGAGTGTTTGTATATTTATATGTGTAAATTAGGTGTGGTTTTAGACTTTTTGATTTGTAACGTTGGGAGAAATGTATAAAATGAATTTTCAAAAATGAGTTAAAAAAATTCAGAAAAAATGACTTCGATAATCGAGTTAATATATATATATATATATATATATATATATATATATATATATATATATATATATATATATATATATATATATATATATATATATATATATATATATATGGGGAAAATTTTCTATCCGGACCCCCGGATTTAAGGAAAAAAATTGATTTTTTAAATTTTAAAAATTGTTTTTGGAAAATCCGAGCCATCCAATGTGTTCAAAATGTGTTTTTCAGGGTCTGTAAAGGAAATCTTCAAAAAAAAAACCCAAAAGGGCTTGATCCAAGCAGTTTTTCGCAAAAACTGTATATTACAGTTTTTGCGAAAAACTGCTTGGATCAAGCCCTTTCCGGTGTTTTTGGAGATTTCCCGCTTAGACCCTTGAAAACACCTTCTGAACACATTGGAAGGCTCGAATCGTCAAAAAAATGCTCGGATCATAGAGGACAGGAGGTCCGGAGGAGAAGCTCTCCCTATATATATATATATATATATAGCCCAATCTTCTAGTCCACACCTCCCGTTAATAAGAAAAAAATGGTTTTTTTTGTGTTGCAAATTATTTTTGGAAAATCCGAGCCGTCCAATATGTTCAGAAGGTGTTTTCAAGTGTCCAGGCGGGAAATCTTCAAAAAAAAATACAGGGAAGGACTTGATCCAAGCAATTTTCGCAAAAACTGTATATATATATTTTTAGCGAAAACTACTTGGATCAAGCCCTTCCCGGTATTTTTTTTGAAGATTTCCCGCGTGGACCCTTGAAAACACCTTCTGAACACATTGGATGGATTGGATCGTCAAAATTTTTTTTGGATCACCGAGGTCCGGAAGTCCGGAGTCCGCACTAGAAGTGCCCCCACTATATATATATATATATATATATATATATATATATATATATATATTCACGTCGTATCTAAGAAAAACAAGTATTTCCCTGAAGACTTACTTAAGACTGAATAGAATTACAACAGTTAGAGAAAGGATATATAACTAATAATAATAGATAAATCTCTGTATGAACCAAAATATCCATGTAAAGGAGGATCCCTAACAAACATGTTTGAGAGATATGTGCAAAATATATTCTGCGAGTCTTTTTTGTTGATCCAAAAGAAAAAAGTCAAAAAGTTCATCCCTCCCTACTTGTGACTTTTTTTTCTCTAAACTCAAAAACTAAAAACTCATTTTGCTAGAATGCACTCTCGGTGTGGGCTGCCAAACCACCAAATGGTGAAAAGCCAATAACCAAAATGTAAAAATAGGCATCTAATAAAAACTGTTTGTGTTGGGAGCAATAATTACAGTGGTCTTGGGTCTTGGGTCCAGCTTTAATACTTTTATTCACCATGTACAGAGTTCATAGATTAAAAATCAGAACCAAAAAAATATGATGGATAAGAATATTGGGCACCGCGACTTCATATCTCAACACTATTCTCTACCATACATATACCAATTGTATGGCCCTAAAAAATGTTAAGAGATTCAAGGCGCCAAGGAAGAGACCAAGGAGGAGCGATCATTTTGTGTTTTGAGAGCTTTCTCTACAAAACAATTGTAAACAATTGTACGAACGCCACAAATTTGGTGGTGAAACTCACATAAACGAGTGATGGAGAATGATCCGGGAGCAACTTGGAGGCGGTGCTCCATAAACAAGTAATAATTTTTGTGAAAGTTGGGTGGTGTCGAGGTAGAACACGGAGGCGGTGCTTAAAGAGCAAGTAATAAATATTTTCGGAGCTGGGGTGGTGGCGGCAAGGTTTTGCTCGGTTGTGACGAGCGTGGATTGGGGACGTTTGGGACCCACTTGAAATAGTCAATCGGTTAAAGTGAAGAACCGTTGGGTTTTTTTTATTTGCCATTTTTGAACTGAAGGAAGAACCTTGGATCAACTTTGGTAGGAGTATTTCGGTCGCACAATATTTGGTTGATAGGGTCCCATACGGATTCGTTCCTATTACAGGTCAATTGATAATAGAAAATTGATGATAAGTTTGCCACGTGGCAAAAAGGCTTGAATTTACTATCAAATAATGGATTTTTTTTTTCCAACAAAATGATATTAACGTCTCACCCTTAAAAAGAAGCTATAGTTAGACCATCTCCAACGGCCCCTTTTTCTTTCCGGTAAACCCATTTTGACGACCGAAATCTGGAAAACGAAGACCCAGCAGCCTCGCCAAGCTCCTCGCCATTTTCGTCGAAGCTACAGTACCTCGCCACAGGCGGCGAGGTTTGGCGAGCTCGCTGCCGGCGTTTCTTTCTCTCTCCTCCCACGCCGGAAAAATAACTACACCAGAAATTTGTTCTAAAATCGATTCGATATCAGAGGATTGTAGGTATCGTCGAGGCGATGTCAACGGTGTAAGATTCGTCAGCAGAGAAGTCCGCCGGAGCCCGCACGTGCGGGTCAATGGACGCCCGTGTGGGCGAGTCAGATCTACTTGCGGCACGTGTGTTGCATACACCCGTGCGAGGCAGAGGAGCTGACATCGTTTTTATTTTTTTTTTTCCTTTCAAATGGCTACACTGCTGGGTGATCAAAATGTTTGATGCTAGCCAAGTGCACTTTTTCTTGCCAAGATGGAGATGGAGATGCTCTTAACTGGGATATAATTGGAATGTATTTAACGTGTTATACCATTTCGCCATGACTCAAATTATAGAACTCTTTACAAACTGAATCTTTTTCCCTTTGCGCACCATCAATCTTGGAACCTTGGCTATCAAAAAAATCAATCTTGTAACCTTGGATTAAAATTTGACAAAAACTTTAACAGTTCTAAAGTTCTTTTACTACCGGTGGAATCTCATCTGGAAGCTTTTTTCTTTTTTTTCTTGGTGAAAATCAATAATATTAGTTGCATGCACACCCAGACTGCACACCCCAAAAAAAATTTGTTTGAATTTTAGCAGTGCTAATTTTAGTTTAAGTAGTTTTGTTTGAACATTCAGCCAATCCATTATGAATAACCATAATCTAAGTAATTCATAGATGAACACCTAATACATTAGCTTGCAGTCATAATAAAAGAGATTTGGAAAAAAATTGAGAGAGAAAAGCAGAATTAATCTATTAACCTAGGTATCATGCTCTCCCTTCTTTCTCTATGTCCATTGCCATGGTCTAAATGTCGTAATTGTGTGTTTATGAGATTACCCAGATTAAATTTCTTTGGTTGTTTAGTTTAACTTATAGAATTATGGAGCTTAAAAAAATTCAACTACGTTGCAAAACCTGTTAACTATAACAACCTTCCTTCGATTGCAATACTGTGATGGAAAATCTCGTTATGTCGCCACAATTTCTTAATATATTAATATGTTGGTTTAACACTACATGATTTATTCCCTCCATTCTTAAAAGATTGTCCATTGCACAAGACGATAACTTAAAAAAAGTTTTATTTGTATATATTCTGATTTTGCAAAGTAGACAATCTTTTTGGAATGGAGGTTATGTTCTTGATTGCACTATTGATACTTATATATGAAATTTTGTGCATATATTGTTGGATAATAGAGTTAATGTAATTTAGAAACGCCCAGCTACAAATTTTTAGAGCCATCACCAATTAGGTGTAGATGAAATACAGCAGTATGGAAGTTGCATACGTGCCATGTTTGGATGTAACTTGTTACTTGTTTATACACCAGTCAGTGCATTAAATTGCCAAATTTGAGCTCAACTATTAGTTAGGGAAGACTGTTTAAGCCGTACGAGAGCTGCATACGTGCAAGGCCGGTCCAAGGTATTTGGGTAAATTAGGTCTATTCCTGAAGTGGAGCCCTATTTTTTTTATGACTAAATAAAAAAAGTGGAATTAGTTGTTTATATAATTATTTTAGTCCATATTAAACAACAAAGGGTGGAGCTGGTTCGTTAAGGAGAAGCGGCTCGAGGCTGGCGATGTCATCTTGTTCCTGCGTACCACCAGCTTTTCATCGAATGGAGGCGGCAAGGAGTTGCTTTAGTGAGGGTGATGGGTCAATTACCTGTTAATGTTGGTGTGCGGGCACTAGCCGCGCTATATTTACCTTTCAATGGTCACATGACCACTCGAAAAAAATTCTTATAATTAATACATGTCAAAATTTTAGGTTAGTTCTCTTTGGAGCACTTAGCCCAAACATAAAATGAACAATAACATATCTTTAAAAGGATCCGTGTGAACTTATTCGCTACTTAATTTTCTAAAAAAAAACCAAGTGTATTTATCCTCCGGTTTTATTGGACCACTTATTTCGGCTTCAAAAGACTCCTACTCTGCGTAATACTAAAAGTTATTGGTGTGCCCCCTTTTTTAGACTATTTTTTGATGCCCTAGGCCTACGCTTCTTAAGCCTTGCCCAAGGGTCGGCCATGCATGTACGTGTTATGTTTTTCAGTTGTCTGCATGGCCCCCGACTATGCCAATAATGCCAGGCTCCAAACTCAAATGCTGTTTTGCCTCACTGTCGCAAGTTGCTCTATAGTGTTTTATTAGTGCTGCTTATAGACCCTCACACATGTTGATAATGTCTTGGCAGGACAAAGCAGCCTACTGTTTATTTTATTTTTTTGATTGGCAAAATTATTCAATGCATAAGAAACTCGACAAATAGTACATCAAGTCAGGGAAGGGGAGGAGAGGGGTATCTAACCGTTTGGTTGGATTCCACCTTGAGCTGTACCACCTTTGCCTAACTAATAGTAGGACCCAAGGACTCTACTGTTCTTGAGGGACGGCAGATCCTGCCAACGGCAGCCGAGTCGTCCATCTCAGCAACCGATGATTCAGATTCGCAAATGAACCATTGATTGCCGGGATAGACTGTTCAGATTGGAGGTTGAGAGAGTCTGCCATTCATCAAGGGCAGCAAAGTCCCACGTTCCCTAATAGTATGGATAAGGAATTATTTTGTAGCTATTTGATTATAGCATTCCACTTTTTGATTATGGCAAGAATGAGTTATCCGTTACCATTGTGTATGCGAGTGGGAATTGTTTTTCCCCAAATTGAGTTTTTCGTAATTCAATTTTGCAAACACAGTTGAAATTTGGTTTTGAAAACACAAGTGTACTGTGCAACTCATTCGAGTTTGGTACTTTGGTTAACAATATACTTTTATCAAGAAGTAGTCTTTGCTCTGTAAAATGGTGGCCATGGACGGCCGGGGACGTCGGGGAGGCAATAGTGTGGCTAACTTTCTTGAACATGGCCATGAGGATTTCAAACACGAGGTGGACTCTGGAGGGCACCAACGCACAATCAAAATAAAGACCGTGCGGCATTTTGATTCACAGGACTACCACCTCATGTGGGTTTGATCCTGCTACTGCATGGAAAAAAAGCAGGCACTTGAGTCCAGGTGCTCTGTCAGCTCGTCTACCACCAAAGATTAAGTTAGAAACGGCAATTATTGTTTTTGTTGGTCACAATAATTCTATTGGATTAAGGATTATGTATTGGAAAAATTACCATTAAGGTAAGAAACTAAATATTTATAACCATTAAGGTCAGTCACTCTTTCTTAATTACCATTAAAGGCTAGTCGCTCTTTTTTGGGTCTAGGCACTTAGGGTATCAAGTTTAGGTACTTACATAGGGTTTTTGGGATTTTTTTAGGCACTTTCATTAGAGTTTTTTAGTTTAGGCACTTTCATAGGTTTTGCCGGGTTTAGGCACTAAGGGTAATTATACGATAGTTTAGACACTTTCATACGGTTTGGGATTTAGGCATTTTCATACGGTTTGGAGGTTTTGAAATTTAAAGTGTAATATATACATAAAGGATAATGATCTAATAAGGGATCCCTTAACCAAAATTTGGTGCGGACTACCCCTTTTTTCACCTTTCCGAGCCAAATTTTGACGATCTGAACCGCTCAATGTTTTTAAAATGCATTTTCCAAGGTCCACGCGAGAAATCTTCAAAAAAAAATACCCGGAAGGGCTTGATCCTATACAGTTTTCGGTAAAATTGTACATATGTACAGTTTTACCGAAAACTGTATAGGATCAAGCCCTTCCGGGTATTTTTTTTTGCCGAATCTTCGCGTAGGCCCTTAAAAATGCATTTTAAAAACATTGAGCAGTTCAGATCATCAAAATTTGGCTCGGAAAGGTGAGGTCCGCACCAAATTTGGTTAAGGGATCCCTTAGGAGATCGTTATCCTATATATATATATATATATATATATATATATATATATATAGAGAGAGAGAGAGAGAGAGAGAGAGAGAGAGAGAGAGAGAGAGAGAGAATATGGGTTTGGGAAGCCTAAGAGAATTTGTCACATCCTTGCTGGTGCTTTTTTGCTTTTGGGTTGGAGCGCTCGATAAGAAGCCTCAGGAAAAAGAACCGGCCCGTTGTTTCCCCTTATGTATTGAAGTGTAATAACTAGATGTGGCAAATGGATCCGGGGTGGGTGTTGTGCGGTAGGTGATGTGCGCCATGTTGTGCGGCAAAACGACGTAGTTTAGGGCACACCTTTGAAGCTTCCAAGGGTCTTGTTTAGAGGAAGAAAAAAATCACTACAAAGTGCCAAATCCAAAGTGCCTAAACCCTAAACGCAAAGTGCCTAAACCAGAAGTGTCTAAATCCAACTGTCTAAAACCACTATACTCTACTCCAAAGAGCCTAAATCCCCCAAAATTGAATCCAAAATTAACTTTCCAAACAGTGTACCAAAAAAATGAGCAAAACTACGTTGTTTTGCAGCACAACACGGCGCACATCACCTATCGCACAACACCTCCCCGGATTCATGGCGGATAGGCGGGTTGAGTTTGGTTTGGACGAGTTGAATATAGGCCAATAGTGAGAGGGTTAAATATGGGCCTAGTCATACCCAACCCACTCAATTTTTCATTTTTCTCTTTTTCCCAATGGTTATGGGATTCTAATCCATTGTTTCTCCCACATGCAAACCCCTTTGCCTCTCACTCCTCAAACTTATACATTATCAAACAACTTCTCTCTCTCAATCCAACTAACTTTTCTCTCTCTCTCTCTTAAAATTATTCATTACCCCTTGTTGAGTCACTGTTTTGACAACAAGGGTTGTTGTCCTAGATTGGAAAGTTCTATGGCTAACTAGTTTATGCAATAGGTTTCGATGGGCCAACAATATACCACAAGGGCACTGCATGGTGATCCTTCTTTTAATATACTGGAAGGGACTGGACGGTGGAGTTTGCTTGACCTTCCAACATAGCCGGTGTCATAGTCCCTCTGCGGTAACTAGCCGGGATTTCAATGGGCCGAAGCATGGCTTATGCAGATGAAAATAAAAATAAATGGATAATTTAGCTTTGGTTAAACTTTTCAAGTCTTGGCTCTCTAGATGATAGATCCCTAGCAGAGTTGCCAAACTGTAGATACCCCATCCGTAAGTAACTCATACTAATATTTTCGCCGACCATGTTAATGATCAAAACAATTCAATTTTTAGACTTCATTTAGAACGTAAGCAATTTCAGAATAAAAAAAATAACATTGATCGGACATATTTTAACATGTTTTCTATCAGGACACACAAATATCAAAAAACATGGATATGAATCCGATGTTAAAATTCTCTTACAAAATGAATGTATAGTGTCCAATAATTATCAAATGCAGTGGTAGACACAAGAGGTGTCCAGCCCCAACACAACTCCATATATTGCAATTAGTCGCGCTAGCTTTCAGAGTAATTTAAAATCTTAAAGATATCAACAATATAGTTTTTTTGGCCGCGTATGTAAACACATTTTGGCCTCTTTGTCACACTTAGCAAGTGATAATAGGTACTATCACAAGTACTTGTACATTTTTTTTTTCCTCATAATATGAAAATACATGTGGTTCGGGCACCCGGCTTGACCTTTTCGTTATTTTTTTACTTTTCATAACTTTTTATTTACCTTTCGTCATTTTTTTTAGATTAATCACTCTTATCGACAAGAGGAATCACAAAAGTATACAAATGTTACCGAAGTTGAAAAAAATCATAAAAGACGATATTTCAGACCAAAAAAAAAAAAAACAGCTATTTGGTTTTTTTTTTTTGTCTTCAATGATTTTTTTTTTGGTCATATTATTTTACTGGTAGACTCCTTTCATCAAAACAAATGATTAATACAAAAAAATATTGTAACGCACATGGAAAAAAAACTAGAAAATACGAACAAAATAAGAAAAACCAAGAAGAAAAAATAAGTTTGGTGGACTTGATGTTTTTGTGTACCCAAATCATTTTCGATCTTTTAATAGGATAGTCCCTAAATAAATTGAAGAATCGGGTACTGTAGGACCCAATTACAAAATTAAAAAGAAAAAATGCGTAATGTAATTGTAATGTTGATATTGCGCGGAGAGGAAGACGTGCGTGAACTTGTGTCGTACGGTAACTGTTTTGTCTGTTTGTTTATCATTTCAGAATTAATGCAAAGGGAGGTTGAGGTGATATACTCTGCGCACACTCTGCAGGCCAGAAAAAGAGAGAAGATATTCAGCAGAAAGTAGAGAGAGAGAGAGAGAGAGAGAGAGAGCTCGGAAGGATTGAAAATGGAAGAAGAGAAGGAAAATGAATTTTAGAAACTGAAACCGATTGAAAATATAGATTTAGATGAGCTTATTGAGGCTGGATGTGAAGGTCTTCATAGGGGAAAACTCGATAATGGGTTGAGCTATTAGCCTATTACGTCCGTTCTCACTCCAACCCATCGTCCACCATTTACGCTTACCTTGCTGTAAAAGCTGGGTGAGTTTCTGTTCTCTCTTTCTTTCATTTACGTTTGTTTTCTACTAGTTCCTAGTTTTGTTCTTGTCACATTGTATTTCCAGAAATCTAATCTGAAATGCTTTGTAGGGGCTCTATTCCCACAAAGGTCCTAACAAACTAACGTTCATACTAGCCTCAGCCGCTAGGGGGACTCATCCGCCAGGCGAAGGCCCTCGGCTAGTTTCATCCTATCCCCTCGGCTAGGCAAGAACGCTCGGACAGAGCGCTAGGCAAAGGCCTAGGCGAAGCCCTCAGGCGGCTCAAAATGTCTCCCGGGGAGGGTCTGCAAGAATGATGAAGTAACAGGGGCAAGGTTACTGAAGGTCCGTATAGGCCTCGGCTACCTTTTGGGGCCTCGGATGGACTCCTCCCCCTCGGCCTCGGATGCACTCCTCCCCCTCGGGAGCCTGCCCCAGGGAGTTCCAGATAGCAGCCCCGGGGCCGGTTCCCGAGCACCTCCCGGGACGAGTCGATTGACCTCGGTACTGAGGCGGCGAAGGGTCGCGTCAGATATTGGGGGCTCGATCGAGGCACGCCTGACAGTTTGAGCAACTCGTCAAGTGGGCTCAACCACCCCACGTGCATTGCATCATGGCAAGCCACCAACCCTGCAACCTAAGCCTGCAGGGGGGTGGGGGATTTGACTGATAGGGACATCAATGGTAGGTGACGACTCTTGGAACGCGACAGCTGAGGCACCACGTGAGGGGCATACGTCGATCCATGCATTTAATGCGATGGTAAGGACAGAGCGCGTGAGGTCCCCGAGAAGCGTGGGGGACACGCTCCTCCCTGCCTATAAATATGACCTTCACATACCTCACTCAGGGCGGTGGCGGGACACTCTTTACTCACTCTCTCTCTCTAAGTTCTGTACTATATTTCTCCCTCAGTCGCTGACTTTACCATCGGAGTGCCTTCCCGGACCACCACCGTCCGGGCTAGGCACTAACGTGGTTGTTCCTTGTGCAGGCTTCCTCCTCAGGCGCGCCCTGGCCCCTGGGGCTCCAGCCTCTTTCTCAGGCGCGCCCCCAAGGCTCCGGCCTCCTTCTCAGGTGTGCCCCCAGGCCCCAGGGCTCCGGCCTCCTTCTCAGGCGAGCCCCCAGGGCTTCGGCCTCCTTCTCAAGTGTGCCCCTGAGGCTCCGGCCTCCCTCTTCAGGCGCGCCCCCAGGGCTCTTGCCTCCTTCTCAGGCGAGCCCCCAGGGCTCCCGCCTCCTCCTCAGGCGTGCCCCTGGGGATCCAGCCTCCTTCTCAGGCGCGCCCCCAGGGCTCCCGCCTCTTTCTCGGACGTGCCCCTAGGGGTCTCGTGTCCTCCTCAGGCGGGCCCATGGGGCTCCGGCCTCCTTCTCAGGCGTGTCCCCATGGCTCCCGCCTCCTCCTCAGGCGTGCCCCTGGGACCCCAACCTCCTCCTCAGGCGTGCCCCCAGGGCTCCCGCCTCCTTCTCAGGCGTGCCCCTGTGACCCCGGCTTTCTTCTCAGGAGTGCTCCCGGGGGCTCCGGTCGACATGCTCCTGAGACTCAAGCCTTCTCCTCCGACTTGCTCCTGGACCTCCGGTGAGGTTCAACCAGTCCTCCCTCTTCGTACAGAACCAGATGGCCAAAGAGTTCCCCCAGAATCGAGACCCCCACAATTGGCGATTCTACTAGGGACGTATGTCTTTCCTAGTTTCTCTTCATGGTGGTTTTCGATTCACCTACTCTCAACACCTCCGTAGAACCTCTCACCTCTATTTGTTCCGAAATGGGTGGATAAGTCATTCTCCTTCGTAGTTCAATCACACTCAAGACACAAGGCGGCATGAGTTCTTTTTGAAGATCTAGGGGTAGGACACTCCCCTCCTGGGGCTAAAGGAAGTCCCCTCCGAGGGGTTGAAGACCGTTCCCCCTAGGTGTTGAGCGATGAACAGCGCTCCCGCCTAGGGGTAGAACACTCCCCTCCTGGGGCTAAAGGAAGTCCCCTCCGAGGGGTTGAAGACTGTTCCCCCTAGGGGTTGAGCGATGAACAGCGCTCCCGCCTAGGGGTAGAACACTCCCCTCCTGGGGCTGAAGGAAGCCCCCTCCGAGGGGTTGAAGACCGTTTCCCCTAGGGGTTGAGCAATGACCAGCGCTCCCGCCTAAGGGTAGAACACTCCCCTCTTGGGGCTAAAAGAAGTCCATTCCGAGGGGTTGAAGACCGTTCCCCCTAGGGGTTGAGCAATGTTCCTGCCTAGCAGTTGGCCGAACAACGCTCGCACCTAGGGGCAGAACACTCCCCTCCTGGTGGATGAAAAAAGTCCCTTCCTAGGGGCTGAAGTTAGTTCCCCCCAGCGGCAGAACGATGTTCCCACCTAGCTGTTGGCCGAACGTAGTTCCCACCTAGGGGTCGAACAAGTTGTCGTCGAAGATCCCCGCCGAGGGCATGAAAATAGTTCCCCCTAGGGGTTGAGCAATGTTCCTGCCTAGCCGTTGGCCGAACAGTGCTCCCACCTAGGGGTTGAAGGAAGTCCCCTTCTCGATGTTGAAGTCCCCTCCTGGATGTTGAAGTCCCCTCCTATGGGTTAAAGGAAGTTCCCGCCTAGGGACCGAACAGTGTTCTCGCCTAGGGGTCGAATTGAAGCCCTAGACAAAAGGGCATGAAGACCAACACTAAAGATCTCGTTCTAGCACTAAAAAGGAACTTAATAAAGCCTAGTCCCTAGCACTAGACTGGTGGGTCGCTAGGGCACCTTTACATGTTCGATGGAACACCGCGTTAGGAAGAACGCCTCATATCGAGCGAAATACCTGTGTTCGATGGAACACTATTCCGCTCCGTGGAACGCCCGTCCTCGATTGAGCGAACGGAAGACCGTTTGGTCTCGGATGATTCCTAGTGCAAGGCCTCGGGTTGGACTACCAGGCCTTGCTATCATCCAACCCCCCTGCCAATACGGGCTCAGGGGATGAACGCTGGTTAGTGTTCGGCTAAAGGCCACCTCGGCTTTGGTCCGAAATCGGGGGCTATCGAAGCGATTCCCCACCTAAGCCGTGCTCGGTGGAGCTCACGTGTTTGGTCTCGGATGATGCCTAGTGCAGGGCCTCGGGTTGAACTACCAGGCTCTGCTATCTTCATTCCCCACTTATCTTCGGCAGGAGGCAAAAGTACTTTGCTTCCTCCCGAAGAGAGGCTATTGTAGGGGCTCCATTCCCACAAAGGTCCTAACAAACTAACGTCCATACTAGCCTCAGCCGCTAGGGGGACTCATCTACTAGGCGAAAGCCCTCGGCTAGTTTCATCCTACCCCCTTGGCTAGGTAAGAACGCTCAGACAGAGCGCTAGGCAAAGGCCTAGGCGGAGCCCTTAGGCGGCTCAAAAGGTCTCCCGGGGAGGGTCTGCAAGAATGATGAAGTAACAGGGGCAAGGTTACTAAAGGTCCGTATAGGCCTCGGCTACCTTTTGGGGCCTCGGATGGACTCCTCCCCATCAGCCTCGGATGGACTCCTCCCCCTAGGCCTCGGTTACCTTTTAGGGCCTCGGATGGACTCTTCCCCCTCGGCCTCGGATGGACTCCTCCCCCTAGGCCTCGGCTACCTTTTGGGGCCTCGGATGGACTCCTCCCCCTAGGCCTCGGATGGACTTCTTCCCCTCGGGAGCCTGCCCCAGGGAGTTCCAGGGAGTTCCAGATAGCAGCCCCGGGGCCGGTTCCCGAGCGCCTCCCGGGACGAGTCGATTGACCTCGGTACCGGGGCAGCGAAGGGTCGCGTCAGATGTTGGGGGCTCGATCGAGGCACGCCTGACAGTCTGAGGAACTCGTCAAGTGGGCTCAACCACCCCACGTGCATTGCATCATGGCAAGCCACCAACCCTGCAACCTACGCCTGCAGGGGGGTGGGGGATTTGACTAATAGGGACATCAATGGCAGGTGACGACTCTTGCAGCGCGACAGCCGAGGCGTCACATGAGGGGCATACGTCGATCCATGCATTTAATGCGATGGTAAGGATAGAGCGCGTGAGGTCCCCGAGGAGCGTGGGGAACACGCTCCTCCCTACCTATAAATAAGGCCCTCACATACCTCACTCAGGGCGGTGGCGGGACACTCTTTACTCACTCTCTCTCTCTCTAAATTCTCTACTATATTTCTCCCTCAGTCGCTGACTTTACCATCGGAGTCCTCCCTCTCCGTACAGAACCATATGGCCAAAGAGTTCCCCCAGAATCGAGACCCCCACCCCCTTTGTGTTTCGTCTGAATCATGTGCGATTGTTAACTACATGGAACTTTTGTTTGCTCATCTTCACTTTTGTGAACCTATCTTGCTTAGCCTTTTTTTCCTGCTTTTTTTTTAATTGGTTTTTATTTCTTGCCCTATTGTGTTGGATGATTATTTGCTGTAGTACGGTATATTATGTTTTCTGCACACACACACACATCCCTAGTTAAGTGGTTTAGATGTACTTATTTTCTAAAAAATTTGGCGTGTATTTGTAATTACTTTTTCAAAGTCGAAGGGATTACTTTAGGATTTTTTATTAGCTCTGTTTTACTATGCTCTTAACTCTGTTTTGATGGGCCCTGCTGCTAACATTGAAATATTTTTGCTCATCTTAATCTGCTTTAATTTTCATTCTCCCATTTCACTGGATTTTATTTTTTATTTTTTTGGTAACTCTTAGTTATAGGTTTATGACGTTTGATTCTAGTTAGGTGATTAGGTCAAGTGTCCTCTCAAATGCCCATGCAATCTGTTTATTTATATGTTGTCCTCTATTAGTTATAACTTTACTCCCTCCATACAATTTTGTTTGGTGGTTACACAAATTCGTGCCATTTTGACCTTGAAAAATAAAATGCTCTCGAGAATATTTTTGTGAACTTTTTGGCACTCATTGATGTCAAAAGGATTAAAAAAAAAAAAAGAAGTGATTTACTTTTATGGTTAAAAATGGTACGGTTTCCCGGACAAAGCAAACAAAATGGGACAGAGTGAGGGAGTATTTTTGCATCTGCACATTACCTTTATATCTGCCATTTTCATTTTTGTTGTTGTTAGATGTTATATGGGCATCTCCAATCCACACTCTACTCTCCATTTTTTAGAGTAGAACCCTCTCCCATAGTCCCATCCATCCTCCAAATTTGAATAGCATTAGAAGACAACAGTTGACTACCAATCTCCAATCCATACCAGTTGACTAGCTTAATTTGTGCCATTTTCCATCTTCATTCATTTTGTTTCATTTCAGGTCAGCATTAGAGGAGAACAATGAACTTGGCATTGCTCACATGTTGGAGCACCTCGCCTTTACCGCGGTTGAATTCAAAGATCCTGATGTCAAGAAGTATTTAGAAACTCTTTTGACATCAGGTGGCCCTTGTAAATCACTTGGATTAACAGGTTGTGACTTTACTCTTTACTCCTTTTCTGCCAAGAACGAGAAAGAATTAACTCAAGCCATTTCAGTATTGGCAAGAATAAGTTCTGAGGTATGTTGCTTTTATGTTTTGCGCCATATGTCGTTCCATTATTGTGTTATTATATATGACTACAAGTGTATATGTTGCAGGTTACAGTTTGTGAGGAAAACTTGGAGAAAGAGAGAGGTGTTGTTATGGATGAGTATAATAAAAAAATATGATGATGTCCACTACCATCAAACTGCCGCGGTTATGTCATTAAGATATAGCGGAACGAAAGTAAGTTAATTGTACTTCTCCTTAGTAGTTTTTTTAGTTTTTACTGATTGCCACTAATTGTTGTCATGCAACTCATGTTATTTACACCTTTAAATTGCAGTATGAGCAATTAACCATTGGAAAAGCAGAAATAATTAAGGGGGTTTCTGCTGAAACAGTAAATAATTTCTATCGAAAGTGGTATCAATTACCACGGATGAGCATTGTCATTGTCGGGGACACGGACTCAGAGGTTTCTTCTAACTTTTCTTTGAAATTTGTTTAATGTTCTTTCGGCTTTAAAGTTTACATGTGATTCTATTTCAGAGCATGGTCAATCTCATTAGCACCTTTTTTGGGAGTAAGGAGCCAGATTTGGGGACTAAGGAGCCAAATTTGGGGATTCCACCATTTAGGGAGCCTCATATCTCGTGCTTTATCGATCCATCAATTGAGGTCCGTATGTTATTAAGTGCTTGGTAATGTTGTTGATTTTATATGTGTTGGTATGTAATGTTTAATGGTACTATTTGTGGAAACAGACTGGTGTACTGGTTACTTTCGGGTTGGGGCAGAGAGAACCCAATTCTCTTAAAGATTTGAAAGCTCATTGGGCAGAACTTGTTTTCATCAGAGCCTTAGGAATACGATTCGAAAGGAGATCAAATGCTAGTCTGGATTTCCATTGCCGCATTTCGGATGATGGACCCGAAAAGGTTTTGCATATTCATGCAGAGTGCCTGGAAGGAATGACCGTGGACACGTTGGAGAAGATCTTAACTGAGGTATGCTTGCATGTTTTGGTAGTCAGGGGTGATCTTTAATTTTTCATTCAAGCAAATACTGGAAGTACTGCACAATATCTTATGCTCTGAAAGTGTTTTCCCTTGATTCACAACAATGTTATTTTTCCTTGTAGTACAAACAAGTTGATTTCTTACTCTTCTGTGGTTCAAAGATATTTAAAACGAAGCTAGCATTTAGGTTCCCAAGCTAAGCTACTGAACTCTGGACCTCTATTTCAGCATCTGAACTTTTAACTCATGTTTCTACCATAAGGTAGCAGGTCTTTTCTAATAAGCCCTTTCGCTTCTTTCTGAGTGATAGAGCCATCTAGCCCTCTGTTGTGCTCGTGGGTCACTCATGCACACAAACACCACATACAATGAAATCTGAATTCCGAGGAAAACTCTGACTTTTATATATTCACGAGTATACAATCATGAAAAACCTCTCCGGAGCCCAAGCTGGCTCCCCCGCTCAACCTCACCCTCTCATACTCTCATTGCTTCACTACAAATAAGAGACAACAAAGGGTATTTATAATCCAAGAGTTACACAAAGTAAACCTTGCTCAACCTAGGGACTTTGCCCATGTAGGCTGTGTCCCACACGGGGTGGACCCGAACACCCTCTAACATCTAAAAAACTGGATTAAAAGAATGAGGACCAAAAAGGTTGCTTCCTGGGGCAGCAGCCACACCCATTCCTCCGAGGGTACTGCTTATTGTTCCTCTCCTCTTTTTGCTTTGAGTTATGAGTTTTACCTTGAAATTCTTCTAGATTGCGATCATCTTACATGTCGCTATCTCTTTTCAGCTTGCCCGAATCCGGATTCATGGGTTTGATGAGGATGAGATTTCTAAAGCTCGAGATTCTCTTTTGAAAGGTTATGGAAGGATTTATGCAAACAGAGACAAACATGAGTCACATTTGATAGGCGCGTGGGAAGCTTGCTTTCCAGCGCCTAAGTAGGGTGGTTTAGCATGATAGACATGCGATTTGAGCTTATTTTCTGATTAATATGTGCACGTGATGTTTTTTGTGTCTCGAGTATAATTTGCAGGTATTGTAAGGTCATGAGTGTGATTTCGAGACGCTAGAAGTTCATGCACGTAGATCAAGAGTTGAAGCGGGCGAATTTTGCATGGAAGTGATTAAAACCCGTCGGGAGCGCTACCCCAATTCCTTGGAGCGCTCAAATTGGGCACAAAAAGGTGCAAAAGATGAACATAGAGTTTTTTAGCGCTACACCAAAATAGGTGTAGCGCTACCGGCGTGTTAACTTTATTGGTCAACGGTCAAGAGGAGCAGTCAGCCGGTCAACGCGCGCGATAAGGCAGGCGGTAGCGCTACCAAGAAAAGCATGTAGCGCTACCGAGAGGCTAATGGGCACAGTAAACGTTGTCGTTCGGTCTTTTCCGCGGAGAATAATTAGATTTTCGTTAGAATTTTATTAGGATTTTCTAGATTAGTATAGATACTTATGTTTTTACCCAGATTAGGGTTCCACGAATTTTCTTAGGTTTTTGCTCTTCAAGTTTTCGGCTACCGTTCTTCGTTCAGTATTCTACATTAGAGTTTCGTTCGAGAATTCCAGTTTTCAGATTGTTTTCGCGGATTGTTAATCAAGTTCAAGTTTTCTTTGCAATCTACGGTATTTTTTAGTTATTGTTTTCATATTCAATTGTTCAAGCATGTTTAGATTTAGTTTTAACTCGTTTCCTGGAATTAGTATAAACATGAGTGAGTAGTCGCCTTGAGTGCGACTGCGGGGCGAAGGCGCCCATGTCTAGACTAATCATTATTTCACCTCGGGGCCGAATTAAATCAATTTTCGAGCAATTTTAGGAATTAGGAACTTTTCTAACAAACAAACCCAGGCATTACCGGAATTCGAATGCGCACGAAATCTGGTGACAGGTGGCGCGCATTTGTTAGGAAGCCTTTCTCGTATTCTAAAATCAGTGAAAGGATTAATTGTGGCCCGAGTGAATAATGGTTAGGATAGGCGTGGACGCCGGGTTCCCGCAGCTGTGCTCTCTTTTTATTAATTTGCATTCAATCAGTTAAACTAACTTAGCAAATAGTTAATAAATCTCATAAAATCAAAGGGTGGCTACCTAAGAGCCGGTTCAAACTACACTCCTACACTTTTGAGTCAAGCACTCCAGTCGTCTCTGTGGTTCGACTCCGGTACTTCCGGATTTATTGTGCTACGCTGGTCGAGAGTCCTACGCTTAGGACGCGTCTTTATTCGTCTTATTTTTAGTCACCTGGTCGGTCAAGCAACATTCCTTTGCTCTATTATACTGCAATGTATGACTTGCTTGTCTACTTATTTTGGCAGTTGTATGATGGAATTTGCATTTAGTGATCTCTTGCTTTGGTTTGTAGAACTTCCTGTTTGGCAGGGCTTTAGTTGACAGCGGGTATGCAGCCCAACTTCAAAGGACTCTAATACCCGGTAATATTGGATAAATGCCTTTTCAGGTCCATCTTAGTGTGTTTTCTAATCTATTCTTCATGATTTGTTTGGGCAGCAATATCATCTGCTGAGGTTTTGAGGTTCTCTAACTGCTGCCGTACTACGTTCAATTGTTGTATTATGATAATGGAGCGCTATCCTCCTGCTCCTGCCACAGAAGTTCTCAAATCTGTTGTGGAAAAGATCAATAGTCTTGAGGAAGAGGGTGGCATATCTAGCGACGTGGAGCCTTTGGAAGAAACTGTTTTAGACCCGCTTCCTGGGTAAACTGCCTTTAACTCATATTCTAAGCATTTTACCTTGCACAGTTACAATGATCATAACTTATGTCTGCTCTATTGACAACCTCTCCTCTGAATCCTATGAGTAGTTTCTATTGAGTTCATCCCCTTCAATTGACTTATCTATTCCTACAAGTCTTGCTTTTCGAGAAGTGATATCCATCTACATGTTCATTTTCTAGTCGAGGTTGTAAAATGTTTCATCCCACTGTTCACGACATGGTTGTAAGAGATTCTCAAGTGTTAACATTTTTTGTCTCTGTAAATCTTACTCTTGCTGGGGGCAATAGTGTGAAAGGGATGACATTACTGATTTTGTTCTGATGCCCGTCTTGTGAACAGTAATTTAAAGCTTTGGATGTATCTTTTGTTTGCATAATTATGCATTTCAACTCTTAACATCTGTACTTTTGAGGCTTATCTGCTATATCAGGAGTTAGATTCTGGTTAAATACTGTATATATATGGGTTCAATGGAAATTCACTTGCATTATATTTGACTTGCATTCTCTGGACTGCATGTGTGCCATAAATTTGGGGCGACAGATTTTGTATAATTGAACGTATGTTATGTTTCAGGACCCTTATGGAAAAAGTTGACAGTCCAAAAGTTGGGGCGACAGAGTTACTCTTATCAAATGGAATGCATGTGTGCTACAAAGACACAAACCTGGGTGATGAATTGGTATACGTTTCTAACTTTTGAAATGACATATCATGATATGAGGCAACTTATTTCCAATGCATATCTTTTTAACTGGAATTATCATACAATTCGGACAATTATTTTGTCATAAACTGGTTTTTGTTTCTTGAATTCCCCACTACTGTGTTTGATTAACAAAACTAGGTGATCTAGACTTGCAAGATGCACGTCGGATTTTGGTAATGACTAGGTGAGTATATGCAGAATTCGAAGGATCCAAAGGACAGGCAAGGTTTTTGGCCCAGAGTGATGAGGTTGAAAGTTCAGAAGAAGGCTTCATTTTGCTTAAATTCTACTTAAATTTCATAGATTGTATGAGTCCTTCAATTAAAGACAAAAGTATCCCATAATGTATCATGATTTCTTGTTTTTTTTCCCGTGGGTGCGGGAGGACATGTTAATAACATAGTACTATGTAGGACATTACTGTTGAAGTAATAGGGGTAATAGATTTGGAGCTCCATTTGAAATGGCATGTTCCTTTCTAACCTATGTACTCTACTTTTGAATCTGGAATGTTATTGAGTTTGTCATTTTGAAGTTGGAACCCTTTGAATGTTAATGATTCTGTCAATTTGAAGTTATGTACATTCAGTTTATATTCAAGTGCCATGTTCTACACGTCGTGTTTGTAAACTAATTGTTGTAAATACAGGAAATGGGCAACCACTTCAACTTATCTAGATTGTGGATTTCAATTATGTTTCTGGATTCTTGGAATATAGTTTACTTGCTACTGCTGAGCAGTTATTTTTTCTAAGAGAGATCTTAATCAACCTTTTCTTGATTGGGGTTTTCCAGTGTAACTACCACTGGAGTTCCTTTCCTCGTGTCTTTTCCCCACCAACTGGAAATTTTTGCGTTTGGAGCCATATTTTACACTCAAAAGAACAAAGAAGATCTTAAATCATGTCATGAATTGAAAACCAGATATATCAAAATGAGTTCAAATTATCCACATTGGGAATCAAAGAACTTACAATTTCATTCGGAATCAAATACATGTGTCAAGAAAATACAAGTTACGAAACTTAGAAAATTACAACAGGGCCCAAAGTTCGAAGAATGGCCTCGCGCACCACCACAAATTGATCTCCCAATGCCCTTGCCAAAGTAGAAGCACCAACACTGGCTTGATGTCGGGTTCGGCTTCGTCTTCGTCTAATGGCCTTGCTGAAGTTGTCTAGCTTCCTCCCAAGTTGTATAAATCTAGGATTAAGCCCAACGAAAACAAACCAGTTAATTTTTACCTGTCGTTGAGTAATCTATTCCAAAAGAAAATTAAAACAAAATTAAAGGATGGCTCTTTTCCACTTCCTGGTATTCAAAAATTGACTTGAGACGAGAAAAAAAAATTGAAAGAAAATCTAATTATGGGTTGCTCATGTTTGACAGAAGCTATTACCGATGCACATATTGTAGCACTCAGAACTCTTGGGCAACAAAGCAACTGCAAAGGTCCGTAATTTCCCAAAAAAAAAAAAAATGCTAAGGTCCGATGACTACCCGCCCATGTTCGAGATCATGTACAAAAACCTGCAATCAGAATCAACATACATTCCTAACCGTAGTGCAGTATACGTAACCAGAGAGAGAGAGAGAGAGAGAGAGAGAGAAAGAGGGAGAGGTAGAGGGATATACCTTCGATTTCGATTCCAGTAATCTCACCTTCCGGTTCGATCGATTTCTTCTCTTGTTCGTGTGGTAAACCCTAAAAACCGAGAAATCGATTTCAGTACAAATCGAACCAATACGAACCAGATACAGAGAGAAGAGAAGGGAGAGAGATTAGACCTTCGATTTTGAAGATTTGGTAGGTTTTACTGCTATTTCTTCTTCGTGCTGATCTATAAAGATGGGAGAGAGATTAGCCTTAGTATTATATGAAAGTAGAGGGCAAATACTAACGTGGTGATCTATAAAGATGGGGAACTTGTACGTCGATGAGCGCGCCCTCCAAATCTCTGGGCTTCCAATTCCCAGTGACGATGAGGTAATCATTCCCTTCTCCTCTTGCAGAATTGGGAAGATCTGTGATAAATTGTTGGGTCTTACTTCTGCTTTGAGGTAGTAGGTATGATCATTAGTGGCTACCACGCTATACATCCTACGGATGTCCCACCAACCTAGGGTGAGACTTCGGAGTTTGTTGAGAGCTAGAACGCTCATCACAACATGGACGAAATTAGGACACAGTTGCATAGGGTTGAGCCTACATCTCTCACATACCTCGCAGAATAAAAAAATCCTATGGCAATCTAAGGCCACACCTGACTATGAATAAAACAGGGATGTGAATCCTATCCACTGTTTGGTCAAAATCTGGAAGGGTTCTAGGGCCAAGCAACCTATGCCCAATATCATCGGAGATATTGTAATCCCGACAAAACTTAGCCATTTTTTGGTCTATGTTTACTAAGTTTATCATCCTCCCCACCATGGCTCAGAAAAAAAAAACCTAGAAAAGACAGGACAAAAAACCCAGAAAATGATTGCGACTCAAAGATAGGGATTTGGAAAAAGAGTGAGTACTTACTGGTGAGAACGGAGTGTTTACTGTGTTTTTATGGTGAAAATGGAGACGGAGAATGGGAGTTTGATAGGTGCGCAAATGTGCCAATTTACACTCTAATTTATTCTAGTTATGTCCGTTTATTGTATTATTGGGAGTTCAATACTCGTTTTCCTTGTTTCAGGGCTTGCGCAGCAATTAAATGACACTATGGCTCAGTTTGGATGGCAGCAATCTTGAGGGGGAATAGGAATGTAATGCTTTCTTTCCATGATTCCAATGTTTGGAACAAATAGGAATGTGATTCCATGTTTTTCTGATTCTGGCGTTTGGAATAGACAAGAATAGGAATGTGATTCCTGATGACACATTCAACCAAGAATCACATTCCCAAACTGAGTGGGAATCTGATTCCTCCCTTACCCCATGGGAATCTCAGATTCCTGGTTCATTCAATAAGAAAAGGAAATATTGATTTTAATAATTTCCAAAATAATTGTTTCCTACGTAAGATGGCTCAATTAATCCAAACACCGTGATAAATTACTCCAGGTACCAAATTCCTAGGAATTTGATTCCCAGTAATTACATTCCTATTCCTATCCGAGGAAATTCCCAGGAATTTGATTCCCGGTAATCACATTCTTATTCCTACTCGAAATTTTGGTCATCCAAACACAGCCTAGAGCTAAATTGAGAATTATTTCATGCAACTGGCAAAATTCAGAAGAGCTTTTACACGTGCATGATGGGTGGAGCCTAGCTAGTTGAATTGAATTGGTTTAAGGCCTATTAAGAAAATGGAATTGGCAGGAAAGGATTTCTTTCCTAAGCTATTGGTTTATATGGCCGAGAAGGAAAAAGAAATGGGCCCACTAAATTGCTATTGGAAGGGAAATCTTGCTGCCCATACGGAAACCTTGGCAATTAGCAATCCCTGAATTGGAAAACAATCAGTGATTAACATTATAAAAAGGCAGCAAGAGTTTGGTTCAAGGCATCTCGGAATCTCACGAATAGCAAAAGGAAGCCGCATGAGGTTGCGGCTGGAATTGGAGTTTAACTCCATGATCGGCTAACGCTTTGGCTAGGGTAACGAGGATATCTTTCCGAGTAACATGATTGTTTAGATTTTTAGGGCTTCTATTCAATATTTAGTTGTATGACTTTAGATGATTCATAGTTTTTATGAAAGCTATAATTTTTCCGATTTGTCTTTTGTGTTTGTATACATGATATCAAGCACCGTTATACAATTGTTTTACTAGCTTTTGTATTCATGATTTATCTTTTGTGTTTGTATTCATGATATCAAGTACCGTCATACAATTGTTTTACTAGCTTCGAGATAGTCTTTGAGATAGATTATACGACGTGAAACGGGTCGTGCCGCCCATTAAGTCCAGTGAGACGATACGTGCCGTGTTGAGATAGTCTATATGGAGTACAAGTCTTGATTATATTTTTGGAAATTATCGATAGGAATTGCTACCCTATCGGTGGTCTGGTCATATGTTGAAAGAACCCTAGATTTCATCACAATTATATTATAAGGGGAGGGTGAATCGAAACCCTAGTCCCTTCTCTCCCTTGCTTTCGAAACCTTTACTGTTTTTCTAGTTAATTTTAGTTTCAACAATAAAAAACCAATGTTCTTTTCCTCTTGAATTAAACTAGAAATAGATTGAATATATAGTAACTTAGCTTTTCATTTCCCGTGGACTCTTAACCACTGTTCTACGGAGTAGTAGTTAACTCCAAGTTTTATAAATTATATTTTTGGTACAAAAACGATAGACCAGAGTATTAACGATGAACGGAGCTCTGGTACAGTAGAGATGGCAGAAACGACCTTTCTCTTTCTCTCTCTACTTCTAGAAGATGAAGTTCAAAAATGAGGAGGGAGAAAGGAAATTTGGGGATTTGAAAAAGGGTAATGATGATTTTGGTACAAAACCCCCACGAAGTAAGGCATGAATGAGGAGGGAGAAAGGAAATTTGGGGATTTGAAAAAGGGTAATGATGATTTTGGTACAAAACCCCCACAAAGTAAGGCATGACGTACGCGAAACGTCGTATGAGGCCATCATTTGGACTTATCAGATACAACACGAGTCTCTTCACATCAAATGAAAAAGTAATTTTTCCTCCCACGTGATGGAAGGATATGCTAAAATGATTATGACTTGTGAGTATCTTGGCAGCGGTATACCAAACAGAGGGTGGAAAAGCTTTGAACATCATTAACGAGCAGCAATGAGGGGCAAAGCTGGGGAGCAATTGGAGAGGATAAAACCCAATTGTATAAGAAAAATGTGTAAACACGAGCAGACCACATGCTTGGTCAAGACACCACGTGAGGGTGAGTTAGTTCGGTAAGACCAAATAAGTACGACCTAAGTCCTAACCGAACAAGACAGACCACGTATAAGGCCGGGATTACGCAATAAGATAACAATCACACCACGTGACAAAGGACTAGCTCGGCACCAACCACGTGAGGGTGTCTCAGGTCATAGCCGAGCTAGTTAGGGCACGAATATGGCCAAAATCATACTATGGGATGGTAACAACACCAGGAAAGGGTATAAAGAACAATATACCGAGCTCAGTGTAGCTCGGCATTCATATGGAAGGTCTTACAAGGCCTACGCCGAACAGTATGCCATGTCAGCCAAACCGCCCTAAGAGAATAAGGCGGCAGAACGTTCTAAAAAGATCTGGATTAGCATCTTTCATGATAAGAGGTGGATCCCGTGATTTAAGGGATTAGCACGAGCATTCCATATTGGATTAGGATTGTGATACAAGGGCAAAATCCTAGTGAGGATTTCATTGCATAGCCATACAGAAATGGGTCAAATATAGAAAGGAATCCTACCATAAGAAGAACTCTTGTGTACGTAAGATTGTTATACCTAATGGGCCAAATCTCAATAAGTAAAGGTTTCTTATTACAAATAGGAAACTAAGGCACCGAGAGGCCTTGGCCAACAAGTAAAACTACATCTATAAATAAAGCATTAGACCCATGAAAAAAGGTACGATGAAACTGACTGTTATAGGCATTGTGACTTTCGCTTATTTAGTAAAAACTATTACTAACTTAAGCATCGGAGGGCCTTTGCCGACGAGAGGCAAAGGTGCTCTAACTAGTTGTTCATCTTGCAGCGTTGGGGTTTCTGTGAGAAGCACGTGATTGATCTCCTAAAGAAGAAGATAAAACCATACGTGGATTTATTCTTTGTACACATGTAACTACACTACAATTAGCTAGCCTATGAGAAGATATGTATATAAAATTCCTATCTAGGGGTCATATGACCACTATTTGTTAAACGCAGCGCCGCCAGTGAGCCATGATATAGGTTCGGGATGCTGTTTTTGAATGGGGGTCTATTGCTATTGTTGTATATTTTTTGAAAAAAGAGGAAAGTGTGGGGTGGTGGTTTCAAATCCCTTGATTGGTTCAACAAGTCTCCCTCAAGCTCCTTCTACCTGACAAAGCAACCGTTACTGCCACCCTAGTAGTTGTTGACGTAAGGCACTCTAACGCTTAAGTTAGCTCTTCGAGATGGAGAGAAAAGAGTACAAAAAATTTCAGATCTAAGAACGGCATACCTCTCCCTAGGGTTTATCCCAGGGTAGATATAGACAATTTGTACATGTTTTCTTAGTCTCTTGTGAACGGCAAGAGTGTCTAACGTCACCCTTCACCACTTTGGTTAGTGACATCATGGACACGTAGCCGAACCCACGTGCTCACTGCGTGACACCAAGATAATATCTCTGACTGACTTCCAAGTCAACTCATGGGTCGAAACCCTTTGGATGAATTGAAATCGCTTGATCCCAATGCTGGGCCAATGTGATCGGCTATACAAAATGGGTGGGCTGTCAGTTTGGCCCACGCACATTGGGCCCCTCGAGCCATTCACGAACTCTAGTCTACCCCATAGTAATAGGCCCAATTAGAGTCGGGTTCGGCCCACGACAGAAGTTTAAGTGCAAAGTCAGTCTGTCCTAGACTTTATTTTTACTCAAAAAAAAAAAAAAGATTGATTCCAATCATGTTGTCTTTAAATGAATATCTTCGAGATACTGTTTTAAGATCCGGCCAATTAATCTTTTAAATCACAATTTTTCATTATTTGTGTTAAGATCCGGCCAATTAATCTTTTAAATCACAATTTTTCATCATTTGTGTGAAAAATCAAGATGTTTCAACACTGATAAGAGCTTAATTTGTGAGTGTAAAAGAAAGAAACAAAAAATTGGGCCAGGGGGGCATGCCCCGCCATGTTGCTCCGCCCCATCATGTTCACACCTCCCCCACCACCTCCAACATTCCCATTGACCACACTACTAAGAGCATCTCTAATAACCTTCCATATCACCAACCAAAGCGAAATTATAGCATGAGGTTTCATTCTTGTGGTCAAATTCAGCTGACAACATTGTTTTGGCCATCTGTGTCACACAAGACGTGTATGCAGAATCTAATATTGTTTTGTGTCAAACAATGTTCGAGTTTGTGAAATTATCTACTAGTTTTGTGTTTCAGCTAGTAAATAGCTGTCACACTATTTAAGAGAGAGAGAGAGAGAGAGTGAGATGGGGGCAGGACGTGAGCTGCAGATCTGATCATTTGGAAACATAGCCATTTCATAATGAGGGAAATTTTGTCAATCGGAGGACCCGAGGCAGGAAAAATTTCACTCCAATGGAGAAAAGAAAATGTAGACTGGGCCTCTTAAGCGACTAAATTTGGCCTCTAGCCCAATTGTTTGTCCTCTAGCTTACAATGGAATTTCACAATCTTCTTTTCTCCGCACTATAGGATATTAGTATGTAAAAGCTTGTTAAAGTGTGAACCATAATGTAGGACCCACTGCAACATGCCTCTTCGAAACTTACTCTCTGACCAAACCGGGAAGGGATTAGCCGAGGTACCATGGAACCAAAAAGAAAATGAATTTGTTCTCTTTTTAAGGAAGGAAAGATCCAGACAATGGATGATCTTTTTGAATTGAGAACCATAGCCGTGAGTCCCATGACGACAATGATTTAGCATCATATTTTCTAAGGATGCTATACCTCTGGTAAACCAGGACTATGCTTGAACAAACAAAGGCGCAAGTAAGGTATCTCCTGTTCATCTGTTCCTAACGCACGATTTGTGAAAATCGCCTCGCCCAAAGTCTTGAAGCTTGATGACGGTGTTGAGAGTACAATTGGGGAGGGGAGAAGGAAAGGAATTTCAGAATAGAGATCCCGACCCTGATCAATACCAAATGGCAGGATAGTAACAAGAAGATCATTCTCAACAGTAACCACAATGATTCAACGTGTCTTCCCAATCTGCCTAAGATAAGGGAGAATTTTCCTGGTTTAGGTACTCATTAAATCAAAAAAAAACAGCACACCTTTTGATTGTGACTGAGTTTTTGTGGGGAGAGTTAGATGAACAGCCTGCCTTCTTCAACAAAATTTACTCCGATGAAAAACAATACGATAAAATTGAATCCTAAGAAAAAGGAGAACGCTATTAAAAAGGACTTCATAATTGCCACTGGTTAACCGCAGTGATTGTGCTTCAAATCTCAAAGCTAGCGGCGGTGAAACTGAGCACCTCCACCTCATTTCATTACCATAATATTTGTGAAAAAGCACCCCTTTGCTTTTCCATTGAAAAGTTCCGTCTTGAGATGTAGAAGGAGAAGGAAAACAATGAATTTTGCTTTCTGTCCGATTCAATAAAATCCCTTTACATGTGTGTTCGCTTTTCCTACACAACGTAGAGCGCACCACCAATAACGGATTGGGGGATGGTATAGTGCACAAAATGCACTGTCGTGTAGTGCATCATCCTACTGTCCAATTCGACAATGTACGGCTCGGATTTAATCCGAGCAATGAATTTAATCCAACCGTCTATTGTTTGGATTAAATTCGAGCTGTGCATTGTCGAAACGGACGGCCGGATGTAGTGAGCTACACTGTGTAGTGCATTTTGCACACTATAGGTCCCCTGGTCCCCCACTAATGGATTTCTTGGAGGAAACAGTTTCCCTCCAAATACTTCCAATGAAATGCTAGACGATTATGCAAAAAGGGAAAGTTGGAAACTAAATTTATATGACTTTCCTTTGGATTTATACGGAAAATGGATTTTTTTTTTCACTCTTTTCCTTACATTCACCTTTCTTAGGAATTAATTTTTTCGGGTGGCATTCCTAATAAATGAACAGAGGCTCGATCGGCCTATCTCATCGCCAGTCAATTCCATAATACACCAACATATATGAATTGCATATACAAGAGTTTAGAATGCTTCATCATCAGGTACTGACCTAGTAATAGGTATTGACCACCTCCCCAAGTGAGCAGTGTAATTTATGCACCTGATAACGCCTCTTCCAGCTGATCCATCAGGGAAGTCAATAACACTGATGCTACCTGCGTCGAGATGAAACGAACCCATCCATTCTTTGGTCAGATTCAGGCAGTGCCTCATCAATGCAATGTGAGCCACAGGATGCCCAACTGCTACAACAATGTTTTCCGACTCAGATTCAGTAGATAGTTCCTGTAACAGAGATTTCCAGGCCTGTCCTAACTGATCCCATATCTCTGTCTTTACTTCATCTTTTTATCCATTTAAGAAACCAGACTGAAGACATGGAACTTCAGTTGCATCCTGTGGAACAAACAGGGAGCAGAATTAGGACATAATGATCTGCACTTGGATCATGGATTTCGTGAGAGATTAACTAATGGAAGGGTAAATGATTGGGAACTCGATGAAATACATTTAGATTCTTCATCTTCTTCTCATTTCCTCAGTAAATACGTAATGTAAAAACACAACCTCAAAATCCTCCTGGATTTTCAAACATTGTCAACACGCAGAAGCCCAGTGTATGAATGATATTGTGCGTCAGCCCTTGATTATTTGCATGATGTTATGCCTATCTATTCAGGTTGCTTTTATTCTATTAACTCTGCTACTTGGGGCTGAGATCTAGGGTGTTTTCCCTATGAAACGAGAGAGGGAAGAGGAAAAGAAGAGAGACACAGGATAGTTAACCAATGTTCAAGAAAACAAAGCAAAAACCATAAACACGTTGAATCAGACCAAAGATATTGCCGAACAATTCTTAGATGGAAGAGACAATTCCGGAAGAAGGCATTATATAATCAAGTCATCAATCATCGACTTGAGATTAGTTTCAGGGAAGCAGGCGCAATTGTTGTTTTATAAATTTATACTCTACTGGGTTGGTTTGTTAAAGCAAACTGACAATACTAGTACATTATTTTTCACACATGATTGTAATACCATAACACTGCCGCTATTTTCCTGCCTCTACTTGGCAACCGGACTGAACATCAAAGAATTTTTCAATAGAAGACTTATGTCACTTGCCTTCTTTGATTGTTGAAGAATGCTTTCAACATCAAGGTCCTGCAACTGCTTCAATTCCACATAGCGAGGCACACAGTCAGCACCCAAGCAATCAGCAGCTTCTTGAATCTACAGTCACAAGCACCAATGGGCATTGACTTCTGACAAATGCCTAACTCTGACAAAGTGTGAATTAAAATGCAAAGGCACAAAGAACAGTGGAGAGAGCTTACACAGGAGATGACATTAGCAGTCTCAACTGAAGCCACTTTAGGGCTGCTGACTATAGCACTCACCTTCAAATCAAGAAGTAGCTCCGCAGTTTTCTGGGACTATCGTGTATCCAAGAGACAAAATCAGATCCTAAACCCAAGTATCTTGAGTTTATAATACCGGAAGAGAATTATGTAAGGGCCGGAAGTCAGTCGACTCAGTCCAAAGCCAACTGAGGGGGCAATATTCCATTGGGTAATGGTGGGGTCCACTTTATCACCATCTGATAGTTCCCTAACACCTTAGTCACTCGGAGCCCAACAATCAGTGACCAGCATTTTCGATAGTGAAATGAGAAAGCTGCTGTACCTGGATAATCCCAAGCATATTCATAGGTGTGTCACCAGTGCAAGGAATGCTAGCCTGTCAAACAAGTAACATTAAATATGTCATATAAACTGACTAGGGATAAGGATTAACTGAAGATATGGACAACACCAATAGAGACTATACTGATAAGGCAGTCAAGATATATAAATCGAATTGCCAGAATCAAGAGAACTGCAGGTCACGAATTCCATAAAATCCATGAATAAACAAAATGAGAGAATGATGTACACAGAAACCCCAACTCTCAATAAAAATAGATTCATACCTCTGAATTGCCCTGTGAGAAACCATGGCAGACAAGAACGATCCCGCTTACTGGTTTTTCTGCCAGCGGAACTTCCAGCAACAGGTGAATTTGAGGTCTGCATTGATTATAACGCAATTATGTCCTACACTTGAAAGGAACCTAGATGACAGGACAATAAAGCCCATGGTAAAAAATCAAATTTGAGAAGAAATTTACCTCAATAACTACATTAAAATGGATTCTATGTTCTACAAATATATGCATTCAACCTGCTCTAGTACAACTCAGACATAAAACGCTTAATGGTTGTAGCAAACCATTTTGTGGGTCAACAAAGAAGGTTTAAAAGAACTCATATTTCCTGGAGTTAGTTATCCAGTTAGAAATCTAAAGTCTTATTTTTCTTCGCAAACTTTAGATAGACATTTTTTTAGGTTGCCTCTTAATTAACAAGAGGATGAACTCTATGAGTTAGATCCAAACGCATGAGACTCCCATAAACTACTAAGCTAGGATCTGGAAAAATAGTGGTACATGCTCCTTATTTGATAAAAAGAACAGATTTTATTGAACACTTATCAGCAACAAAAGTGATGACTGGCCAGCTAAGGGTCCTACTGACTTGGTCGGGTAAACCTGTATACTCATGGATGTAGAAGTAATTTGCTGATAAAAAAATAAGGATGTAGACGTAGTGCCTGGTGGGTTTGAATTAAAATCCAAAACCAACTCAAAAAAATTCCAACCATTTTGCAGGCTATAAAAAGAGATCTTGAACAAAGAATTGGCAGATACCTGATTTAAGCGATTAAGACATATATTAGGAGACCCACCCTCTATTCGTGGGGTGAAATCCAGCACACTCACACCACAATTGCTTTGGAGCAAAATCCTGAAATACTCGGTGCCTAGTCCTAAATAAGCACCAAAGGAAAAGAGAAGAAAATCTGCTCAAAATGACAGATCAAAAATTCTGACAGAAACAAACAACCGAGATAGGAAGTACTACCAATAGCTGTTGCAACGAGAGCCTGATTAACAGCATTGTGAGCAACCACAAGAACAGACCTGCTTTCATGATTTAAGATTTTTGTCCAGCAGTTCCTAGCACGAGCCCATAACTCCCTCACTGGATAATGACCATCAATATTAAAATTTGGGGCATCTATTTGCCACTGGCGAAAAGCTGATCCGAACTTTGCTTTGCCCTCGTGCTTTAGGAGACCCTAAAGTCAACACTGGAATCAGCAATTATTAATATACCACTTTTCCTTGACTTATAACGACTGCCTATAATTGAAGAACAATTAACTCATATTACGGCGCATATAGTTGAAAAGATGTTGAGAACTCAAACTTACTTGAAAGGAGTAAAGATCAATTTCCCTCAGGTCGGCGTCAGTTATTATCTCCTCCTTGCGAGCACTCCAAATGATTTCAGCAGTTCTCTTTGACCTAGTCAGTGGACTGAGACAAAGAAACCAATAAACGGTAATTGGATTATGAAGAATATCAAGAGTGAATTCTAATCGTTACTTGACATTTGCCTCAATTATCTATATCAGGATCATTATGACCAAATGAATGAATTAGCGTAGCGTGTTGCACAAAGAAGGGATTGCACCATACCATTGTACTTAATATCAAAACAAACAATTTTAAACTCGACAGGAAATGGAAAGCAACATCACCAAAATAAACTAATGTCACTCCCATCCTAGATAACAAACATGTGCTTTGAAGTGGTACCCTGCTAAAAAGTACCCCAAAACACCCATTCTCTTTACTAAAAAGACCGATGCTTGATGGAATCAGAAAAGCTTCTGATGGCAAGTTTGATAGTACAATTTACAAGAACAAGCCTTATGTCGGACACTTTCAACAAGTAATCCAAAGCCTTATGCTGCTATAATGCCATCTAGCTTTCAAATAAGGGATATCAAAATTCAAAACTGTGTCATTTGAATAGACTACCGTCAACACTCAGTCACTCTAAATAGACAAAAGTTATGTTTCACTAGTTAGACATTGACCACATTACACCGGAGAACTAAACCCTCAGGAGATATTTACATTGCAGTCTTGCAGCTTTCCCTCGATTTTTTATTACGCAAGCTTAACGCCCTGTTTGGAACATGAGGAAAAGAAAGGAAAGGGAAAGGGAAAACAAAAGAAAGTGTGGAGGAAAATTTGAGGTGCTTGAAACTTTGTTTTATTATTTTCTTCCCAATTTCCTCTCAAACCAAACAATGGAAAACATATTTCCCGTCCTTGCCTTTCCTTTCTTTTCCCTAGGTTCCAAACAAATTACTAATGCCCCCCTTTTGACTTGCATGGTGCTAGAAGAGCTAGATAGGTAAAACACAACACATCGGCGTTTGACTTAACTACTTAGCAGAGTGCGTTGAAATCCTTCATGTAGTTACCCAAAAATCTAAGTAACACACATGATACATATCTTCTATCTCCAATCCATCTTCCGCTCTGGTTTATTACTAAATCTGTTAAATTTTTGTTGACCTCGAACATTAAATCCCTTCATTTGAAATCCACGTCTATCCACCGGGGCTTTAAAGCTAATTGGCAACATATGATTCCGAATATAGCCCCTTGAAGTAAGTTCTCAAAAAATTCGGGAAGCAAATAGCAAGAAATTGGAGAAAACAAAAATACGAACTTCAAAGCGAGCGAAGTCGAGCACTGAAACCAGACCAAGAAAAGCAGACATCGAACGCATCATCGATGAGCATTGCTCTGCCCGTGCCTCACTAAAACCACCCTCTTCGCTGCCCTAATCGACGGAAACGGCTCCGCTTCCCCCAATTTCGAGCTCAACCCTCCCTCTACCTCCGTCGGTTTTCCGATCGGTTTCTTGATCTCTTTCACTGTTGAAGTCAATCGAACGGTGAAGGGAGTAGTGCTGTGTTGGTTTTGAGTGGTGCGAGTATGGATGAATTTGGTTTTTCTGTGATTTCCGCGCTGCGAGTGTAACTGCTGCGGTTGCCGCTCAAATTTTGTCGTTATGCGGTTTGTGGTTACCGTTGTTCTATGATTATAGCGTATTTCTACGAGTTTTTTTTTTTGACCTTTTTTATCCCCTAAACTATCCACATTTTTTTTTATACGTGGTATCTAAACTAAAAATATCACATATTTCGTCCCTAAAGTATTTGATTGCACTCCATTTAGTCCAATCATCAACAACATCCAATTTTTTGGACGGAAAATAGTTTATGCGAATAGATATGTGCACACAGATCGCTCCGTGTAGCCCACTTCGGAGTCCCACATGAATAATTTGAAACGTTTAATTTCTAAAAATATGTTTTCAACTGGCCTTTTGTAAAAAATCAACTCAATCGAATATCTGTAAGTGTTTGATCTAATCGTTTAGTTTTTCATTAATTTTAAATACGCAATAAAAAATTAGGATGCAATATCAAGCACTTAGAGTTATCCGGTTGAGTAGATTTTTTTATAAGATGTATTTTAAAATTAATGAACGGAATAAATTGTTCATGTGAGACTCCAAAGTGGGCCCCACGTCACAATCTATACGCGTAAACTATTTTTCGTCCAAAAAAAAGTAGATGCCATTAACAATTGGACTAAATGGGTTACAATTAAATAGTTTATGGACAAAATAAGTGATTTTTTTAGTTCAGGAACGACATAGAAAATATATGAATAGTTTATGGGATAAAAGTAAAAAAAAAACCTCCATCTATCAATCATATTAACTAGGAGTTTAGCATCAACCATTGCATTGTCAACCAGGAGTTCTGAACACATTGACTCCGACGCAGACGTGGTCAGTACTGTTTTTTTTTTTTTTTTGATGAATTGGTCAGAACTGTTTGATATGTGTAAATTCTACACTATGATAATCACTTTGTTCACTTCACATTTCCAAAAAAAATTCCAAAAAGATTATTTCCTCATCTCTCCAATCATTAATCATATTTCTCTCTCTACTCATACCCCTCTTTCCAATCATTATTCTCATTTCTCTCTTTATCTCTCTCCAATTATTACACTTCTCTCTAATTATTACTTTTTCTAAAAACTCATCCAAACACTATCTCCAAAATATTTTTCAAAATATTCTTCTCAAAATTATCAACCAAACACAGCCAATATGTGTGAAATCTCCTCGCATCATGTGATACATCTTCACCTGTATCAGACATTTTGTTCAAAACTATGTCCAGGCGTTGTGTCCGAAGCATTATTCTTCTCTCTTTATTGATTAACTCAACTAGTTAACTCTTTTTGATTCACAACAGAGTTGTGCCGTTCATATGAGCATATAAACATATTAAAAATCTAACAGTTATCTTAATCCCCAATTGATGGCGTATGCCTGTGGAGGACTAGAAGAGAACTAGAGACAATCAGACAAACCTAGCTTTCAAGAATACATGAGCGGATCCTCTATGCCTTCAAAAATAGTATATATCATACTTGAAAAATTAGATTGATCGGAAATCATATCAACATGAACAAAATACATTGCTTTTGAAAAATAAATAAATAAATACTAACAGCTTGATTGAGAACCAACTCAACCAACTTTTAAAACAAACGGCTAATATAATTTTGAGAATAAATTTCAAGACAAACATATATCGTTGATATGGATAACATTTACACTGACCAAAATGACGAACAGCCCGGGTCGTCAAATTAGACCAGGATATAATTGACTTCAGATTCCAGGTACAAAGAAAACACAGCCATCCCATAGTAACAAGACTACTCCTCCATGCGATTTTCCTCGGACTGCTGCTGAGAAACCTTGACTTTGATCTTTGGTAAAGTAAGAGAAGCCTCTTTTTGGAGGGATGAAGGAGCCTTGACCATGTGGATACTCTGCTCCAGCTCCTTTGCTGCTTCCTTGTGCTCCTTGGCTCTCTTTCCTTTCATCCTGTACATATTTTCACGTATTAAGCAGAGAATTAAAAAAAAAAAAACTACTAATAATAACATTAAAGAGCGAAACCAATTTATGATGCTCTTTAAGGCCAAATAGCAAGGGAAAGGAGGGAAACCTCTGTGTATGGTGACTGGCCGCCCTTTCAACTCTGACTTTATCAATCTTCTTGATGGCCTTCAGAGTGTTCTCGGCAAGATTCCTATCATATCTCTCTGGCCTATTTCGTTTCCTCTCAAACTCAAAAGTTGAATCCTTCCAAGTAGAATAGGAAAGAGAAAAAGAAAATTATCACCTGAATTTACATCAGGTACAAGGGGAAGATGGAGGGAAGACCAGTATATAAAACTGTATCAAGCTTCTTTACCTGTGTCATATCCTTTCCATGCAATCTCCGATAAGCCTTGGTCCATTTAACTTTACGCGGATTCCTCTTCATCTTAAAGTTCTTGTGACATTTTGACCGACAAAACCGGAATATCTGTATTTGCAGTGTTTGTCAGTAGTCTTAAGTCAATAAGCAATATTAACGGAAACCTGACCATTGACACTAACATTGATTATACATAATCATCAAGAAATTAAAACATAAAGAGATAGCACCCAAATAAGAGATATTTCTAGACAATTGTTTTGTTATGCAACTTGAACAAAATGGACTTAAGGCTTCCTGAGTAACTTGAGCTCAGATAAAATGAGACATAAAAGTAATTTAAGTCAAACCTTGAACCAATCATTCACGTCTGCACATGGTGCCATTGAACAATGAAAGCACATCACTTTGTGAAACCACTAAGTGGACATAAGTCACATAACCATGTAGACAAATTTTAAATAATTCCCTATAGAATTGGAAAGCCAGCTTGGTCAGGTTTGTGTATATTGCAAAAAGTTCATAGTTTTACGGAAGAATCAATTTCTGGACAGTTAACTAATTTCCTTGTTTGATCACAATAGTTACTGTGGAACATCATTGTTCTGCTATCATATACTCCAAGAAAGAAAATAGTAGGACAAAGTGTTACAGAAGGTTACCTTTGCATCGTTCCTAACAAACTGAATACCATGTCCAGGATACACAGTAGAGGAGCAGAACCAACACTTTTCCAATCTCATGGTGACTGGGGGTTAGCCAAAGACCCTCTATTTTCTGCAAGAAACGGCACATATTATGTAAAAGGTTGACCAAACACACATTAGTTTGTCCTTAATAAATTTCCAATGGCCTCAATATGATGCAACAAGAAAAGCCATGTTCACAAAAACATAATTTGACATTAAAAATGACAGCAATATATATAAAATGGTATATGTATACAAACACACACACATACACATTTATTCCATTTCTTTATAGTTTATACCAAAACACACACACACACACACACACACATATAAATAAGTTATTCCATGTTTTTAATATGGAAGATACCTATGTAGCACGGCCACCAACACAGATACAGACCCAGACACAGGAATTCTAAAGAAATGAACATGGGCACGGCAGGGGACACGGCAATGTCCCCTTGTCCCCCGCGTGTCCCCTTGTCCAATACACGAATATTGCAACCTCTAGGAGTGTCGGTGCTTCATAGTTCATAAGCAATGACTGCATTTGAAAGAATCAAAAGTAAAGTAAGGGCAGCATGAACTATTAACCACGCACTAGAATCATAGAAATCATGCCTTGCTGGTTTACGTTTCTAAACATAGGGCCCTCATCCATGAAAATTGGATGCATTCATAACTCAACGCTCCTTGTGGGAGAGCCAATGACTTGAATTGGGAACTATTAATATGCATAAGTGGATCCAGCCACCTCTGCTTATGAGACTCAAACGCAAGTGAGAGCATGTGTCCCTCTAGCAAGCAGAGCATAGCACTTTGGTCAAAGGCCTTAGGGGTAAACCAAACATATCCTTTGTGTTAAGACTCAAACACAAGTGCTATCTGAATTTTTGACTACGCTAGTTTGTTGCATTTCCATTTTGCACCGCTCTCTCAATTAATGTTTTTAACTTTAGGAAGGTAATAAGCATTTTAGGATTGACATGGTCAAGTGAACCTATTTCTAAATTATTGATGCAATGGTTGCTCAAATTTTTACGAATTTTGTACTTTCTCGATTTCAATTGCCATAATTTTGCATTTCCATTTTGCCATAATTTTGTTCAGTAAACCTAGATTCGTGTCGAGAGTAGTATCTCTCAAGAGCAACATGTACAACAACTAGAGCCATAATACATGTTGTTTGCATTTGCTTGATCAAATTAGTGACAATGATGAACACCTCGGTCTCCTCCGTTGAACAATCTAATTCATTTCCAGTGATATTTTCCATCTAGTAACACATTATCAAAATCATGAGAAACTAAAACACGAACAAATAGCACATATTTCCAGCAAAAGAAAGAGGGAAAAGAAAATACAAAATAACAAGGCCAAAGCATTCAAGCCAACAAAATAGAACCGTGCCTCCTATGTAAGATTGTATTCCAACAACAGCACCATCCCTTATGTATAAAGCACTTTTTCGACAGTGAATAAGTAGTGTCTTTTATTTACAAATCCAAACTGCTGGATTTGATGTTTTCATTAGTTTGTTAAATTGTCTTCTTCATTGATAGTTCAAGTTCTGTACTTGATCATCCAAATGGTGTGTCATTATCCTACATGAAACTTGGGTCTGCAAAAAAAGCCCTGAATTGTATGGTAAGAGGGACAGCATTGTGAGAAAGTGACTCAACTTGCAAATTTTCTCAAGTTTGCTTTCACCCAAAATTAGAGAAACAAATGTGTACCCATTATCAGTTTACAAATCAATCGTGGTGATGTTGGGGTACCCATTTTTTTTGCAAACTCATATTCAAATATTTGTAAAGGAAAATCAAGTTTTGCCACATGATTCTCATGGATGTGATGTTTTTGTGAGAAAAGGACCCGTTATTGCTGGAAAAAACCTCTTAACAGCGAGCTAAACTGAAAATGAATGGACTGCTACTCATGGGAAAGCAACTTCTGCTACTACTTTTGCTCTTTAAAGAAGAACTTATTCTACTTCAATGTAGCCCACTTCATAAAGGAAGAAAACGAGGCACAACCATATCTGTTCACTGATTAAAAACTCCATCACAAATTCAAAAAATTACTGATTATAAACTAAAGATGAAAGGGCGGACGAACGACTCTGTTAACATTAGCTAGACTCCATGGAGAACGAATATCAGGCAGATCTACACTAATCAGCTTGAAAATATGTTTCATCCCTGGACATTCAACACCAGAGAGAGAAAACGAGAGCGAGCCAGAGAGAGAAAACGAGAGAGAAAGAGAGAGAGGGACGATTCATACCTGCTGCCGACGAAGTAGATCCGGAGTCCAGAGGTCTAGTGAAGAGAGAGAGAGAGAGAGAGAGAGAGAGGAACAACGGCGCTGAATGAAAAAGGAAGAAGACGTTGTCCAGGTTAATAGTTTGGATGGCAATTTTGTAAAAACCAGCCGACAGGGTACCGAGAAAAATAGTCCGGCTTTTAGTCCCACCCACCCCCAGCTTATTGGATAAAAATTGTCCTGGGATTGTTAATCCCATGCTATTTATTGACGAGTCAAACAGTATGTTGTTCGAGCTTAGTTTAAAATTCCAACAAGTATCAATAAAATGTTCAAGTTTAAATTTTCTTAACATAGCCGAGCGAGGAGATAAGTAGCTTGTAGAAGCTTAGTTTTAAATTATTGTAATATTTAAGATTGATTTCTTTAGACGAGACTTTTTAATGAATAAAACGAGGACTGGAGTAGTTTAGTTCGTTTATCAGTCCTACGAGCACGTAGCAAGATATGATACCCTCCATGTTAATGGACAGCTTTTATTTGGTTGGGCCACCTCACTATACTGGGCAATAAGAAGCATTCTGCCTTTATTTTCTTGGGCATCTTGCTTGTTTGGGCCCAATAATAAGCCGAACTTATATGAACTTTTTAACTGGGCCTTTTTAACATCTTGTGCAGATTACATTTAGGCCATGTGCAAGATGTTGATGAGTTTAGACAGAGAAGATGAACTGAGATGTCATGCAGAAAGACAATAGTCTTGTTTGTGAAGCAATGCTTGGGTTCCCTTTGAGGTTACCCTGGACCAGATTCTACAAGGGCCTCCAGGTAACTCAAGCCCATCATAATTTCTGAATTGGACTAGGCCTGTTTTTTATTTGGGCCCTAAACTACCTATACAAACGAAATCGGATTCATCAAATACCCATATAGAAAAAACCCGATTTATGACATTTTCATAACCTCTTTTTATTATTATTATTATTATTATTATTATTATTATTATTATTTTTATATATAACATAAAAGAAGGAAACTTTATTTTATTCTTATGCGAAAATGAGAAAAATAGTTATGTAGTTATGTGAAACAATCTATGGAAAAAGATACGTTGGATTGGCAAGATGGTATATCAAAAAAGATCTTATGTTCAGAAAGATTATCATTTTTAGTCTCGAACCAATACAAAATTGAGTATGTCCGATAAATTATTCTCTTTGTAATTATCGTTTTTGGTCTCGCACCAATACAAAATCGAATATGTAAAACAAATCATTGTATTTTTAATTCTTCTCCCTTGCAAAAAAAAAAAACACACCACAATTAGCGATTGTTGTTTGGTGATTACTTATTTGGAGAAAGGACAGAGAACAAATAAATGAAATTAGTTGCCATTGATTATTCAATGAAGCAAGAAAATTATGACAGGCAAGAAAAAGAATCATGGAGGCAGTGGAGAAGATGATTAGAGAAAGAAGAACAAGAGGATTACAAGCTTATCCTGAAGATTTTCTGCAACACCTTCTAATGGAAGAAGATCGCAAATCATGTGAAGATGAAGGCCTGTCACTATCAGATGAACAGATTAAGGACAACATTTTAACCATGATTATTGCAGGTCCAAAATCCCACTATTATTATATGAGCATATGGAGTGATTAAATGAAGACATAACCCTCAAGAAAAATGAGTGCTTGTATATATAATGCAGGTCAGGACACAACTGCTAGTGCTATTACATGGATGGGCAAGCATTTGGATGAAAACCAAGAAGTCCTTGACACACTTAAGGTACGTAAGATGAATCAAAGAAGCCAATTTTATGTATGCACACGTATATTCTCGAAGGTCGTGACTTGACTTGGCGTGCTTAGTATTATGTGCGAGTTTGAGTCACGAAAACCAGTCTCTCTGCAAATATTTGGATGTTACAATACCTACTAACGACCTTTCCTATACCAATTAAGAGCGTCTCTATTCGTTTCTCTTTTATTGATGCAAACTCAAAACTTGAGTAAAAAATCCTTATAATGCTCCTTTAGTCCTAACCCATACCTATCGCAAATTGAATTTTTACTCAAATTTAAACTCAAAATGAGTTAGATTCAAACCCTTGCACAAATTTTTGAAGGCAAATTTCACACTCTTATATTTACAGCTTTAACGTTAATGAACATTTTACTCAATTTTGTGCTTAATTAGTTTTGAGTTTGCTCATTGGAGTACCCAATACCAAATGAAGCTTTTACTTAGCTTTTTACCCAAATCTAAGTAAACATTTGGGTAAGGGGTGGAGATGCTCTAACGGCCCACAAATGCATGCATATTCTTTGTATGAAAAAAAATTATCTTGATGTTTGCAATATTCTTCCATCTAAGTCTCCTTTTTTCACCTTCTAAAAGACTAATACATAAAGCTGAAAAAAGTGTTTTGTTTATTAAACAGGCTGAGCAACTTTCCCTGGCAGAAAGGTCTTCATCAAAATCATTCCTAAAGCTAGAAGATCTAAATGACATGCCATACGCTTCTAAGGTTTCTAAACACTGAGTTCGATATCACATGCTTGGTTGATAATACTAATAAATACAGGAAATAAATTCCTAATTATAAATTAAGTTTGCTTGTTAATTAACAGAGATGGGTTAAAACAGGTTGTTAAAGAATCATTAAGGATGGCATCTATAGTACCATGGTTTCCAAGATTAGCACTTGAGGACTGTGAGATTCATGGTTTGTTTTCCAATACCTATTTTTTATACGGTCCTTCTATTGTCAACCTGCTGGAGTGACAATAAGCTAAAACTCTTGCATAGAAGAGTTAACTCTTACACGTAAGAGTTCCCACTTTTTAAAACTCTTACACGGAAGAGTTAACTCTTGCACGCAAGAGTTCCCACTTTTTAAACCTTAACGTCACCCCAGTGGGTAATTTTAGAATTCTCCCTTTTTAGACACTCACATGATTCAAAACTATATTTTCCCATGAAATTTTATTTTCACTTTATTGTAGGATATAAGATCAAGAAAGGGTGGAACGTTAACATTGATGCCAGATCATTACATCTAGATCCTACGTTATACAATGATCCTGACAAGTTCATGCCTTCCAGGTTCAGTGTAAGTCTCTTGTGATTCCAAAATCTACATCAATGGTGGAAATTAATAGTTCAAATTGGAGTGCTTAGTAATTGGGATTTAAAACTCTCTTTTCCCCTTTCTTTTTGACCTTGTATATCAGTATATTCATGTTGGACTTCCCAGGGGAAATGATCAAAGCTTCCAAGAAATTTTGAATGTTACCCGAAAGCTTAAGTTATTAGGAAGAGAGCTCCCAATTTTATATTAATTGACACCCAATGTGAAACTAAGTAATCTAATGTTCACCCTCACGTGCAGCCGCTTTTGAGTTCTGCGACATAAAAATTCTTTTTGTGTTTATCACTCTGCCACGGCTGCAACCTTTTCGCTGCATCTGTCATTGTAGATCGTGTGAATTGATTTTATTTTCAAAATATGGATGGAATGGGCCTCGTTTTGATAGAAAGAAACTTTGAATCCAACTCAAGAGCTCAAGCTATTACAGATGAGGATTTGGAGAGTCTGTAGCCCCCTGATCCGACTGTCTATTCTCACAATCGATGGTTCAGATTCGCGGATGTATTCTTATCGGTAAAAGTATACTCTTACCTTTAAGAGTTAACAAACATATCTAAATCGTTGATTGCGGAGATTAACGGTCAGATCGGGGGACTACAACCTTGTAGTGCCCCAATCCTACAGATGAATAGATGGAGAGTTCCTAATATTAGAATCAATGATCACCTGTCCTTACGCGACAAATATAGAACATTGGTACTATGTTATCGAATGATTGATATGGCGTCGAGGTACATGTAAGTTGACCCGGACACCTGAGTTATAAAAAAACGATTGATATGGTGTCTCTCTGTTTCTTGATAACAGGATGAATCAAAAGCAAACTGCTTCTTAGCTTTTGGACAAGGAAGGAGGACTTGTTTGGGGATGAATTTGGCTAGAGCCATGATGTTAGTCTTTCTCCACCGTCTAGTCACTACTTACAGGTGAGCTCTACATCTCAAAATTAAAGCATATCATTTAAATACCATAGCTAGTGGAAAAACTCAAATTCAAGGTATATTTCGTGAAAAATAAGATGATGACTAATTGTACGGCCAAAAAAAAAAAAAGAAGAGAAAATTAGTACTTCTAATATTTAACAGGAAAACGAAACTTTGATCAGGTGGAAGGTACTTGATTCAGATCCAAGCATCGAGAAATAGACGCTTTTCGTGAGATTGAAAAGCGGTTGTCCTGTCCACGTTACGCGAATCAGGGAGGACATTACTCCTCCATAAGAACAAATTATGCAGGTGCTCTTGGTAAGTTATGATAATGACTTGAGCTTGCAAAAAAGTGAAGATGGCCAGAAATTCAATGATTTTTTAGGCCAGTATATACCCGAATATATATGTCAAGAATTTAATAATGGTTTGTTAAACGTTGAATTAGGCAGCGGGTTTTACTTTGTGTGCATATGTTTGTATGATGAGGGAAAAGGTGAAATTAGGTAAATGTCATATATATTGAACCTCAATTGTAAGGAAAAGAATATGGTAACAGTACTAAAGTTGTTCAAAATAACTCATGTTATTTTTAGAGACACATGTCAAAAGTTTCCACAAGTAAGATCCTAGTTGCTTTGACAATACCACATCCTATTGATGTGAAACCGTAGGTTTTTTTTATTTTATTTATTTATTTATTTTAAGGTTAGAAGGTTAATAAGTTAGTAGATGCGCAGTCTCAAAATCGACATCTTGATGAACTTGGAACAAGCACTCAATCAACTGGACCAGCACGCAAGTTCGTGTAGCCATAGATTTGATTTATGCATTTGCTTACTTTCGGTGTATATGGAAAATTTCATCTAGTTACTGGTCCATTTTCACTAAATATAAACACATATAATAATTAAAACATGAATAAAAATTGGGGGAAATGATTTTCACCCCCTCCCTCCTAAATTGTTAACCACACTCCAGGGGAGTGCGAAAATCAACTCCAGATTAATTTTTGCACCACGCAAATTGTTAACCACACCTCCAGGGGGTGCAAAAATCAATCTAGAGTGATTTTCGTACTTTCCAAACTGTTAATTTTGGGGGATGCGAAAATCATTTTCCAAAAATAGGTGACATACAAGGGGATCGAGGTAATAACTATTAAAAGTTGGCCATGTCGCCCCTGTATTTTTACGTCCAGTTTTGTCACGTACATACTCTGTGGGGGGTGATTCTGGGGTGGTTCTTCCCCCAAGCAAAGCTAAGCTTCCTCCTCCATAAGAACCTACAAGACTCAACAACCAGTTAGGGCCACCCCGGCTACACTTGCTAGAGGGCACTCCGACGAGCAAGTTTTAGTACTTGAGAAAGAGAAAGCAAAGCACAAACTATTTCAAATCTAAAAGTGTGTATCTCTTTAGGGTTTATCCCTTGGTATTTGTAGGCATGGATGTACCTGCTCTCCAAGTCTCTCGTGCTCGGCACGAGCACATGACATCATCAATAACCGCTTCGGTCACGTGACGTTACCAATGACATTTTGCCACGTAGGCTTTCCAGAAGGTTCTAGAAACATCTACATGTATGCCACATAGCCTCTCCCATCCCATGTGCTCAAACAAATCTCTAAGGACCTTCCCGGGTTAGCTCATGGGTCGGGCTCATAGACCCGAACTGAAACTACCAAACTTGGAGATCCATTAATACATCCTGGATCCACACGGTGCAGTCTGGGCTAATAACTTCGGCCTATGACCGTTCGGTCCAATGGATATCGATACTTGAGCATGCTGGTCGCTTCTTGGCCTTCGGCCCAAAGTACGCTTGGCCCATTTAAGACTTGCCAAGCCGATGGGCCATATGGAACGAGATGAGCCTTCACTCAATCCATGATCGTTTGGCCCAACGGCAATGTTGGCTGGTACCTTGATTCCCGTATTGTTCATTGATACTGTTACTTCCATTTTGTGTTCACCCCACAATATGAGAAACTCTTCTCAAACGTGAAGCAATATTCTCGCGAAAGTTACAGTATTGCTCCCTTTCAGCACTATGATTTTGCTATGTACTGTGCAATATGCCCCTGCAATACACAAATCATGTCAAATATGTTTGAATATCAATAACTACTAATATGTATTTCGTAACTTTTATAAAAAAATCATACGGTAACTTTTATTAATAAGTGGTAATCGATTCGTAATTTTTCTACACACCCAAATAGGGGTGTGTATTGTATCATTTCCCCTTACAAAAATATAAACATCCAACAAATATCAGTAAGTTTGAACATCAATCAGTATTAATATATATTTTATGTGCGTTTAACAAATATCGAGACATTTTGGGTACAGTAACTAACCGCCTTGAAGGGGCGGTAATCATTTTTCTACTAACAACACATCAGTTAAAGGAAAAAATTAGGTATACTTCTATCTATTGATCCTATTCGTTAAAAAATTCTGACTCCGTCCTTCTTAAAGACTATATAAACAATATACAAAAAACCCGTCAGTGTGAATTAAAAGGGAAGCCAGTGTCCGAGCGATTCGGGAGGGCTTCGGGGTATGGGTATCGAGATTAAATATGATCAGTTTGATGGACTGGTGAACACACCTCACAAAATCAGGTGCCTAACGATTCGGGAGGGCTTCGGGGTATGGGTATCGAGATTAAATATGATCCATTTGATGGACAGGTGAACACACCTCACAAAATCAGGTGCCTAACAAATGGGTCATTCATAGAGAAGAATTGGAATGAGTTGTACCATAACAAGAATTCGGTCACAGGCTTCTAATCCAACCAATAATTAAACAGACATTATGCAATGGGCAATAATCTTGTTTATTTTGTTGTTAGGTCAATGGGGGATAGTGATAAACTAAATATGTAAACATATGTGTTTGTATCCGTACGTATACCATCTCCATCCTAAATTGGTTGACTTTTTTTAGGTAACCGTGCGTTTTGCATATAGTAGGACTAATTTTTCTTCAAAAATTATTAGATTACTTTAAAGATCTCATTAAGAAGAAAATATGTGTAAAATTTGCTCCAAAAAAAAAATCCCATAAGTGCATTATTTTTCATGCAAAATGCACAATATCCAAAAAGATAGACCAAATCGGGTTGGATGGATTATAACTATGCACACGAACAATTAGGATTAGTAACAAATATTGCATGGATTGTGAGTTGTATTATTATGCTGACTCGTCCATGTTACTTTTTCTTCTACACTCGTCTCACCTCGATTAACCCTTTCTGACACCCAACATCAACACACTCCATTCTTCCAGACTTCTCAAGATGCACTATTTACTGATCATTTCTCGTCTACGAATTTGTTCGAACTTCAACCTGATTAGATCTTCTTATCTCACAGACTGGTTATTGCTTTCTCAATTGTCCATATGACAGAAAATCAACTTGTAAATCAGATAATTACCTGACCTAAATTCTAAAAGTAAATACAAAGGAGATGTGAGGAATGGAAGTTGTAATTATGCAGCATAGGGGAAAGAACAAGTGCAAATGTGAGGAATGGAAGTTGCAATTATTATACAGCATAGGGGAAAGAACAAGTACACCAAAGTTGATCAAAGGGATGCCACTTTTGTCTTCAAATAGGGAAGTCAATACTAGAACAAGCAGAGGACATTTCAATTATGAGTCCTAGTAGGGGACAGTTGGCCTGTCCAAAATTTCAAGTTTGGGACCCCATATCCCATTATTCTATTTCCTTTGTAGGGAAACCTCATTTTGTACTATATAACCAACCAAAAACCCACTCCCCTCTTCTAATTTTTTGTAGGCCACGTGTCCTCTTAACTGAACCCAAACACCAGAAAGGATGAGAAATCCAAACATTTGACGATATCTAATTTATGGTAAGGCCCTAATAAGGCTGCTTGTTTAGCTGGGGTCCCCTCATATTAGGACCCTATTAAATCAAGTAAGTTTCACATGCAGCCTCTTGTCCTTATTCTGCTTCCTTCTGTAATGCAGTACATGGATCCTTTGTTTGGCATGAGAGTACTTTTTACAACTCCTTTTGGAATATATCTGGCCCCATTTTGGACAAGACAATCCAAATTGTCTTCATATCACTACTTTAGTGCCAAGTGCATATGCCTAATATAGGGTAAACTATCATATTTTGGAGTTTTTCTTTAACTAAGATGGCATGATGAGGGGATTCAAGTGTTCAAGCAATTCCTTAAGAACAAAATTAAGGAGTTGATTATAATTTCTTGAAAGATTTCTCTACGTGTGTTGCACCTATATGTTCTGACTCAATATTTGGGTTCAAGTCTCTATAACCAACAAACACACAACATGATGGTTTGGACGAATGCATTGGGACTGAAATAGACTTCACACCACAACTGTGCGCAAATGGTTTCGCTCGTTGTTGTGAGTTCAATTCTTGCTAACTTAGCTTCTAAGATGTATGGTGTGATTTTCTTACCTTTCTATGAAATGGTAAGATTTCAAGAATTTATGGAACACTATGACAGTCTTGAGTCAAGGCACAAGGAAATAAACTTGGTAAAAGGAAAAAAATAATTATTCAACAAAGAAAAATCGACGTTCTATCCATTCATCACCGGCATATTGCTAATGTCCTTTTCAACTTTTTATTTGAGTAAAAAAAAATGTTAAACTGAGTATCTTGAATTTCAAGGCAAATGAGTCTGAGTGCAACAAATATTTTTGGGGAAAAAAAAAAAAGAAGGAAAAAGGTCGGTCACTCCCAATTTTCTAATTGAAGTGCTCTTTCGAAGTTCCACATATTAATGCGTTTAAAATTGATAAAAAAGCAGAAAATTGATAAAAAAAATTGATAAAAAAGCAGAAAGGTTCGGCAGTTGGGTGTCAAAGTAAACAAATGTGGGGTCAAAATTCCATGTGATTTTAAATAAATATCTGGATTAAATTTCTTCACTTTATGACCCAATTTTATAGCTTGTGATGTTGACTAATAGCTGTTTAATACCATCAGATTAATTAATTAATTAATTGTCCACTTTAGTTGTCACAAACTGACTGTAATCAACTGATCTTTCTCAAATCCACTATACATACCCTTTTGTCACTTGGATTATGCTGGACTGGTTCCAAAGAATCCTAGGTCCAAATACATTAATAAGTAGTATTTATTAACCATACCCCTCTGTTGGTTTTATTTTCTCTGTTTGTTTAGAAACTATAGTACTCGGAGGGGCTGCAGGTGCACGAAAGCTGACCCGGAAGGCTGGAGTACCTTGCATTACTCATAAAAGAAGACTGTAGTATTAAGAATTGAGAGTCGGAGTCCTTGTAGTTCTCATAATCCGAAAAGATTTAAAAAAATATTAGAGAGATGGTGAACAGTCGAAATAGATTTTCGAGAAAGAGATTCGAAAAAAATATATTGTGCATTCATAAACTTCACGAACACATTTCATAGAGATATTATACGCATATAAGTTACGGTGTTTAACAATCAACTGTAAACCTATGTTGATCATGTTAGGAGTCTGATCCGCCTGAGGTTCTGCCCTTGTGCGCGTAGGCCCAATCCATTGGGGAGTATGCACATAGTCCACCACATCACATGGACCCAATATACATTAAATGACCCATATCCACTTAAAAGGCTAAGCCTTATAAGTGGTGAGCCATCCAATTGTATATTAAGGTCCATCTCTTTTTCTATTTATTCGACGTGGGACTCATCTTTCACACATGTTCCCAACAGATCATGTATGCTAAAGCTTTAACCCATGTTTCATCACTAAAAGCATAAAATCTTGAACTAGGGATGTCGTTCGAGACAGGCAGCCACGGATCTGGGGATCCTAAAATGCCTCGGGCCGTTGATTACTAAACGGACGGCTGTGATTGGGGGACTACAATCCTATTCCCCGGACCCGGCGGCCACAATTGTTCTTCTTATGAGATTTCTAATCTCGATATGCGTAAATTGTCTCGGACACTCTTCACCGATGTGCCAAAAGAAATTTTTATAGCATCAGCCGCTAAGTGGATGAATCAAGTTTGATGGACAAGAGGATTTTGAAACAAAATAATTGAGTTTTATAAGGTCCAAACTCCAAAGTAGTTGGTGCTAGTGCCCATACAAAGAAGCCCAAGAAAAAACCAAAAACTTAAGGAAATAGTAACTACACGAGAAGAGAGAGAGAGAGAGAGAGAGAGATTGATTGATTGATTCTTTTGTTGCATAACTTCCACAAAGAAAAGTGGAAAAGAGTAAGCCGCTAGATTTGTAGCTAATAGGCCCCTTTAAGAGCAAAACAAATATACCCCCAAACAAGCCCCACTCCTCCCCCACAAGAAAAGGAATTATGGGTTTGAAGCCACTAGTAATTTAACCTCCATTTGTTTCTTTTGACTCTCTCGAAATGGTCCCCCTCATAAGAGAGAGACAGAGAAATTAAGCTTAAAAAAGATTTAAGAAAATAGATAATCCCTCTAAATAACGAGTCCAAATTGTCTATACCCAAAAATGCATGTATCGGTCTTACAAATCATATTTCAGTTTTCAAAATTATATAAGAATTTTCACGGACGTCTCATAAGATTCTCACTTGATTTAATAGCTGGAAAATATACAGAAACACCGGTACAGATATTTCTGGGTACGAAGGATTTGAGAGGAGAATTAACTAATGTTGACAAAGAGAGAAACTGACAAAACTTGATAAGAGGATGGCATGTTCTTAAAGCCCTTTGTAACAATAGGAAAAGACTATGTGTGATCAGTCTATGGCTTTTATTTGTCTCAAGTGGATGGAAAGTAACTTTTACCCATCAGAAGATTTCACAACTTTTACATGGAAGAGATTATGATCTAATTATATGGGGATTACTTCCATTATGCATTTCTAAAGCCATTAACTCCGGCATGTGGGTGGGTTGTAATGATTTTATCATCAAGATAACTATGGCATTCATGAAACACTTATGCACTCCTTTTCCCTTTTGGCCCTCACCATTAACTTTAATGAAAGAAACTATACAGCGCGAATAGCCTCGTAAAAGTGGTACAATTTGATTTATTCATTACGTTGAGACACCACGATACAGAGAATAAAAGACTATAACATCACCGCGAGAGAAAATGCGAGCGGAAACCAACTAGTAGTCAAATATATTGATGTCATTAATTGCACCTTGTTAAACTTTTGGACCTGGGATTGCTGTTGTGCAGCCTCGTGCACAGCATGGTGTTGTGCACATCCGGGCCGTCCATTGTTCGGATGGATAGCTCAGATTTCACCTCAGCATCTTTACACCCTACACATCAACATCCCCTCTTCCACTTTTTAGATTGCACATATTTGACTCTTTGTTTGGTGATAATCCAAAGGGGTAAAAAAAAATGTAAATGTTAAGCTTGAGCTTTGAATATCCATCAATCACCAAACTCTTTTTCTTCCTAGGACTTCAGTTATAAATATCACATCAACTCATCAATTGTTTTTGTCACAGACAGAAAGCCTATGACCTAACTTGCATCCCTAATTTAGGATCCAAAAACAACAAGTTTGCATCCTTGTTTAGATAACATAAGTAGACTACTACAATTGAGTTCAAATCTCTCTACCAAATTTGTTTACAAAGTTTAGGTGCATTTTTAGCTATTGGATCATTGCAATCCAATAGTTGAAAATAAACCAAAACAACGTAATTTCGAAACCAAAACAATGGTAATTTCGGAAAGGAGGATTTAAGGGTTATACAGAGAGGTATGGCATAACTGTCAAAACAAAAGACTTCATATGATATATTGCAAGCAGGAACACAACTGGGGTGCCGGTCACCCCAGCAAGAAAAAAAAAATTTAATTTTATATAGAAAAAAAAATTCAAAAATTTTTCTTATGAATTAGTAGCCTTGCCCCTGCATATTGAAATTTCTGACTCCGTCCCTGATTCAGGACAGCATAGTTTCTTTCATAACACACCCAAAAATAAGAATATTGAACCCACCGTAGAACTCGAAACAGATATGTGGACTCTCTCCCGTTCCAAAACAGGTCCTGTCCAAAAGCACATTGGAATCAACGTAGGTGCTTCCAAACATCTCCCAAATTTAGACCATTTGTCATTTCGGTAATTATATGGGTACAGAACCCATTGCACAGAAAATGCACAGATCGAGCTCGGGGATCCACTTTTGAGTCCCACACGAACAATCCGAGCCGTTCATTCATCTTAAAATTAAATTCCGAAGGGCCTCGTGAAAATTCAGCTCAATCGGACATCTTTAAGTGCTTGATCTAAGAGCCCCCGTTTTAGTCAAAAATTTTAATTATAAGATGAATGAACGGCTCGGATTGTTCATGTGTAACCCAAAAGTGGGTCCCCGATCTCGATCTGTGCATTTTCTGTGCAATGGGTTCTGTACCCATAGTCCGGTCCTTGTCATTTTGTTACTTGGCTGCCAAGAAAAAAGCATGAAGCAACATAACATTAAAAATGATGCAAAAGGAGATTGGGAATTTTGAAATCCAAGCACTATGAAAGCCACTATCCCAAATCCTTCAAAGGGTTTTCCTTAATCTCCCATGATTTAAGCAATCAATTTCAGTTGAACTTGGCATAAAATCCTTGTTTCCTCCTTTTATGTCTTCTACTTGACCAACTTGAACCATTCAAATTCAAAAACAAACATCAGAATATGAGACAATCAAATTTCAAACCATCTAAACGGAAAACCAAAACACAAACAGAAAAGAATTGGATCCTCTCCGGCCCAAGTAAGACGTCCAAATCATACCATTCATTGCTCAATCAATGGTTCGGAAACTCTTACGGGGAAAAGTCTCTGAGCAAATCCAAACCATTGATTAGCTACATGTATATTCCAGATTTGGACCATTTCCTCCGATTCAGAACTTGTACCGAAGATGATCCAATCACAAACAAAAAGGTTTGTTAAACGTACAAATCAAATATCCTTGAATATATTTCTAGCACAAGTAAATTCCCTACAATATGACTACTAGGGAAACAGCCTTGTAAAACCGTAGACCTCTGCTCTAGTTACCTAGTATAGCAATTAATCACATCATATAACATGTATAGTAGTTTAACTTGTTACCAAATCGGTGCAGTCGAAAACAAAAAAATCTACGAACACAATTTCCGGACACAAATCTGAAATAAAATTACGTCTCGAGTCGTTTGATGTACATAAATTCACGTGAATCAAACGAGCCCGAACACAATTTAATCCAGATTTGTGTTTCGAAATTGTGTTATTGCCATTGCTAAAAACTATGAACACTGTCCAAATTTTACTGATCGTTTTCATTCAATCTCTGTGCCCAAAGAAACCTGCGATGTTTCGCAATGACATCCTCTATCGTGCGCCGGAACTCCTCGTTGCTCAACCTGTCCACCATGTCGAATGACGTAATTACCCTCTCCTCGCGAGACAAAACCACCGTCTCCGACCGCCGTAGAATCCTTCCCGGCGCCGGTCGAAATTCCCGCTTCATCGTGTTGTCAGATTTCGTCCTCTCGAAACTACGCCGCATCACCTTCTCCCCCTCATCTATCGCCGTACTAACGGCGTCGCATTGAACTTCCCTAACCGCATTTTCCGTCACCACAATCTGTTTGTCGATACAGCCCGTGTCCGTGTCCGTTTCCACCTCTCCTGCCACCGTTGCCAAATTAGGCGGCAGCGTTTGAAACAATTCGCAGGAGAGGGGCTCACTGTCGGGTACGTATTGGTCGAAAACATCAGCGGCGGCGGTGGTGTTTGCTGCCGGTTTTTGGCGGGAAAGTAAAACGACGATTACAATGATGGCGTTACCGACGACGAAATTGATGTGAGGATTGATGAGGTATTCGTAGATTCCAATGAGAGATTGAGCGCCGAGATTTAGGAAGAAGGGGAGACGAGTCGACGACCAAGAGAAGAACGCGAGGGCGACGATGATCTCGAGTACTCGCCACATTTTGCCGACGTTTCGAAGTTGACGGTACCGCATCATCGCCTTGGCTTTCTCCGTTTGTACAGTCTGATAATCCATTTTCTTTCCTTTTTTTTTTTTTTCTCTCGAGAAAGTGGAGGAAAATTTTTCTGATAAAACAGAGGAATGGAAAACCGTATAAGTAGATCTCAAACTGTCAAAGTGGCCTTCTACATTGAAGAATCATTAAAATCCAAACAGAAAATGAGCCCAGAAAAGGAATCGATTATGGGACTAGGATCTAGGTTTTTGATTTTGGGAATGGAAACAGAGAAAATCACGTAAGGATCCAAGATTTTCCGAGAAAAAACGGGGGTACGAAATGGAAATGGGGCAAGTATCAGAGGTGGAAAGGAAAGGAAAAGGACAGTGTGGTAGAGAATGGAAGGAGATGGTGATATAGAGCGATCGACTCTCTCTCTCTCTCTCTCTCTAGGCTGTGAGATTTTCTGTGTTTCCTTTCCAGGAGAGAAGAAAACAAAATTGAAAGTTTCAGCGGAGTGAGTGTACGAATTTATAGGCTTTTTCAATCTACAATTGGTAAAAGTTTTACTATTGAATATATCGAAGATGATGTTGTACAGTACAGTAAATTTTTGGGAGAACGGGCTCTAGAAGAAAATTTTGGGTGCAAATAGTATATAGGTGACGTGATAACCCTCCGACATATTCGGGCCGTTCCAAAAATGTATCGGATGGTTCAGATTAAAACATATGTTTTCTTTTTTTTTTTTTAAATTACGACGGCACTTTCAAATCGGGCTGTCGATTGCATTGTTCGACGGCTCGGATGTGCTGAAAGGGTACCCTCTTCGTAGCCAAAAATTTTCTTCTATTTTAGGAAAAAAACTTGGGTGCCGGCTGAGTACTTCTTGACCGTTTAAAAGTATTTTGGACAATTCATATTTGAGATTTGACAGACAAAGAGGAGAGAGACATAAGTTGTCCAAAACACTTTTAGACGAGTGCGATTAGCGCTCAGACATGCTACCATGTTTGCACCCAAATATTTCTCCTGTGATAGGACAAATTTTTGTATAGGACAAATTTTTGTACGATAGTAGATTGCTGTCAAAGAAATAAGGGCAAATTACACTAACCTCCCCTAACGTTTTTGACAAATACACTGACCCCCCTCGGGTTCTGAAAATTACAGTCACCCCCCTTGCTTTACAAACTAATATATAATTATCCCCTTGCTGTTAAAAATTACACTAACGGCGTCAACTTTGAGAGCAAGACCTTTATACCCTCCTCACAAGTAGTTTAAAGTGCGATTAACGCTACTACTTTAAATTGACATATATTTTTTGTTATTAACATATGAAAAGTATAAAAGATAAATTCATTTTTCTAATGCAAAATAAAATAACTAATAGAAAATTTTAAACTTTTTGGACTTTTTTTTTTCAATAACTAATGGATCTTTCATATATAGTCAAAATATTTACTTTTGAATGTCTTTTGTCTATACAAATTTAAAAATAATAAAATTTGCTGGAAGATCAAAAAAGAGTGAGTGACAATCAGAACAAAATTCTTAGTTTCTCTTCTTAATTTTTTGGTAGTTTGTTTTATCAAAACTATCAAAAATTAAAAAGAAAAGCAAAGAATCATGATTTGTCCATCTTTGAACAAAGTTTAATGTTTATTTCTTTTTCCCAAAAAGAGTAATCATAAAATTAAATTAAAAATAAATTAATTTTGGTAAAGATAATTCATTTTGGATTTTTTGACAAATTTTATTATTTTTTGACTTGTATAAACAATAGAATTCAAAAAGTAAATATTTGATTATATATAAGAAAACGTATAAATAATAAAAAAAATTTAAAAAATTTTAAAATTTTCTATTGGTTATTTTGTTTAGCATTCATAAAATAAATCTATCTTTTATACTTTTAATATGTTAATACTGAAAAATTTGTTAATTTAAAGTGCGAAAGGTTAATTGCAACTTAAACTACTTGCGAGGAGGGTATAATAGTCTTTTTGTTCTCAAATTTAATGTCGTTAGACTAATTTTGACAACAAGGGGGTTTATGTATATTTAGTTTGTAAAGCAAGAGAGGTGGCCGTAATTTTCAGAACCTGAGGGGACTCAATGTATTAGTCAGATACTTCAGGGGAGGTCAGCGTAATTTGACCAAGAAATAAATGGAAGATGCATGTTTTTTGCAATTGCAATTGAATTTAAAATTTTATTAGAAGATGTATTTTTTATGTTTGATTGATTTAATTTTTAACCACCGTCCACCATACGGTGCATAATATGAAAATAACGATAAAAAACTAGATATTTTAGTACATATTTCAAGGATATCAAAACACTTTGTTTGATCTGTTTACATACAATTCATTGTCCTAAGACTTGTGGTCAACAGTTTCCTTATTCTATAATGTAATTGGATCAAACCAAATCTTAAGAATTGAGTAGGATTCAGATTCTAAAATTCTAAACGAAAAATTGAAGAGTTAAACAACCACTTATTAATATCCAATTGATTTCTGTACAACATGTTCAAAAGTACTTAAAACAAAATAAATGTTTAAAATTTGAAATATTTGTGCAGGTCTTAAATTAACCAATACACACGATATCAACATACATTATATTATTATCCGATTAAATTGATTTTTTTTCCATGTACGTACAGCTTCTGGTTCACTTCCATGAACCGCGACCGAGCCCCCACGACTGAGGCCTGTGAGGTCGGTTGTTACAAGTATGCGACAACTTGGGTGTGGGGTAGATATACTTTTGTCCTTTTCGTGGCAGGGAATTAGTCTACGGTAAGGCCCACAGATTAGATTCTGAAGCCGCCTCATCGCTATCCACGTGTCGTCCTACTAGATTTTAAGACTTTGGACTGAATGACTGATGGTCGTGGAACCACTTTTTTTAGGGAGAACCCAGGCCCTATGAAGGAGAAGATTACAGTCAATAATTTATCTTGTGGAATTGAATTTAAAACGACTTTAGACCCACTTGATGGTCGGTCATTTTGAGACGCCGCTCATCTCACAACAATAAGTTTTCTAAATTTTTGGAAAATAATAATAGTGTTTGGACTAAGTTACGCAAATTTCGAGTGTCGTGTAGTGGCTGCATAGTAGTGACTTCGCTTCCGATGTTATATATGTTCTCACGACTCATGTCACATGGATTAACAAGTAACCGTTATCTTGTCTAAATAATACAGTACAATGGTAGAAAATAAAGTGGCGATAATGTGTCTCTTAATATTAAGTTAGCACATAAACTTACCATATAGACCAGAGTGTAAAAAACAAACAAGAAATGACTTAAAACAAAATGATTGGTAGAAAGAACGAATAATGCAAGGAAATTCTTTCTTATTTCTTACATTTTTACTAGGAAAAAATACAGGGGTAGAAAAGGAAGTTACTTGCGCAAAGAGTATTGGTCCAATGTACTTGGTAAATCTTGAACACTCCGCCGCTGGAAGATTTTTGCATTTAAAATTTTGTATATACTATCCAGAAAAAATAAATAAATAACAGACACAACACATAAAAGAATCGAAAATGTTATGTACAAAAAAACTTACACCGAACTATATACAAAATGTGAATAATGTGAGAACATGAAGTCATGTTTTGTAAACTCGTTCTTAGAAAAGCACTCATAATGTGAGAACATGAAGTCCTATTTTGAGAACACATTTTTAGAAAAGCACTTCCATTCTGTGTATGGTTCTATGTAAGTTTCCTTTGTATAACATTTTTCATAAAGAATGAGACTTGAAACAAACAACAATGTTGTTTTAGAATTCCATTTAGATTAATCTTCATGGCCTTAAAACCAGGGGCGGACGCAGGATTTATCATTAGAGGGTCAAGAATCTACAATATTTAGTCCATTCGTTTCATTTTAATGGCATTTGGGGCAAGTGAATTATTTGTGTAGTAAGGAACACAATGTAAAGACAACAATATACACTCTCGTGAGGCAAAACTATAAAAATAACCAAAAAATATGCGTATCCTGAAAAGATTTTCTACTCAGGGGGGTCAATTGCCCCCTTGCCCCTACTTGGGCCGCCCCTGCTTAAAACCTTCCTAACATCATACTCCCTCCGTCCCAATTTTATAGTCCCTTTTGGGAGTTCGTGTTACTTTTCAAAGTGTTATATCTTTTAATTTACAATGTTTTAGATAATTTTGAACACTTTGTTTATTAGATTAAATCAAGATCTATCAAACAAGATCCACATTGCATATAAAATGTATTACCGATTGAAAGATATAATCGTTTTTTTATCCGGTTAGGATAGAACGAGGGACTATAAAATTGGGACGGAGGGAGTACTTTGGAATTGAACAGCCCGTCCGTTAGTTGAGGACATGATTGACAGAGACACCCATCCTAACAGCAGCAACAAATTACCATAATTTAATGAGTGTTAGGAGTATGAGTGAGTATCCATTAGCAAGGGTCACGAATTAAAATCAGGATAAAATTACCTAGTTTAATTGGATTACAAGTGCAAATGAACCGAGATGACCCTAGCTTTTAGTTTTCAAGCTTGGTTCGTTTAAAATTCCGTGAGCTCGAGTTCGAATGGCGCCTAAATTTTGAGCTTGAGCTCGATTAATCTTTGAGAACTTGAGCTCGGTTCGAATACGTACTCAAAATGGCCTCTAGAAACATGCTGAGGACACACTTGCGAGCCTAGCTTATATAGCTCGTTTATTCCAAGTTAGAATTCTATTCGAGCTCAGTTCATTCCCTAATCGAATTTGGCTAACCTGGGGCTTGAGTTACTTGCTCGCAAATAACTCGATTCTTTTGCAGTCATAATGCAAACTGGCCTAACACAAGAACGGTTTCACGCGGGTACGAGCCAAACCCGAACCAAATACTTCCTGAGGCCCAAAGACTTGTATGCTCTCTCCGCACCAATTGAGCAGGGTCAACCTTCTATCAAACTCTCAAAAGTTCGATAAAATCAACCAAAGCAGAAGAAACAGAAGAAGAAAAGAAGTCACGCACATGAAGAAAATAGAAACAAATCTGAATTTTAACCAAAATCTGGCAAAAATATGAACAAGAGAGAGTGGTAATTAAATAAGAACACGAAAATGTAATTTGGGTTGGTTGGAGGGAGAGTGAGTAACCCAAAAATTTATCAGATGGCATGAATGTGAGAGCTAAAATTCGGAGGAGAGTCCACTCCAACTTTTTTTTTTTTTCCCCCAGTCCGGTCTAGCTTCGGGCCTTTGTGGCCCATACTTGTCCCGCAATAATGATCGAAATTGTTCATTTTCTAGAGTTCGTTGAGTATTTCATCCACATAAAAAAATCAGCTTGATCGAACATTGTTAGATACATGAATGAAACAGATTTGTATAAGAAAAATTGGGCAAGTATAAGTTCCAAATTATCTATCAATCTTATCTCAACCTAATTTTTTACGTGATTGTCATGTTCGACAAGCTCTACAAAATGAACGATTCCGATTATTGTGGGTTCAAAATGGGGCCCACAAAAGCCCAAAATGGACCGGACTAGACAATAAAAAACTGGGCCAGACATATTCCCCACAAATTCAATGAATTGATCAAACACTTGTCGAAATCCGACAAATTTTTGCACTTGTTCAAGATTTATTATGAACCAATTGACCCCACATATGAGATTGGTACACATATCGATATTCGTTTGAGCTAATTTTTGCACTGCGCCAAGTTGAAAAACTACTGTAAAACAAAACAAACGTTTCGGATCATTCTAGACCGCAGAGACTCGGTTCCCCTCCATCGGTAGGAGAACTGTATGTAAGAGAGTTAGAAAGAAGTGAAAAGTGAGTAAGTAACCCATTCTAGAACCTGGAATATTGTTGGTACTCTAAGATCTTAATTCGGTTGTTGGTATTACTTGTTACAAGTCTGCGACGACTTGAGTGTGGGGTACGTAGACATTGTCCTTTTTAATGGCGTGAAGGGAGTTTGGTTTCATCATTATCAGTAGGGTCTTTGCCTCGTGGGACGGTCCGTTTTCCACTTGTCGTTGTACTGCGCTAGCTTTTAAGACTTGGGATTGATCGGCGAACACGCCGTTTCTCTTTCTTAGATTTTGTGTTAAGTTTCTTCTTTTTTTTTTTTTTTGTTGATCTAACACCTTTTAATTGCAACAAAAACTAGATGATCAAATATATTCTATATTAAAAAAAAAATGTATATGAAAAGAATCTAGTTATAGCAAGCATATAAAATTTGGAGATAAATACTTTATTTCAATATAATAATTGCATTTTTTTGAAAATCGATGTGGTGGGGAATGATGTTCATTGTGAGACGCCACTCTCACCTTGGTTTAGAGTGAAAAGTTCTCTTACACGACAAGTGCATTACTATAATTAATCTGTTATTTTGAGCTAATTAATTCACGCAAATCACAATTGATTTTGGAGTTCTAAAGTTGTTGAACGGGATAAACATCCCGTTCAACAATGTTTGCAAACACACTTACGCATTACTTTTTCAATTGTTTGTATAGTGTGATAATTTTGGCTTTTTGATCAATGGTCCAAGCTCGACTCATCTCTTCTAATTTTGCTTAAAACCCATAAGGAAATGTAATTAAAGAAAAAGCACAAGTGAATGAATCCTCGCATGAGACACATGCAGTACGAAAAAAACAAAAAGACAAATTTGTGATGGGAAATAGATGCTCTCGGGTCCCTAATTTGGATTGGATGGAATAATTCAAATTTGGACCATTTATTTTTGGAATTAATGGTTTAGATTTACTTAAAAACTCTTACCGGTAAGAGTTTCTGAGCTCTAAATCATTAATTAATGTAGTATCGATCTATCACGTAGATTTGAATTGTCTCGTCCAGATTTGAAAATATATAGCACGAATAGCCTCATAAAAGTGGTACAATGCGATTTATTTATTACGTTGACACCTCGATGAACTCGAAGGGCCTGCTGTGCGGGGGCGCTCGGCAAGCCTTGCCAAGCACAATCCGAGCACCCCCGCACAGTAGGCTCCCGGAATTCCACCATGATACCTAGAGTAAAACACACTAATATCACCAAGAGAGAAAATGCGAGCGGAAACCAAGGAGTAGCCAAATTTGTTGATGTCATTCCACCATGCATATACTCCCTCCGTCCCATAAAGTTTGGTCCCTACGAAACTACGTGCAATTTTCAAGCTACAAAAAATAACGTGCTTATGAAAATATTTTTTTAGTCAATATGGATCTTGTTTGATAGATCTCATCGAGAACTTTTATACGGTGCAAAAAAAATTCAAAAATTATTTTGGTAAATACATTATTTTTTAGTTTGAAAATTGCACGTAGTTTCGTAGGAACCAAACTTTATGGGACGGAGGGAGTAATTTTTAGTTTCCGCACACATTTGACTCTTTGCTTGGTGATCAATACAACACCTAATCCAAATGGGGTAAAAAAATAAAGGTTAAGCTTGAGCTTTGAATATCCATCAATCACCAAACTCTTTTTCTTCGTAGGACTTCAGTTTTAAAAATCACATCAAATCATCAATAGTTGCAGCTCTAATTTATTAGGATCCAAAAACGAGAAGTTCACAATGGAGTTCAAACCTCTGTACCAAATTCGAGTACGGAAGTTAAGTGCATTTTTAGCTATTGGATCATTTGGACAGTTAATGTTCTTGTCGATCCAATAGTTGAAAATGAACCAAAACAACGTAATTTCGAAACCAAAACAATGGTAATTTCGAAAAAAAAAAGGTTTTAAGGGTAATATAGAGAGATATGGCATAGCTGTCAAAACAGAAGACTTCATAGGATATATTGCAGGACAACATAGTGCTTCCGAACATCTCCCAAATTTAGGCCATTTGTCTTTTTGTTACTTGGCTGCAGGTTGATTCAAAATTTTGTTACGAGGATCGATCCCACCTGCAGGTTGATTCAAAATTTTGTTTTGTCAATATTCTTCATCTGAAACTCACTTTTGAGATGTGTTTTAGATTTAGAAAGTTTTTCTAGAGTTCCCACAAGATTTAAATCATCAATATAAATCACAATCATAACAAATTCAGATTTTGATTTTCTAATAAAAACGTATGGGATCATCTTTATATTCCTCATTTAATAGATACTATTCACTTAGGCGATTGTCCCACATATAGATAATGCGCCTGGACTGTGTTAACCCATATAGAGATTTTTGTAGTTTGATAGAATGAACACTTTTGGGTTTAAAATTATATGCTTCCGGCATTTTCATATAAATTTCAGGGTCGAGCGATATTTACATTAGGGGCCTTTGGTGTAATAAAGAGGCATGCCGCAGAGCCGATTCATTGTTGCTAGGGAATGGTGATGACATCATCTGTACGTATCATCCATGACATCATCCTTTTGATGTCACAAACATTTTTAATTTTTTTACACCGGCTTTATTCAAAAAAATATTTGGTTTGATCCTAAATTTATAGTACTTGTTAGATTCGTCTCGTCAAAATAAATCCAAAAACTAAAAAATCTTGACACAAAACTTACAAATACAAAAAAAAAAAAATTTTGAAGAAGGACGAAACGAAAAAACCAAAAAATCGGATTAAGTTTTTTTGCCAAAGGACCCCCAAATTACACACGTTTTGACTGATCTCAAAGAAGCTGAAGTTAATGAATGGAACAAGACTTCAAGCACCCCAAGATTGAAATAAACTAGTTGATAGTACTTGTATTAATTTGACGGACAATGTCTTCGAGACCTAACACATTGCAAAAATATTAATTTGATGGACCATGCACTTTTAAACTTGAATAGTACCGGTATTAATTTGTCTTGCTATATGTCACTTTTATTATACATTCAAATCATGGCTTTCAAAGCCAAAAAAAAGGGTGATAAAACGAAACGATAGGAAGAAACAACGAATGAAATAAGGAAATACTTTCTTATATACTTCCATTTTTACTAGGAAAAACTAGAGGGAAAGAAAAAAGTACGTAGTTACTTTTCACTTGTTCAAGATATTATGAACCAGTTAAAAGATTTTCAGACTTAAGGTTGACCCCACATATGAGATCGGTTATCGATACCCGAATGAATTGATAGTACTTGGTACTACTGTTACTTGTCTGCGACGACTTGGGTGTGGGCAGGGACGAAGTTAGGATTTTACCTTTGTGGTGATAGAAATATGTACTTAAAAAATAAAAAAGCAAGATGCATTACGAATATTCATCCACTCTATGAAAAACTATAATAACATAAAAATCTAGTAGTGGCAAGTGTATATAAATTAGAGATAAAAATCTATTTTCTATGTAATAATTACATTTTTTTGAAAACCTTGTAGTGGCAGCTGCCACCACTTGTCCTGCTAACTCCATCCTTCGGTGTGGGGTAATAGATAGTGGTAGATACTATTATAACATTGTCCTCTTTCATGGCATGCAGCCATGCAGGGAGTTTGGTTTTTCATGGCTGGGAGTATTTTCTAAGGTAAGGCCCACGGATTGGAGGGTGGACGTACCCGACTCATCACTATCCGTCTAGGGCTGTAAACAAGCTGAATCGAGTCGAACTCTATGAGTTTCAGGATCAGTTCGTTAAGATATGAGTCAGGCTCGAGTTCGGCTCGGATTCGATTAGAGCCTAGACAAGTGAGCTTGAGTTCGGCTCGCGAAAAAATTTCGAAGCTTGGGCTCGGCTCGGTAGGGGTCGTTAAACTCAAACGAGACGAATTTAGGCTCGAATCTAACTCGGTCGGGCACGTTAGCAATTTAGAACACAAACTGAGAGGGGAAAGAGATATGCTTCAAAATAATATTACACGTAGATCTATCACAATAATCAAGAAATCAACCAAAAATAAACAAATCTACCACAATAATCAAGAAATCAAATTAACAAAAATAAACAAATCTACCACAATAATCAAGAAATCAAAAGAAAAACAACACGAGAAAAAAAATACGGAGAACTAAATATAGTACTCTAGTTAGGGATAAAACCAATTTGTTCGTAGTAGAGTACTCTAGTTAGGGATAAAAGAATAACAAATTACATAGGAGTTTCTCAACTATAAAATATCTACATGTAGACCCCTAAAGTATTATTAATTACATTTTGACCACAGGTTCGTGAGCCTGACCGAGCCGAATCCACTTAGGTTTAGGTTCGGCTCATTTATGGAATGGCTCATTTATAAACTGAGTCTCGAATAGTTCGCGAACGGCCCAGTTCATTTACAGCCCTATTCGTTTGGTCTTGGCCTTATGGGATGGTCCGTTTTCCACTTGTCATCGTACTATGCTTGTAAGACTTCAGATTGATCATGAAATACGGTGATTCTCTTTCTTCAATTTTTTTTGTAAAGTTTCTTCCATTTTATGTTGATATAGCACCTTCATTAAAACAAAAACTATAGGATCGAAGACTTTTTATATTAAAAAAATAGTAGTGACAAAAATCTATGGCTAGAGGGTATATATAATTTGGAGATAAATATTTTATTTCAATATAATAATTGCATTTCTGAAAATTGTTGTGTTGAATGATGGTCACCGTGAGACGCCACTCTCACCGTGGCTTAGAGCGAAGAGTTTTCTTAACATGACAAATTAATGCATTAATGTTGTTGTCAGATACTGTGGTAGACACAACGATTCTAGCAAAGCACAATAAATCTAGAAACAAGAACAATAAAGATGAAAAATGCTAGGAAATCAAGAAAACCAAGCACACAAGAACACAAGATTTACGTGGTTCACTACACAGGCTATGTTGCAAATCCAAGGGGAAGAGACGAATCAATCTACTATAATCAATAAGGATTACAATCTCTAATCTACTCACAATGTTTCTCTCAGTCCCTCTGGATTTCTCTCTCTAAAGCAAGCTAAGAAAACCATAAAACTGATCAAACGCACTTTAATAAGCTGATGTACGTCGCCTTAGTCTGGACCAAGACCCCGCTCGTCTCAACCAAGGTTGCTGAGACCTATAGAAGTGTTTTAGGACCCCTCGTCTGGACCAAGGACAGTGTAGGACACGCTCGTCCTGGCTTACTTTTTTTAATTTGCTCTCTCTCTTAAAACCCATGAGGAAGGTAAAGAAAAAGCACAAGTGAATAAATCCGTGATTGCTTGAACATGGCATAGACTATATAAAGTGGTAAGTCCTCGCATGACACACAGTACGAAATGTGACGGTCTAAAAAGATAAAAGACAAATTTCGTGATGGGAAATGGATCCTCTCCTGTCCTTAATTTGGATCGGATGGGATAATTCAAATTTGGACTGTTCATTATTTGAAATAAATGGTTCGAATTTGTTCAGAAACCCTTAAAAAACTCTTACCGGTAAGAGTTTTTGAGCTCTGAATAATTGATTATATCAATATAATCGAACTGTCTCGTCCAATTCATTTCTTGTTTTTTTCTTTGCACTCTGCCCACTTAATGCATCATTATTCATTCAGAAAGAAAATAAAGAACAGAGATACATACAAAGAATGACACCACTGAAAGAAAGTTAAGAAAACAACATCATGCTTTGGATTTGGACAGCCCAACCGTTAATTGAAGACGTATGACAGGGACACCAATCTTAAGAGTTGCAACAAATTTCCATAATTAATGAGTGTTCCCCTCCAACCACATTTTTATGTTATGCACTCCGTACGCATTTGGTCTAACAATCCGACTAATTTATAAAGCAATCTTACTGTTCACTAGCAAGGGCCACAAATAAAATAAGGATAAAGCCTAATTTGGACTATGGCAGCAAACTAACTGAGATGAGCCTAGCGTTAGATTTTCAAGCTTGGTTGGTTTAAAACTCCGTGAGCTCAAGTTCAAATGGAATTAATTCAATTTCGAGCTTGAGCTTGATTAATCTTTGAGAATTCAAGCTTGATTGGTTTAATCTTCGAAAACTCAGGCCGAGCTTATGTAGCTCGTTTACTTAACCAACTAAAAGTTTTGTTCAACCTCGCGCATTCCCTAACCAAAAGACTAAGCAGGGGATCGATTGAGTTGCTCACAAATAACTCGATTCTTTTGCAGCACTGATCCTGATAGCCGATAGCTAAGTCTCATGACGCGAGAACTGATACCACGCGGGCACCACTCAAACCCAAACAAATACTTCCTGAGGCCCAAAGACATTTATGGCCTCTCTGCACCAATTAAGCATTGGTGCAAACTTTTGTCAAACTCTCCAAAATGTGATAACAGTAAAGAGGAAAAACAAAAGTCACAGAAAATAAAAGCAAACCTGAATTTTATCCAAATTCTTGCGAAAACATTAAGAAGAGAGAGAAGAATGAGTAAATAAGAGTATGAAAATGTACTTTTGGTTGGTTGGAGAGAGAGTACCCCAAACTTTATCACATGGCATGAGTGTGAAGGCTAAAAAAACTACTGGCTTTTTGGTGAATGGAAGGGAAGGGAAAGAAAATCATGATCTCTAACTCTTTACAAAAGGAGGAGAAAGTTAGGGCACACAAGTGAGATCCTGTGGGCTTATCGTCCGTGGGGACGGAAGTGGCAACAGATCGAGATCGATGAGCTATAAACGCAGACATTAAGAGCTCGAAACTTAATTGGCAACCATTGTACAAGCCTATAGAACATATCCTGTTCAAGTAAGGTCGTTCGGCAACCATTGTGAATTCCTTGGTTCTTGCGTTGATGGCTTGTCTAATATCGGAGCAAGAAGGGGAATAGTTGAATTATGGGTAACTTAGCCCGTAGATTCCTGACCGTTGTGGAAAAAGTGTCACGTGCATGTCTCGCACTTCCTCTTCCTTTGTTTGGCTGACAGAGTCTACCTATCACGTGATTCCCCACAGAACTAATTGCAGGATGACCCAACATTTTAGCAAAAGTGTTCGGTTTGGAGTTAATTTTCCCTGCACTTTCCCAATCACATTTATACCGGACCTTAAAATTTTTCATTCGACTAATCACTTTCTGTTAATTGATTCCTAATTGATAGTCTAGAAAGAAAATTTGTCATTTTTTCATCAAATAACAAAGCACTTTTGTCTGTATTTTTTTTTAAAAAAATTTGCACTAAATTAAATAGAGTTCCTTAATGTAGCGTGAAAAAATTGAAGAATTTTGTGCCAAAATTCCTATTGCAAATGCATAAAGGCGGGGGTTTGCGTGCAAAGACTGTGACACTCTAAACTTTGAGTAATTTCATTGTATCTAAATATTTTTGTATTTACGGTAAAACTCTGATTTTTGACATTCTCAAAATCTTGATAATTTAACTTCAGTCTTTCAAAATTATTTTTTTTTACCACATGTCATCTAAATTCAAAATAAATGTACATTTCACTGCATTGTTATTTAATTCTTGTGTCCGCCACTATCTTACTTTAACCTTAATTCAAAGAAAATGAAAACAAGTTGTGATCATATAACGTGGAAGTCTTCTGTGTAACAGGTTTATTAAATACATCCCCATTCTCTAGCTCACAATGCAGTGGTCTCCGTTGAGGAATGAGATATATACCCGTTTAATATCCCTTAGTCATGAGGGGCTCAAATTTGGTTCCATAACCTTAGCAAAAATTGAAATATTGTCATCTTGGCTACTGTAGTCTTTGCCTAGAAATGCGAGAGGAACCAGTGGAGGGTGCACCGATAGTGGACCGATCGGCGTCAAAGATCTACAAATGAATCCCCGACGCGGATCGGTATACCATCAGTATCAGGCGGGCGGTAGCAATAGCAGTGGTGGAACTGAGAATTCCTAAGAGGAAGTAAATAGTTTTCCTTATTGTCTTCTTACCTTTGGGTTTCCATGATCAATGGGATGATTGGGATTAGGTAAAGTTGAGGATGATTGTCGGCGGAATAAAAAAAGTTTGGGCCTTCGAAAGAATTGCTCAATTTCCATTGGCCCCACAAAATGAAAAGGTCATAATTACCTCCCCCACTACACCACCCAAAAAAATCACATGAACCTCTTTTCTTTTCCCAAGCAAAAGCCCAACATTTCTAGAGATTTAGTCTCCATCATGTCTCTTGATCAAATCATGATGCTCCCCACATTAAATTCTATTTGTACAACCCATATAAGGCCCCACAATCTTAAATTTTAAAGTCACTTCCTTCCAAAAAAAAAAAAAAACAAGTCACTTCATTTTTTGGTTTTTTTTTTAAAGACAACAGGTTTATTGAAAAAACTTAACAATGAGTGCATCAAGTCAGAGGGAAAAAGAAGGGGAAACCAATGAAAAGTTTATTAAAAAAAAAAAAAAAAAGGCCACCCAAAACGATCTCATCCTTGCTCCATTATTGCTATAGGATTATGTCACATCACTAATGCAACCCACCATCGATAACAAAGAAATCACATCGTACCACCGTCGTGACGCAGAAAACAAGGCCAATGTCAAATCAGATCATAAAAGCCCAGAACATCAACCCCGGCATTCACCAAAGATCATTTTCATCAAGTGACGACCTAACCAGAGACATCACATGCACCACCATAATCCATACCCATTGCCTCCTCTTCTAAAATGCCTTCCACGACGACCGTACCCACCACCACTGCCTTCTAGTCACCTCCACCACCACCGTAGCCACCCCACCCCACCCCACCAAAACATCCTGCAGGCAGATCCCGATCCTCTACTCCACCGCCACTAACCCGACACCTATGGGGCTGATCGCACTCGTTCCACCGCTTGAACCACACCTTTTTTATGGGAGAATAGAGCTTCAGCACAAAATCTGAGAGCTAAGAGAAGGAAGTGTTGGATTGTTTTTAGTGGAACGCATAAAGGGTATCCATTTTTCGGTTTCATACCTGTTTTAGGATGTTAACTTTAATCCTTCCCATGAGGGCGGAGCTAATAATTTTGAATATTGGAACAAGAAAATAAAAACAAGAGTAAATTATAGTGATTTTATAAACATAAATAAACTAATCATGGAATTTGGACCATAGAGATTGAGATTGGGACTTACATAAGTACCTCAGAAAAGTGTTTAGATTATCTACTCAAGTGACTCCATTTGTACCTTAGTTCCATCGCCCATCTTCTCACACGTTAAACTTAAATGAACAGTGCATTTTATTCCGTAGTTTTTTTTTTTTCCGTATTTCTCAAAAAAGAAATTGATTTGGAAAAGTCTCCCAAAAACACCTCATTCGAAGACAGAAAAATTTTCACAACAAAAATGCTAATCCTGGTGTCATTACCTACTTAATTAACCGATCCACAATGCTGATGAAAGATTCACGAGAAGATCAAATGACCGATGACAAATTACTTTCTTTTATCAAAGAAATTTGACTTTAAAAATGTTTTTTTGTGCGCAGAATGTCAAAAAGTAAAGGATTTAGAAGCTTAACAAACAAATAAACATCCCATTGAAGACTTGAAGTGGAACTTTCTGGGAAGATGGTAAAGGAATTCGTTAACCCCAATCTAATACTCACCAATTCTTTATTGACAACTCATCAGTGAAAATTACGTTTGGTGAAAAAGGTACCAAAAGTTGGCCAGGTTTAAGATAATAATGTCTAATAAGAAGGCCCATCCGACTTACTGTGCTTCCGAGTGAATTACGGTGGATATTTTCCATACATAATCTAGATTGAAGGACTTATCATATCAAAATCTTATATTTAGGGCTCACTGTTCAAATTGGGATACGTATTTTATATGGTTTTTTCATCTCATAAATTGTATCGGGATACATATTGTATATCATAAAATACGTTAACTATAGTTAATATATAACTAAAAAGTGGTTATACATCGTATTGTCCACTTCCTATCCACACTCTCAGTAGTCCCCCTTGGAGACTGCACCATATGAATGGCCTTTTGTGGATTCACATAAGGTTTATGCCAAATAATCGGAATGATTCATTTTGTAATGCTCGTCCAGACCCCTAAACGTGACAAAAAAATCCATCCACTTAATAGGCTTCTTCAGTCTTGTTTCTTTTGGGTTGGGGGGAATAGCAAAGTTGGGTCCAAGGACTAGAACTCCTGATGTAATGGGCTTCATTTCTGGTTTCTTGGGGTTGGGTCAAAGGCCCAGTCGTGATGACATTTTTTATGCATTCGTCTTCCAAACTCGGATTACAAAAAAGAAGGCCCATTTGAATCTGTGAACAGTTTTTCCCAATGAAAATGAATAAGTAATAAAGTAGAGCCAACAATACTCAGAGCAGAGACACTGGCTCCAATTGATTAGTAGGAGAAAGGGCTCCCATACACAAACCGAAACAGAGACATCGGCTCGGCCTCCCGGACCAGCTACAAAACATGGGACATACCCATTGACAACAACAATAACAGAACCCATCTGGTCTCCAATCATTGGTGATATGGGCGAGAATAATTAGAGACAGACCTAATATTTGGTAATATGCACAAAGTGGCTACTCTCTGAATAGTATTGAAATAGTGGTCCCCTAAACCTCCGAGAACTGAGGAGCTATAAGGACGTTTTGATGCATAACCAATTCCCAAATCAAAACCGAAAAGTATCAGAAAGGACAGACCTAGAAATCCATTTAAATAAAGTCAAAAGACATTCTCACATACCAAGAAAGACGCACAGAAAAAAGAAAAGATCGAAAATCGAACCCAACCCAAAACATGCAGCATAGGAGACACAAGAAAGATAGTACTAACATTTTGCTAATGAAACTTGAAAGACTCATAAAGGACAGAGTGACCCAACTTGGATGCAACCGGATTAGAGCATGGCCAGGAGCTTGGTTCCAATTAGATGACACGCATAAGCATCTTGAATAGCATACTTGACTTCTTCATCCGAGAAAACTGAAGCACCCCAGTTAAAGTCTTCAAGACGTGGGGATTCCTCCAGAGAAACTCCAACCTCGGCCGCTATCGTTGCTAACTCACAACCACAAAGCTTAGGCTTCTTCAGAATCCTTGCGGCCAACTCGGTCACGTCAACAGCGTTCTTGCAGTCTATTCTGTAATAGATACTCAAAGAGAGACTGGCATTCAAATCGGAACGAGTAGAATTCATACCAAAGCCAACGAAACAAGTTTCTTTGTCAGCCAGAAAATCCCCAAGGCACTTTGGGACGTCCGTGTAACTCAACCGAACGAACAGGCAATCAGTTCCGACGCAGAGTTGGAGAATTTGGCCTTCTAGGACAAGTCCGACGGCAGTGGTAGTGCCAATATGAGATTTCAGCTCAGAAAGGCCTTCTGCGACCACGGCTTCATTTTCTACTAGCTTCACATCAATGGTAACCCCTTGTGTTTGGATCTTGTAGACTCCAATTTTTGACAGGAATCTCATGGGTAGCATTTTTCCTTTGCTGGATTTGGTTTTGTGTTTTAGGAATAAAGTGGGTGAGCAAATGTTGCATGGAAATGGATATATTGGTGAAAGATAGGGCCGGAGTTTAATGTTTTTGGGAATAAGCAACCTTGAATGACGGTAAGAAAGGTTAGGTGGCAGAGTTAGTCCTGCCTTTATTTGTCACCATACGAGTTGGCTTTGGGACTCGGAAATTTTTGGTATAAGTGTATACTTCATGATGGTAGATGTCTGTTCATTAATTGATGAGCAACACTACATATTCAGAAAATACGTCTAGAATTTGAAAGTTAAGGGCAAAGATTTATTCCAAGTAAATTTGGGTCATTGATTTTCAAATTCGGAATAAATTTTGGGTGTCCTTTCAAGGCACTTAGACTTTCTGTTAAATGATCCTTTTTCCCCTCTTAATATGAGACTTTAGGTTTTTTTGCCAATAGAGAGAATTTTATTTCATGAGAAATGGTATTACAAACTATCGGGCATTAAGACAGTACCAAAACAAATGAAAGATACATATCCAGCGAGAGATTGCTTTAGCTGTCAGTTGTCCGCGATCAATGACGTTGATATACTGTTGTCATGGTAGTTCTACAAATTACAATCTCCCAACACACAATTGAGGCAGATAAACCACTGAAGAGATTTAAGGATACATCCGGTGATCCATGTGTGAGCGGGGTTATTGGGTACGAAGACCTGAATCCTTTTGAAGCATTAACATCGGGAGCCATTTAATTTGTTTAAAACCATGTTCATAAGAGTCTTTATAAAAAAATCAGTTCAATCGGATGTCTGTAACAACTTTTATTCCGAAATTTGCATGGACAAAAAGTGAATGAATTGATAAAATAAAAAAACTTACCGATATACTAATAAGTTAATTTTTGTTGCAAAGACCTATATATAAACGATGTTTCAAACAAATTGAACTACGTACTCCAATCATTTGTGTGGACTCCAACAGTAATTCCACACATGATGATGTATATTTGATGTAAAATTGTAAACTAAATGTTGTGCCCATAATTCTACAAGACAAGCACAAAACCTCGTAATCACAGGCAACAAAATAAATAAAAAATGACTTCGTCAAAGTTTGTGGGCCAATTTTTTGAAATACCTGGTCTTACAGCCAATAAAAGTGGGCAAAATCAAGAATAGAATCATCATTTTAAAACAGTAACTCTGAAAAAGACAATGCGGCATGGTTTAAAAAAGCGTCAACTTGGTCTTCTGGACTTGCTAAAACTCAAGGGACCCCTTCTTTTGGAAAATTTCCATGTGTGGGCGGAGTTGTTAAATGGTCTATTCGTCATAATTACACTTGTGCTTAAATCTTATACTAATTAACTGATTGCTTAATGCATATAGGAGGGCAGAATGAGTGCCATTTTGCGAATTACTTTTTGTTGCGCAACCTCAAACACGAGATCTCAAAGCTATCCTTTTGCAGAATTACCAACCCTGATTGTTTCAGAAAACTGACTTACCGCGTTTTTTTTCACAATACATCAACCTAATTCCACTCCAGTTACTTACTTGCAATAAGTCAGTTTTTAGAACGGAACCTAAATAATATAGATCACCTCATCCTCGGTAATCAATTAGGAGTAACTGCAATGAGTAGTTATCTCAGCCATGGTAATTAATTAACATTCGATAGGCGATTTACTATAACAATGATTTAAGTGCAATACAAAGATGGTATGGCAAAACTATCAAAAGAACTCGGAATACAAAGATTTTAGGAACACAATTTGAACGCATATGCAAAAAATATTGTGTCCTGAGTCAACAAATATTTTTCTCTTTGCCAAATAGAAAAGATTAATTACATCACATGCGAAATATACTGTACATACCCGGGACACTACATCCATTCTAAGAGTCCACGAGACAACCTAGCCGAACAACTTAACCAATACAAGAAATAAGCCCGTTACATGGTAGAAACAAAGAAAGGAAAAGATCCTACACGCAAGCGCGGAGATTTAAACTCCTAGTGAGATGCAAGAACCTTGACCAACTAAGCTAGGAATACAATGACTTCAGGAACACAATTCAGAACAAAACTGTGTCCAAAGTCTTTTGGTATATGTACATATGGTTGTGCATGAAACGGCTATAAATACAGTGAAGTTTGTGTATGAAAATTACCTTGTGATGTTAGAGCTCGTTTTCATTCATTTACTCTGCCCCAAACAGACCTCTGTCCGGCAATGAAATCATCTACCCTGCGGTTGAACTCCTCTGTGCACAACCTATCCATTCCGGTGAACGACTTGATTGCAATCTCATCATTGGCAGACACCGTCTCCGACCTCCGGGGAATCCTACCCACCGCCGATCTAAGCTCCCGCTTCAGTTCCTCCAAATTCTTCCCCTCAAAAGTACTACGCCGTCTTTCTTTCTCCCCCATCTCCTTCACCATACAAATAACAGCGTCACGCTGTATTTCCCATACCACATGCTTGTCTTGTGGTCTTTCGGTACTTCCTATCTGTTTGTCGATGTAGCCCGTATCCATGCCCGTGCCTGTTTGTTTTGTCACTGTCTCTAAAAAGGACGAGGGTGGTTGAAATGGTTCCTCAGCAGTGTTTGCTGAGGGGTCTGAGCATGAAAGGAGGACGACGACAATTATGATTGTGTTAACCATGAGGAAAACGATGTAACGATTGAGAGGAAATTTTTGTTCATGCAATAGATTTTTATGTTCAAAAAGAAGCTTGAAGAGAAATTCGTAGATGCGAACGAAAAACTGGGGTGCAAGATTTAGGATGGAGAGGAGAAGAGTACTCAACCACCACGAGAAGGCGGTGAGAGCGACGAGGATCTTGAGTAATCGCCACATTTTGGTGATGTTACGATGAATAGAGAAGAGTACTGAAGTAGCTCTCAAAGTGTTGTAGTTTCGGAAACCAGGTTTGGAACAGTTGTTATATAGAGCTACCAACTCTTCTCTCTCTCTCTCTCTCTCTCTCTTGGTTGTCAAGTTTTCTTTACACAAAGAAGAAAGCCGAAAATGCTACGAAGTTAGCCAACAGCTATTGAAGTTCACAAAACAAAATAGTAAAAATTTAAAAAGAGAGGAAGCTAATTGTTAATGTTGACGGCCAACAAACGTGCGAGATTCGCGGCTTTGATGATATGTTTTAAACAATTATATGGGATTGACTCCACGGACCTGTCCAAGTAGTCTTCGGACTCATCCAGAATTCGTTTGATAATCTAGACCATTGCTCTTTAGACAGAGGCGACTCTATCATGTTGACAGTGAGGTTAAGCGACCTCGCTGGATTCAAAAAATGTAATAGAAAAAAAAAATTAATGTAAATTAAATTTTTGTTAGTATTGTTAGCGTTAGATTACTTGTGCAAAGTTAAAACAAATATTTCCAATTAAATTTGAACCATCTTGTTGTAGCTCTAACAAAACAAAACAAAACAAGTCTAAGCTCTAAAGCCCATGATATGTACTCCCTCCGTCCCATAAAGTTAGATCACTACAAAACTACGTGCAATTTTCAAACTAAAAAATAACGTGCTTACGAAAATAATTTTTTAGTCAATATGGATCTTATTTGATAGATCTCATCGAGAACTTTTATACGGTGCAAAAAAAATTCAAAAATTATTTTGGTAAATACATTATTTTTAGTTTGAAAATTGCACGTAGTTTCGTAGTGATCTAACTTTATGGGACAGAAGGAGTAGTAGTAAACATTAAAGCCTAATATAAAATATACACATTTAAGGGGATAGTGGATGACAACTAAAAAAAAGAGTTTTAGTGACAATGTGTCACTAAAAGTGTATTCCTAAAAAGTATTCACAGGTTTTTAGTGAGTTGTCACTACCTGTAATTAGTAACAACTCACTAAAAACTTGTCACTGAATACTTTAGCAACACACTTTTAGCGACAAAATTGTTGTCACTAAAAATAAAAAAAATTAGTAGCGCTATCTTTTCTCCCTATCTATGTCAGCCAAAAAAAGAAACTCAAAACCAGAAGAAATAAAGAAGAGATTTGTTTCCGAATGCGTTGTTAGAGTTTTTTTTTTCTTTTTTTATACAGCTTTTCACACTACTATGTATTTTTATTAGCGTTGGATGAAAATCCTAGAGTCGCTATTGTATTTAGACTATCTGTGGAAAATATTAGGCCCGTCAAAATTTATGTTATTTGGACATCGTTTTATATATTCTCAAAACACAATTATTTATAGTAAAAAAAATGGTTAAAAAAATACTATAACATGTTCACCATAAATCATAACATTTACTTTTCATTTTTTTCAGTAATAAAATCCATAATATTTTTACCAAAAATCATAACATGTGCGTATCGTCACATTTATTCTAAAAACTCATAACATTTTAGAAGTGCATATGATTTACAACCAAATAGTTGTGTGTATTATAGCATTTCCCTTTAAGAACACACCATTAATCAATATCCAATTACTATGAATTTTGGCATGTTTCAGGGGCGGAGGCTTACAGGTGGTGGAGGTGACATATGTCACCCCGGTTCCGAGAAAACTTTTTTTTAACACCGATGGAAGTCGATATGGTACTTATCGGTAGTCAAATAACTCCATTTTTACCATACATATAATGTAAGCATAGTAATGAAAAAATAAACGGTTTCGATCATATTAAAATATCTCTATGACTTTCATTTGAATACCATGAGATAGTTGAATCAAGTCTTTGTTATTTGTAAAAAAACAAAATTTCATGGTATACTTTCGCTTTCTATTTTCATCAACAAAATACAACAATTATTAGTGGACTTCTATCAAAAAGTGCAACCTTAATGTCCTCCGAAGATGTCTAAAATATTATTGGTTCCGATAATAAACACAGATCCCAGAAGAGTCCGAAAACTGCTCCGTATCCTTTTATTTCACAAAAATTGACGTCAACTCATATACGTCATTATACAGTATAGGTGAGGTGAGACATTACGTCACGGCTTCCTATTCTTCATGGGAGCATTGTTTATGAAAACCTTTTTGTCTGAACAAGCTTGTCAGCTTTTATTCACAGGGAAAGATAAGAAGGCGACATTTATTTTATTCTGTTTCGGTATCAGATTCACTCCAGTCCGTCCCTTTACAAGGAAAAGAATTTCAATGCCAAACGGGTACCACGTGGTACTTGGCTACTTATACAACGGATAACCCGGATTGAAAGTGTCGTATGAATTTTATAAAAATGGAAAGAGAACAGGAAAAGTGTGTTTTAATCCAGACCTTCGATTGTATTTTTGGATGGTTTAATGTGCTCGAGCGGATACCATGTCTACCATACATATTATAAAGACTGTACAGTCATCCTGTTCAAGTAGTCTTCTAACCCTTCTCAAATTCGTTTTATAATCGGGACCATTCATATTTAAGATTTCGTCAAGATCGTTAGGTGAGCCAAAACTCAATATGTTATTCAGATATCATTTAATTTGTTCTCGGAACACATGATTTCAAAAAAGTGTATTTAGAAAATATTGCAACACCCGATAAAAACCTAGCTATTTTCTAGAGACAAATATATTTTGAGAACACATGAAACGATATTCGGTTAATATGATTTTTAATGAGCTTAAATGTTGTCAACGACGTGTAAAATAATAACGGTTCAGATTATGAAAATGGATCCGGAAAAGGTCCGGAAACTGCTACATATCCTTCTGTTTCAGCTATGCTTATGAAAATTATCTTGTGTATGTGAAGTTGTATAATTCTACGTGACCTAGTCAACCGGCCATTTATGTTGCTTTTAGAATACTTGGTACTAAGATTTTACGCACAACGTATTACTAGAAGGAGTGGAAATTTATGGCAAGATACGATAACTCAATACAAACTCAATATTAACAAGCGGGTTACGGTTGATTATATGTCACATAAAACACATGCATATAACATGACTCGAGAACACGTTTAGCTTAATAAGCCGAGTTATTGTTAAGAGTTATCTGATACGAACACTTATTGACTAGACACGACATCACGATACGATTCAACCCTAATGTAGATCTAATATTATCTTACGAAAATGATTTGCGTACCCCATGACGCGTACCCCAAATGCACCCCACCATGTCCCGACCGTCCATTTCAGGAATCGACGTTTCAGATTTCAAATGAATTCTGACCGGTAAGAATTCATTTGAAATCTGAAACGTCGATTCCTGAAATGGACGGTCGGGATGTGGTGGGGTGCATTTGGGGTGCGCGTGTGTGGTGTGCGCGTAGCAGCGTTCTATTATCTTATGATATCTATTCATAACCTGTTACTACTTGTCTAACTTTTTCTATTTGGTTTGGACTCACAAGTCACAACTAACGTGCCTAGACCTCGTATGGACTGTACTTTCCACATCACCAGAGGTTCCAGAAAACAAATACTAGTAATAAATCTAAAGTCATACTAGTGCAGCCAAATAGGGAAGAAAGAGGCAATTTATATGTAAAATAATTTCCACGCCCCTTTTTTTTTAATAAATATATAAAAAAAAGTGTTTGTATTTTTTTATTTTTTTTTAAAGAGTGGAAATCACTTGCTTTTTACATTTGCTTGGGTTTCCCTCCTTTCTCAATGCATGCAGCCATGGCTAATTAAAACGTCCCTAGTATCTAAAATTTCAATTCTATTTTAGCCAGTCACAAAATATGTTTTCATTCAATTTGGAGCAAGGCTTTGGGTAGGAATATCATAGCAATTTGGTTTGCGGCCTCTACTTTCATAGTTGCTGTTCCTATTTGTCCTTTATTTTTCTTTCTTTCCAAGTCCAGTTCTTCGCTGGAATTTGTTTTGCCTATACCTTACTAAGGAGTTTGGTTGTGGCTTTCTTTTTCCCTCGATGTACCCTTTATCGAGTTTTAATAAATTTTTGTTGCCGATCAAAAAAAAAATATGTTTTCATTCAAGTCACCTATCTAAAATGGCTATTTCAATACCCCTTTTGATTCAATTCAAATACTTTCATATATGTAAATAAATATAGATACTGTTCAATATTCTTTCGTTTTGTTGTTTTTGTCCAAAACGCCATCGTATTGAGTATGGTCTAAATAATTTCCTCCGTTCCAAATTACTACGCTGTATTAAAGATATATAAAATTAATCTCTTATGTTTCGTACTGTTCTGTCTTATCCCCTTTTTGTTTCCATCAAAAAAGTTGTTCCATTTCCAGCATGCAATTTTTAGTGACAATAGTTCTTCTGTCTCTATTTTTTGTGCTTTTTTCAAACACTGTGATATCATATGGGTAAGAGATATCCAATTCTAAGCTTTGCCATTATCTTTTTTCCAATCTCCAGAAATCTTTGAAAGAGTTTGATTTAATACTCCGTACTACTTTGCCTCTCTTTGGGGAATCCACGTAAAATCTGTGTTCCTTGTGATTGCTTCTCTCTCTTTGTGTGTGATTTGTTCAATTAAATAACATAAATCGCATCTGTTTTCTGTGTTTGTTATCGCTTCCGCACAACACCCAAGGCTAAAACCTCTCCAAAAAGTTCACAAAGTGAAATAAAAATTTTAAAAAGAGGAAGCTGGGGAGCTAATTGTTAATGTTGACGGCCAACAAACATGCGAGATCCGCAGCTTTGAAAATATGCTAAACAATTACATATGGGATTGACTCCACGGTCCTGTCCAAGTAGTCTTCGGACACTTTAATGATCTAGACCGTTGATATATGCGTATTGTAACCTTTATTACTAAAAACTCATAACATTTTAGAAATACATATGGTATACACCTAAACATATAGTTGTGTGTATTAATGTAGCATTTCCCTTTAAGAACACAACTTTAAACAATATCGGATTAATATGAATTTGGGCATGTTTCAGGGGCGGAGGCTTACAGGTGGTGGAGGTGGCACATGCCACCCCCGGTTCCGAGAAAACATTGTTTTTTAACACCAATGGAAGTCGATATGGTACATATCGGTATTCAAATAACTTCATTTTTTACATATATAACGTAAATATAGTAATTGGAAAAATAAACGGTTTCGATCATATGAAGATATGACTTTCATTAAATACCACGAGATAGTTGAATCAAATCTTTTTTATTTGTAAAAAAAAAAAAACTCAAGAAAAACCAAATTTTACGGTACACTTTCGCCTTTTTTTTGCATAAACAAAATACAACAATTATTAGTGGACTTCCATCGAAAAGCGCAACGTCCTAGACAAAATCATAACTCTGTACGTCCCTAGCGTGTTTAATGTCCTCCAAAGATGTCTAAAATATTAATGGTTTCGATAATAAAAACAGATCCGAGAAGAGTCCAAAGACTGCTCCGTATCCTTTTGTTTCATAAAAATTGACGTTAACCCATTTACGTCATTATCCGAGGAGTACTTTAATTTGGTGCGAAAAAATCGAAAAACGATACACGGAACCACTTCATTTTTTTATTTGAAAAATCATGATTTTAACACCTGGGTGCTAAAATTTTTTAGAAAACTGGGCCTAAGTGAGGTGAGACATCACGTAACGGCTTCCTATTCTTCATGGGAGCATTGTTTATGAAAACCTTTTTGTCTAAACAAGCTTGCCAGCTTTCATTCATAGGGAAAGATAAGAAGGCGACAATTATTTTATTCTGTTTTGGTATCAGATTCACTCCGGTCCGTCCCTTTATAAGGAAAAGAATTTTAATGCCAAACGGGTACCACGTGATACCTGCTCGTGTACATCTGATCGTCCAAAAATACAACGGACGGTCCGGATTGAAAGTGCGGTATAAATTTTATAAAAATGGAAAAAGAACAAGAAAAGTTTGTTTTAATCCGGACTTTCCATTGTATTTTTGGATGGTTTAATGTGCTCGAACGGGTACCATGTCAGCCATACATGTTGTAAAGACTCTACAGTCATCCTGTTTAAGTAGTCTTCTAACCCTTCCCAAATTCGTTTTATAATCGGGACCATTCATATTTAAGATTTCGCCAAGATCGTTAGGTGAGCCAAAATTCAATATGTTATTCGGATATCGTTTAATTTGTTCTCGGAACACATGATTTCAAAAAAGTGTGTTTAGAAAATATTGTAACACCCGATAAAAACCTAGCTATTTTCTAGAGACAATTTTGTTTGCAAAAATGCTAGATACACAACAAAAATGGACAATAAGGTGGACAACACACTCACATAGTGTGTGGGCTCCACACACAGTTGAGTGTGAAGTGTGTGCGGAGCGCACACACTATGTGAGTGTGTTGTCCACTTTGTTGTCCCTTTTTGTTGTGTACCTAGCATTGCTCGTTTGAGAACACATGAAACGATATTCGGTTAATATGATTTTTAATGTGCTTAAATGTTCTCTACGACGTGCAAAATAATCACAGTTCAGATTATGAAAACGGATAACTGCTACATATCCTTCTGTCTCAGCTAGCTATGCTTGTGAAAATTATCTTGTGTATGTGAAGTCGTATAATTCTACATGAACCTTCATAAAAAATGAAGTCAAGCCATTTATGTTGCTTTCAGAATACTTGGTACCCAAGATTTAGACCTAATGTTATTATTTTATGCACAACGTATTACTAGAAGGAGTGGAAGTTTATGGCAAGATACGATAACTCAGTACGAACTCGATATTAACTAGCAGGTTAGGGTTGACTATATATTACATAAAACACACGTACAGTGGCAGACACAGGATCGCAATTTTTGCCAAATTTACAGGGGGCCACTCTTCTGTAATTTTACAAAAAAAATTTAAAAGTGTACTAAAAATATGTTGAAAATTGGGGGGAGTGTAGGGGCCAAACACCCCCTAGCCCTCCCCCCCCCCGGCGTCCGCCCCTGCGCACGTACATAACAAGACTCGAAAACACGTTTAACTTAATAGGCATTGCTAAGAGTTATCAAATACGAACACTAATTGACTGGACACGACGTAACACGATACGATTCAACCCTAACGTAGATCTAATATTATCTTATGCAGATATCAATTCATAACCTGTTACTACTGGTTTAACTTTTTCTGTTTGGTTTGGCCTCACAAGTCACAAGTAACGTGCCTAGCCCTCGCATAGACTTTACTTTCCACATCACCAGGCACCAATCGCCAATTACCCTGCAAAAGAATTCGACGGTTAATTTGACCATCAAAAAATATTCTTTTTTGGTCATTAAAAATTCAATTGTAAGAATTTAGAAGCTCAGCAGTCAGCACACGCAACCACATATTGAAGTAGATCTTTCTGGGTTTTATATACACAAGCTAATACACACCAGATCTTAGGAATTGACAACTCAATAGGAAATTAAGACATGGGCCGTGCTTAATTGACTTGGTTTTCCAAAAGCTAAAATGGACATTTGCTAAAATCAAAGGGGTGATTTTAGCAAATGAAGTGGGGAGGTGATTTTATCTCCAATGAATCTGGCTCCAGATTCATTGGAGATAAAATCACCTCCCCACTTCATTTGCTAAAATCACCCCTTTGATTTTAGCACATGTCCATACGTCCAGATTCATTGGAGATAAAATCATCTCCCCACTTCATTTGCTAAAATCACCCTCTTAATTTTAGCAGATGTCCATTTTAGCTTTTGGAAAACCAAGCGGGAGAATTTGAGAAATATTCTGAGAAAAGATTTTTGGAAAAAGTAATAATTGGAGAGAGATAGAGAGAAATAAAAATAATGATTGGAGAGAGAGAGAGAGAGGGGCATGAGTAGAAAGAAAAATGTGATTAATGATTGGAAAGATGAGAGATGAAGAAAGAATCTTTTTAGAAATTTTTTTGAAAATGTGAAATGAACACAGTAAATGTTTAACAAAAAAAAAAGGCATGGGTTTGGTGCACGAGTATATTCTGTACATATTTAACTGTGCTCTCAGAGTGAATTTTCAATATTTAGAAAGAAAAAAAAAAAGAAAAAAAAAACTACATTTAATCCCGTCAAATCCTACTCATGTGGGTCAGTTGGGGCACGAGAAATAATTTTTGGCCCCTTGAAAGCAAAATGTCGCCTTTTTCAATTAATTTACACCACCTACCGCCCAAGGGGTTCCAAAAGCAAGAGAACGAGGGATCCGGGCTGCAGCGCACTAACCTCACAGTCCTCTATCTTGGAAATTAATGGTTCAGATTCGTAGGCGTTTTTTAACCTGTCAATATGAATTTTGACTTGTAATAAAGCGTCTGTGAATCCGGACAATTAAAAATACTTTTGAATGACTGAGATTGGTACACTATACCGTGCAACGCGTATGCTGCACTGTAAGATCCCCAAACCAGAAAAAGAGGCCTTGCCCAGGCCCAACCCAAACAACGTGCCATTTCACTGTGTGTGTGTGAGAGAGAGACAGAAAGAGAGAAGGGTGATTTAAAAACGAGGTCAAATCCTCTTTTATCTATTTTCGCCCGTATGTTGTTACATTTTCAACAAGAGGCCTACTAGGAACCATGAAAAGAAATCCAGAAAACAACATATAAAGTGTAGGAAAAGGCTACAATACACACCCCTCCATCCTATAAAGTTTGGTTCTTACGAAATTACGTGCAATTTTCAAACTAAAAAATAACGTATTTATCAAAATAATTTTTTAATTTTTTTGGTATCGTATAAAAGTTCTCGGTGAGATCTATCAAACAAGATTCATATTGACTTAAAAATTATTTTTGTAAGCACGTTATTTTTTAGCTTGAAAATTGCACGTAGTTTCGTAGGGACCAAACTTTATGGGACGGAGGGAGTATAAGTTACGAGACACACCAAAATTTTACGAATCAATTAAAATGTTACGAATAATATTGCTGAAAAGTTACGAAACACTAAAAAATGTTACGATTGCCAATGAGGTGACATAATTTGGACCATACAATAGGTGCATGTGGTACACGTCTTTAATGTGTGTATGGCAGCATTTTCCTAAATTGTATCGTCAGATGCACTTTATGGGTTGTTTTACGGGTTTTCTTTCATATTTCCAACTAGGCCTGTCAATGGGTCGGATCCGATCCGGATCTGATAAGCTTGGATCCGAATCCGAATCCGATATTCAAAAATCCGAAAACGTTAATCCGGAGCCGGAGCCGGATCCGAATTCCGGATATCTGATCCGAAAATCCGAATCCGATCCGGTAATTTAATTTTTTTGTCTTTTTCCAGCTAGCTTGCTTGCTTACAGGTCGGATTTGATCCGGATCGGATCCGATAAGCTTGGATCCGATCCGGATTTTATTAGCATTTTCGGTTCCGGATTATCGGATCTAAAATACCGGATTTGGATCTGGATTTTTCGGATACTTCCAACTATTTCTCTTTCAACAATTGGATAATTGGAAAAAAAAATAATAAATCCTCTCTCAAGTTTCACTCATAATTCGGTGGAAAATAAGGCGCTGGAATACCCATTCCAGTAAAATTCAGGAGGGAAAAAGAAAAAAAAAATCCCACTAGGGTAAGTTTCCGAATGGATTTTATCAAAATCTGATAAAATCAAGCCTCTGATTTTATCCATTCGTGAGTAGAGTTGATAAAATCTTAGATTTTTGCATTAAAAAATCTAAAATTTTATCAACTCTCTGCATGAATGGATAAAATCAAGCCTTGATTTTATCAGATTTTGATAAAATTTTGATAAAATCCATTCGAAAACTCACCCTAATGGGCTTCAGTTTGGTTGTTTTGGGGTTGGGGGAATGGTACAGTTGGGTCCAAGGCCGACTCCTGATGTAATGGGCTTCACTTCTAGTGTCTTGTGTCAAGGGGGTTGGCTCCAAGGCCAACTGTTACAAAATTGAATTCATCTTCCATGTTCTAACAAATTTGAAGGCCCATGAGAATAATTAGAATGATTCATTTTGTAACGCTCGTGGAGACCCCTAAATGTTCCAAAAAAATAGTCAAATTACACTGGAATACCGGAGGGTTAATTGACTGCCAAAAAAAAAAAAAAAAACCTACTACGCACACAAATCCATCCACTTAATGGGCTTCTTCAGTTTTGGTTCTCTCGGGTTGGGGAAATGGCACAGCTGGGCCCAAGGCCTAGTACTACAGATGTAATGGGCTTTGCTTCTGGTTTCTTGGGGTTGGGTCAAAGGCCCACTCGCGATAACATAAGTGTTTCATGCATTCGTCTTCCAATCTCGGAGTACAGAATTGAAGGCCCATTTGAATCTTTTTTTTTTTTGGGCCATTTACCGGCCGGTCAAGCTTTTGTTGGCAAATTACTGCCAACTCCAGCCCCGACTTTGAAATGTACAAGCAACTCCACTACGGGCTACAGCCCACCAGCTTTCCAAAAAAATTTGCATGCTCACAATGCAACCTTGCGAACCAGCATTGTACTTGGCCCAACTATTTAGGGTGCCTAAACCACTAAACCTAAACTCTAGGGTACCCTTATGACTAGGGTATCTTATGAAAGTGCCTAAAATCCTAGATACCCTATGAAAGTACTTAAACCACTAAAACCCTATAATAGGAAAGTGCACCCAAAATCTAAACTCTAGGGTACCCTTATGACTAAGGTACCATACGACTACGGTACCCTATGAAAGTACCTAAAATCCTAGGGTACTCTATGAAAGTTCTTAAACCACTAAAACCCTATAATAGGAAAGTGCACCCTAAACATAAACTCCAAAAAAGAGTGACTTACCTTATTGGAAATTAAAAAAAAAATGACCCACCTTAGTGGTAATTAGACATCTCTTTTCTAGACCTAGAGGTAATAATCCATTTTTTTAATTCCATTCAAATAAAAGTCCGAGGGCAGTACAGATTTAATCACAATAAACAATGTGCAAATTTGTTTACCCTTACCTATTTAGGGTGAACAAAACCCTCACTTTGATTGGTGGAAAAGGTGTAGGGTCCATCACAAAGTGATGTCTTGCTTATCAAAAAGTGATTTGAGTGATGTCAAGCTTACCAAAAAGTGATATGTTATTGATCATCTCTTCCTCCATTGCAATCCAATATGGCATCTGTGGTCCAACATTCTAACATGGTGGGGTGTGAATTGGGTCACACTAAAAACTGTAGTGTGTCTTCTATTATGGTGGCAAGACTAGAATCTGAGAAAGGAGAAAAAAAAATGATTTGGGAAGTGATCCCAGCAATCATGTGGATTGTCTAGAATAAAAGAAATGCTCTTAATTTTGAAGAATATACTCCAAACTAGGAAGAGATCACGAAACTTGCCAAAATCATAATCGCGCTTTGGGTGAAATCCAACATGGAAGGCAAAAAAATTTCTGTGGAGGATTTTCTGTTTAGGATCAAAAGTATCCTGGGATCTCTCTAATAGTTGCATTTTCTGCCTTTTCTTTTTCTTTTTGTTTGTCTCACAAGGTTTGTCTTGTTTGAGCTTTATTTCCCTATCGGTTGGCTATTTGCTAATTTTGTGTTTTCCTGGGTGGGTTGTGGCTATGATCTTTCTAGTGGAATGTTGTCTCCTCTAGTTTAGGATGTCGTTTGTGCTTTCCCCCTCTAATCTTTGTAATTTGCAGAGGTTATAAAATTTTCCCTTTTCAAAAAAATATATATATGTCACCATGGGATAATTTCGATCAAAACACACAAATGGGCAAATATGTGTTGATGCTGATCGATGTTGTAAGCTCCATAAGGCGAGTTCTCTTTTGGGTTAGTGTAACGCCCCGCATTTTTGGGATACGTTATGGATTATTATTACAATTTAAAGTCGGTCTTAAACGGTAATAATAATAACCAAAAATACATATAGATGATCTATCCTTCACAGATTACAAAAAGGTAGACCGGGTGAACTCTATGACTCCGCAAATCTCTCCGCCTGGTGGATCTCCATCTCGGCAGCTCCTCCGGCTCCGTGTTCTCCATAGAGGTCCACCTGTCCAACGTGATAATCTAGCATAATACGCAGAGTTGCGAAGCAACATCGTGGTATTATGCCAGGGCAAACCGTGAGCGAGGACGCTCAATAGATACCTTACCCCAACTTTAAACTAGCAATTCTAGAACAATATTGTAGGTGGCAAGTAAATAGTTGAAAATCATTTCTCAAAACAGTAGGTTCATGCGTGTCAATGCATCTGTCACATCCCACTCCGGCAAGACCTGACCTGCCCAAAGTGGTAAGACCACCCAACAAAACCTGTACACATCTCGGGATACCCGCAACCAAAGAGATAATATAAAATAAAAATAACTACAACCCTCAAAACATTTATACAAGTCCAAAGTACTGGACCACAACACAACCACACCATCGTCGCAAACCAATATGTACAAAGCACCCCAGACTGACAAATGCTACAAACAACTACTAGAAACTCCTGACTGGCACTGTAGTTGGACCGACATCTAGCTCATCCAGGTATCTGCAACCAAAAAGGTTACAGGAGGATGTACGTTAGCAACACAATAAAAAGAAATGTCCAAGCTCCTGAGATGAATTGTAGCTTAAAAATCAACCACAGTACAAATATTTCAACCAACTTTCTTTCCCACAAAACTCATATCAACAACACATCAAAAATAAATGGATTTTCAATAAACCATATTTCCACCCATTCCTCATAACAGAAATCACATAAATTTTTACCAAGTGCGCCAACGAGTCGTCTACCTCACGACCGGGAGTTATGACGGTACCGTTACCTCGCTCACAGGCTCACATATAGTGGCGGTGACGAGGGCCATTCTTAATCACCAATGGTAGGTGCAATCCACACAGTAAACAAGAACTAAGCTTGCACTGCTCACATTTGGCACAACCCACGAATGCAAGATGCCAACCTTGCAAACTAAATATTGGCACAGCCCACGAATGCAAGATGCCAACCTTGCAAACTAAATATTGGCACAGCCCACGAATGCAAGATGCCAACCTTGCAAACTAAACATTGGCACAAAAGGCGTAAAAATTCTCTTCTCACTCACCAAAAATCATTTGATCCATCCAACCAAAAACGTTGCCATCATATTCTAAAAATAATCATCAAAGGAGCTTTCAGAAACAGTAATAATCACACGACAAATTTGATAAAAACAAAACAAAACAAAACATTTCTTATTTATTATAGAAGCTGTACATCCTCACCTGACAAAAGACCAACTGCTAAAATCTCTATCCTCTACGGTCTGGAAACGTAACCGTGATCCTCCTCCTCACCTAACAATATAGTTTATAAGACATCTATAAGTCTCTCGTTCAACCCCCATGCTTAAATGCAAATGAAATGTTTAAATATGCACAAAAATACATAACAGCCTCACGGTCTCCGAATTTACAGAATTAATCTACAAATCCTTTTCTCACGAAATTTTTACCACAAATACTATACACGTGTAGGAACAACATATCAAAAATTCAGAATTTTCTGAGCTCGATAGCTATTTTAAACCAACGCCAAACAAACCAGTCACTTGCTGTAAAATTACAAAAACAGAATTTTCCTTCAAATTTAAACCAAAACCTGCTATATCTCAGAAATAATTGGGCTATGAGGCTTATAGATTCTGAAAGCCCTATGTGTCTAGTTTCTAACAAAACAAGGAGAATGAAAATTAGAGTTTTCTAGGCCAAGTTATGCCCGTTTTCGCGAAGCATGGCAGAGCTGCCAGGAACAAATTCCCACAGACAGCAGCCCGGTAAAACATTTTTAATAAATTCTATAATTCACGAAAAATTCTGAAAATTTTACACGGTCAAGATAACACATAAATACAACTACGGTTAAAATATCATAATTTTTGGAGTTGAAATAGTATAGTAGAAAATTCGTACCTTTCTCCAGAAATTCAAGCTTCTCACTTCTTCCTCTCTCTCTCTCTCTCTCTCTCTCTCTCTACGAAATAATTGAGCAGAAAAGTGGAAGTCTGGGTCTTCCCAAAGTCTTCCAATCTCATCCTATAAGAGGTGAGGTGTCCCCTCCACTAGACTTCTTCTTTTTTTTTTTTTTTCACAAAGCACACACATAATTGGAACACAACATAATAGGTGCATGTATTTAAGCTATGCATGAACAATTAATAACATGACATGTCACGCACCGAATGGCTTTTGAAATGAATGTGTGCACGAAATGCGCTATCACGTGAAATACACATGCATGTGTAGGAACGGATGTCACAACTCTCCCCACCTTATAAAATTTCGTCCTCGAAATTTGCTTACCTTAAACAAACAAATGTGGATACTGACTTCTCATTTCCTCCTCGCTTTCCCAAGTAGCCTCCTCAACAGAATGACTACGCCACAAAACTTTTACGAGTGGAATGGTTTTAGTGCGTAACACTTGATCCCTTCTATCCAAGATTTTAACTGGCGTCTCCACATAACTCAAGTCTTCTTTAAGCTCGATAGGTTGTGCTACCAAGATATGAGAAGGGTCAGCTATATATTTCCTCAACATTGAAACGTGAAAGACATTATGCAACTTTGATAATTCTGGTGGTAGTGCCAACTCATAAGCTGTAGCCCCAATTCTTTTGATAATTTGATACGGCCCAATATAGCGAGGACTTAATTTCCCTTTCTTACCAAATCTCATAATACCCTTCCACGGCGATACTCGCAGAAATACATGATCACCAACTTCAAATTCAAGATCTCTCCTTCGTGTGTCCGCATAACTTTTCTGCCTGTCCTGAGCTTGTTTCAATCTTTCCTTTATAACTTTCACCTTATCCGTAGTGATCTGAATAATTTCTGGCCCAAGCAACTTTCTCTCTCCAACTTCTTCCCAACATAATGGACTTCGACACTTTCTACCATACAAGGCTTCATATGGAGCCATACCAATTGTAGACTGGAAACTGTTATTATATGCAAACTCAATCAAAGGTATGTGTTCTTCCCAACTGCCCTGAAAATCAAGTGCACAAGCTCGAAGCATATCTTCCAGAGTCTGTATTGTTCGCTCTGACTGCCCGTCTGTCTGAGGATGAAATGATGTGCTAAATTTCAGAGTAGTTCCCAAAGCTTCTTGCAATCTCGGCCAAAATTTTGATGTAAAGCGAGGATCTCTGTCAGACACAATTGAAACTGGAGTACCGTGCAGTCGAATAATCTCATCTATGTACAATTTCGCATACCTATCCATCGAAAAAGTCATTTTCACCGGCAAGAAATGTGCAGACTTTGTCAATCGATCCACAATAACCCAAATAGCATCGTGTCCTTTCGGAGTACGTGGCAATCCTGTCACAAAATCCATGGTAATATGTTCCCACTTCCATTCAGGGATAGGAAGAGGTTGTAGCAATCCGGCAGGTCTCTGATGCTCAACTTTAACTTGCTGACAAACCAGACATTTTCCTACATATTTGATTATATCCTTTTTCATACCCCTCCACCAATAATTCTCTCGCAAATCCCTGTACATTTTCGTACCACCTGGGTGCATGGCGTAAGCAGAACAATGAGCTTCTTCTAGTATTTCCTTCCTCATTTCGCTGTTGTATGGCACACATAATTTATTCCCACGTAACAATGCATCATCCCTTTCCCGAATCACAAAGTCAGTTCGAATTCCCGCCTTTACCTCAGCTTTAATTTTTGCCATGTTGCTATCTGAATTTTGAGCCTCTCTAATACGATCACTAAGTGTCGGTCTCAAAGTAAGAGTAGCCAACAAAGACCCACATGCACCAACTGCCAGACTAACTCGAAGAGATTTTAACCCGGAAAACAGATCGGCCCGCACTAACCGTAGATATGCCATAGTCCCAGAAGATTTACGACTTAGAGCGTCAGCTACCACATTAGCTTTTCCAGGATGATAATTTATACTGCAATCATAATCCTTGATCAACTCCAACCACCTCCTTTGCCTCAAATTTAGATCCCTCTGAGTAAATATATACTTCAAACTTTGATGATCTGTGAAAATCTCGCATGTAGCACCATAGAGATAATGCCGCCACAACTTTAAAGCAAACACTATCGCCGCCAACTCCAAATCGTGGGTAGGGTAATTTCTTTCATGAGGCTTCAACTGTCTGGAACCATATGCAATTACCTTTCCACACTGCATCAACACACAACCCAAACCTTGATGTGAAGCATCACTATAAATCACAAAACCATCATTACCAGAAGGAAGAGTAAGAATAGGTGCACTAACCAACCGAGTTTTCAATTCTTGGAAACTCCGCTCACAACGATCTGTCCATTCAAATTTCACACTTTTCTGAGTCAACTGAGTCATTGGCCTTGCTATAAGCGAAAAGTCTTTCACAAATCTGCGATAATATCCCGCCAAACCTAGAAAACTGCGAACTTCTGTCACATTGGTTGGCCTCTCCCACTTCACTACTGCTTCAACTTTCTTAGGATCCACTTGAATACCATCACCTGAAATGACATGCCCCAAAAACACCACACTGCCCAACCAAAATTCACATTTACTCAACTTGGCATACAATTTCTTATCCCTCAAAACTTGCAAAGCAGTCCTCAAGTGCTTGACATGTTCCTCCTCACTTCGCGAATAAATCAGTATATCATCAATAAAAACAATCACAAACTGATCCAAATAAGCTTTAAACACCCTATTCATTAAATCCATGAATGCAGCAGGGGCATTTGTTAAACCGAATGGCATGACAACAAACTCATAATGTCCATACCTGGTTCGAGAAGCAGTTTTTGGAATATCAGACTCCCTCACTTTCAATTGATGATAACCTGATCGTAGATCAATTTTGGAGAAAACTCTAGCACCTTGCAACTGATCAAACAATTCATCGATTCGAGGCAACGGATACTTATTTTTAACTGTAACCCGATTCAATTGTCTGTAATCTATGCACAACCTCAATGTACCATCCTTCTTTTTCACAAATAAAACTGGTGCACCCCAAGGTGAGACACTGGGCCTAATAAAACCTTTATCCAGTAATTCTTGTAGTTGCACTTTAAGTTCTTTCAACTCCGCGGGTGCCATCCGATAAGGTGGAATAGAAATTGGTAAAGTGTCTGGCAAGAGCTCAATTGTAAACTCAATTTCCCTATCCACCGGAATACCCGGCAACTCATCAGGAAAAACATCTGGAAACTCACCAACCACTGGTATCGCTGAAAGTTCATTCCCTTTTGACTCAGTATTCACAACGTGTGCCAAATAACCCTGACAACCCTTTTCCAACAACCTCACAGCTTTAATTGCAGAAATGATACATATTGAAGATTTAACCCTGTCCCCCTGAAAAGAAAATTCGACCTCCCCTGGAACTCTGAACAACACTTTCTTCTCATAACAATCCATATACGCATGATAAGAAGATAGAAAATCCATTCCCAAAATCAAATCAAAATCCTCCATGTATAACGGCATTAAATTAACCAGTAACTCCTTCTCTCCAATTTTTATCTTACAATCCTGATATACATTTTCTATTCGTACCACCTCCCCAACCGGTGTAGCAATAAACACATCATGATCTAATGGTCTTGATGACACTCCGTTCACATGCATAATGAATGTTGGTGATATGAATGAATGTGTAGATCCAGGATCTATAAGTACTTGAGCATTTCTATCAAAAATAGTAAGCATACCTGCCACCACCTCTGGGGTAGCCTGAGCATCCTGTCTGGACATAGCAAACACTCTCCCATTAGTTGCTGGCCTCCCAGCCAATCCCCTGCTACCTCCCTGAGTTGACCCAGAAGGTCCAACACCGATATTTTTCGCACTACCCACTGACGAAACGACAGTTGTCGTTTGTTGACCACAGTTTGTTGCTATATGACCTGGCTGCCCACACTTATAACAAATCACCTTGTTGTCAAGTTGAGGACAATCCCTGATGAAATGACCAACTGCCCCACATCTGAAACATGTTTGGTTTCCCCCACGATTCCCATTTGTGTTACCACCAGAAGTGCTTCTATTAAACTGATTTCCACCAGACCTTGTACCCCGATTCTGAGAATGAAAACTCTGTCCACGAGAATTCTGAGGTCTCTGTCCACCACTCCTAGTGGTACCTGTCCCGAAACTCCCTCCTGATTGGCCACTGAACCTTTGCTTTTTAAACCGCTCTTTCATTTCTTCTTCCTCCATCACATCTTTTTCAATCATCTTTGCTCTATGTACTAACTCCGCGTAATTAGTAATCACCCCTTGCCCTGTAAGTTCCTTTCTAATATTAAAGTTCAACCCTCTTTGAAACCTACGGCACCGTGCGGCCTCGTCAGGAATTAACTGCGCTGCATACCTTGATAACTCTGTAAACTTAGCCTCATACTCAGTCACACTCATCCTACCCTGTCGAAGGTCAGTAAACTCATTCTCTTTCTCGTATTTGTAGGACTCCGGGAAATACTGTTCATCAAAAGCTTTTTCAAACCGTGCCCAAGTAATCCGCTGTGGTACAACCGGTACAACTCCTGGCACTGGCATGGTAAGTAACCTCTCAGTAGCTTCCCACCAATGCAAGGCTTCACCTTTAAACATGAATGTTACCAGATCAACTTTATCATCATTAGCTACCCCCATCCTATTCAGAATACGCACCGCATCCTTCAACCAGTTTTCTGCCTCAGCCGGGTCAATAGTCCCCGAAAATTCCTTAGCACCCAAGTCAATAAATTGCTTGGCCAATGATGTGTGGGGCCTCCTTCCTTGTAACTCAAGCAACTGTGCATTCTGTTCTGCCAACCTCATGATAGCCTCAATCATTCTACCATTTGGATCAAGCTGATTTACCTGCTCTTGTTGTTCCCCTTGTCCCCTCACATTAGCTGATGCAGGCACATGAGACGATGCTCCCTCATCCATCTTTCTCAAGCTGTTTAATAACAAACATGAATACATGTATATATGCATGGATTAAACATGTATGCATGCACCCACTACTAACACCCCCGTGAAACCCATCTCAACATTCTAGGTATTACCTGGCCTTAAAACTGAAAACAACACCGCCTATGGTCCACCACAAGTGCCACACTCTAAAGATTCTACAGAACCTATAACCTATGCTCTGATACCAAAATTGTCACATCCCACTCCGGCAAGACCTGACCTGCCCAAAGTGGTAAGACCACCCAACAAAACCTGTACACATCTCGGGATACCCGCAACCAAAGAGATAATATAAAATAAAAATAACTACAACCCTCAAAACATTTATACAAGTCCAAAGTACTGGACCACAACACAACCACACCATCGTCGCAAACCAATATGTACAAAGCACCCCAGACTGACAAATGCTACAAACAACTACTAGAAACTCCTGACTGGCACTGTAGTTGGACCGACATCTAGCTCATCCAGGTATCTGCAACCAAAAAGGTTACAGGAGGATGTACGTTAGCAACACAATAAAAAGAAATGTCCAAGCTCCTGAGATGAATTGTAGCTTAAAAATCAACCACAGTACAAATATTTCAACCAACTTTCTTTCCCACAAAACTCATATCAACAACACATCAAAAATAAATGGATTTTCAATAAACCATATTTCCACCCATTCCTCATAACAGAAATCACATAAATTTTTACCAAGTGCGCCAACGAGTCGTCTACCTCACGACCGGGAGTTATGACGGTACCGTTACCTCGCTCACAGGCTCACATATAGTGGCGGTGACGAGGGCCATTCTTAATCACCAATGGTAGGTGCAATCCACACAGTAAACAAGAACTAAGCTTGCACTGCTCACATTTGGCACAACCCACGAATGCAAGATGCCAACCTTGCAAACTAAATATTGGCACAGCCCACGAATGCAAGATGCCAACCTTGCAAACTAAATATTGGCACAGCCCACGAATGCAAGATGCCAACCTTGCAAACTAAACATTGGCACAAAAGGCGTAAAAATTCTCTTCTCACTCACCAAAAATCATTTGATCCATCCAACCAAAAACGTTGCCATCATATTCTAAAAATAATCATCAAAGGAGCTTTCAGAAACAGTAATAATCACACGACAAATTTGATAAAAACAAAACAAAACAAAACATTTCTTATTTATTATAGAAGCTGTACATCCTCACCTGACAAAAGACCAACTGCTAAAATCTCTATCCTCTACGGTCTGGAAACGTAACCGTGATCCTCCTCCTCACCTAACAATATAGTTTATAAGACATCTATAAGTCTCTCGTTCAACCCCCATGCTTAAATGCAAATGAAATGTTTAAATATGCACAAAAATACATAACAGCCTCACGGTCTCCGAATTTACAGAATTAATCTACAAATCCTTTTCTCACGAAATTTTTACCACAAATACTATACACGTGTAGGAACAACATATCAAAAATTCAGAATTTTCTGAGCTCGATAGCTATTTTAAACCAACGCCAAACAAACCAGTCACTTGCTGTAAAATTACAAAAACAGAATTTTCCTTCAAATTTAAACCAAAACCTGCTATATCTCAGAAATAATTGGGCTATGAGGCTTATAGATTCTGAAAGCCCTATGTGTCTAGTTTCTAACAAAACAAGGAGAATGAAAATTAGAGTTTTCTAGGCCAAGTTATGCCCGTTTTCGCGAAGCATGGCAGAGCTGCCAGGAACAAATTCCCACAGACAGCAGCCCGGTAAAACATTTTTAATAAATTCTATAATTCACGAAAAATTCTGAAAATTTTACACGGTCAAGATAACACATAAATACAACTACGGTTAAAATATCATATTTTTTGGAGTTGAAATAGTATAGTAGAAAATTCGTACCTTTCTCCAGAAATTCAAGCTTCTCACTTCTTCCTCTCTCTCTCTCTCTCTCTCTCTCTACGAAATAATTGAGCAGAAAAGTGGAAGTCTGGGTCTTCCCAAAGTCTTCCAATCTCATCCTATAAGAGGTGAGGTGTCCCCTCCACTAGACTTCTTCTTTTTTTTTTTTTTTCACAAAGCACACACATAATTGGAACACAACATAATAGGTGCATGTATTTAAGCTATGCATGAACAATTAATAACATGACATGTCACGCACCGAATGGCTTTTGAAATGAATGTGTGCACGAAATGCGCTATCACGTGAAATACACATGCATGTGTAGGAACGGATGTCACAGCATCAATATCAAATCAGATCAAATCAGAGTGCAGCTTTAATAAAATCAGTATCTCGTTTCTTTTAAGAAAAATCAGAGTATAGTATCAGTATCTCGTTTCTTTTAATAAAAATCAGAGTACAGTATCAGTATCTCGTTTCTTTAAACAAAATCAGAGTACAGTGTCAGTATCTCATATCATTTTCTCATAACAGCATTCTTCTTCAAATTTCAACCATGTCAACATCTTACATCTCTCGAAAGTTATTGGCCCGTTCTACAACCCCTTTCTAACGGTCACCAACCTTTCCGTTCGAAGGGTCGGCCACCCATAAACTGACTCCTGCAGTATGAGGTCCGCTAACTCCGCGTCACACACGACATAGTCCCGGCTACCCATATCACTGAATCCCCACCAGTCTGTTTATGAGGTCCGCTTGCTATGTGTTGTACTGAGTAAGTTCTAACCGTCAAATTCACCCGCGGAATTTGAAGAGAAACTTCAAACAGCACTACCGTATAGTTCCATTGAGCTTTGACCACCAGTTCACCCCGGGGAACTGAGGCGGGACTCCAATGGCAGTATTGTTTATAGTATAGTTCCATTGAGCTTTGACCACCAGTTCACACCAGGGAACTGAGGCGGGACTCTAATGGCAGTATTGTAATTACAACATCATCTTCATTCTCATCTCTATTTCTTCTTGTAAAAACAATCGATCATTTTCTTGAAAAACGTGTCGTGTCGTACCGTCTCGGAAAACATGCACATGCCATATTACGTAAAAATCTTCCGTTTAGAAATCGTTTCAAAATAAACTTTTCGTTTAAAAATATTTCACGATAACCGTGTTACTTTAGGTACAAAATCTCGTTGGTGACTTTCTTTAGACAAATGAGATAACCAGGAGAGTCCCAGGCTGGATGGCCGCACGAATGCAGTTACTGGCACCATTCCTTTCTTAGACAGCGCTAGGCATATCTTTTTTGACAGACCCTCAAGGGTGTTAGCCTTGGGTTAATCTCAACAGTCCAAGTACAGTCAAAACATTTTGAAGTTGCTTTAAGAAAAGTTTAGTCGACTATTTTCCAAAAAAATTAATTGGGCAGCATAACAGCGTAAATTTGAAAAGTCGATTTTCATTCGGGCATTATAACTGGATATTTTAGGTTTCCAAAAGTCCATCGGGCATTATAACGGTGCATTCTGATAAGTCAATTTCAAATCGTGCATAGTAATGACTAAGTGTATTTTTCAAAGTCTAATTGTTCATAAAATCACTAATCACCAACATAATCACGTTTAATCATAATTAGGCATGTTTAAGCAAAATAATAACATAATTAATATGAACTAGTAAATACTAATCTAAGGTTAAGATAAAGTATCTACCTTAATTCCGATGATTAGTCGGAAGCCGATTAGCTAATTGAATTCCAGCGGCGTAACGACTAGTCGACCTTTGCTCGAACACTTTCTTGCTAACTTATTCTACCTTTCTAAGATCTAGGGGTGGTCGAGGGTGGTGGAGTGTGGTGGTTTAGGATGAGTTTCAAAAAGAACACTCAAGAACTCATTCAAGAACACTAGAAAGCACAAAGTGGAGAAGTTGGGAGATTTTGGTGTGAGGAAATGAAGTAAGGTGAGTGAGCTATTTATAGAAGATTGTAATTGGGTAAGTAGCCTACCTTGTTAAGTAGTCAAATTTTCTTTCTTCTCATTAATTCAAAAAAATACAAATTAGGTTTAGTAAAGTCAAAATTGGTAGGAAGACAAAATTGAACACATGTCTAATTAGGGTTTTAAATAGGCTAAGGCTAGTCAAAATAGGACAACATAGGAGTTGGGAAAATTAGTAGGCCTTCCGGATGCGATGTAGTGAAATACTCGGTGTGCACGCGTTGATTTTACGGCGCGGAAAAATAAATAAAAGAAAATAAACAAACTAGATCTAGTTTCATTCAAATTATTTAAACTAAATAATAAATTATTTCATTTAGCGATATTAAAAATAACTAATCGAATTAATAAATCGAAATTTTTATCTACGAAATTTCGGGTTATTACAGTTAGCACGTTCATGACCAAAATCCATATTTGCTTGTATTCCCCTTTTATCGAGCTGTACGCTTTATTGTCCAATTATTATTTTTTATTTTTTAGAGCGTCTGTTTTAAGGTGTGGAATAGAATCTCGTATTTTTCCCCCCAAGCGAGTGCGTAAGTTGTTAGTCAAGAATAACGCTCGTGTCAAAATGGGACTTCATTACATGGTAGATTTTAAAAGCAAACACTTTTCGCTCAAGCAAGATAGGCGAATTATTTACAACTATGCCAGCATGTTGTGGGGCCTATATGTATACATAGAAGCTATTAGGTCGAAAATCACTATAGTTGTGGTGGAAAGAACCCTAGCACATATATTTTCATCTCTCATTTCAAGGGTTAGGGTTTTGTGCACCTGGAAGAACTACAAAAGATCGAATGATTTTTTGATTCTCAAAATCATCTTCGAAAGGTTTTCTTGCATCAACAATACTTTTCTAGCTAGAACATAGCCCTTTCGTGGCGTTCAGAAGGCAATCGGCTGGAAGGCTTGAGGATTCAAGATTTGGCAATCCTGCAGAGGTGTGATTAATGTGGATTCGGCAAATAGGTCTTAGGCTTTGTGGTGAGGATACACGAACACTTAGTAAGATCTCTTGTCTTCACACATGAAGTGCATGATTCCTTCCCGAGGTTTTTTCTTGTTTTGAGTTTTTCCAAGTAAATTTTTATGTCGTACGTGATTGATTATTTTTCTAATTTGTGCAATAGATTGTTTTTCCATTATTCAAGTTAATATTAATTCCATGACTCGATTAAGGAATTTCAAATACAAGTGTGCATATAGTTCTTAGCTTTCACTTTTTGACTTTCTTTAGCGAATACGTCACCTATGTATTTCAGCTGCGATGAATATCTCTCAACCACAAATCTCTATGTTCCTTTGGATTTGGAGTTTTAAATAATAATATTGTTATGGAACCAAACTTGTACCGACAGACGGCTTGGTCTAACTTTTGTTTTAGAATATTTGGATAGTGGAATTAAGCATGTAACTTATGTGATTGTGCTGATTTCTTACAAGATTACTAAAAATTATTCAAAGATTAATCAACAGCTCGTACATTTTTTTTATTTTTAATTTTGTGTGTGTGTGTGCGCGCGGGGGGGGGGGGGGGGGGGGGGGGGGGGGGTGGTGGAACTTGAGGTTAGGCCTCACTAATCAATTTGTAAATTATAGGGATAGGGACAAGTTTGATCGGTACCCATAGTGTTGTGCTTTAAGTGGTTGTTTCCGAAAACTGATTTATTCTCAAAACTAACTTATTTCGTTTTTTTCTCACAATACATCAACCCAATTTAAAATAACGTATTGTATTTTCTCAGACAAACTGACGTATTGTGTTGTACATTCTTTTTTTTTTTTTTTGGAGGGACTTGAGTGTTGGCCTTGCTAACCAATTTGTAAACTATAGAGACAAGTTTGATCGGTACCCATCGTGTTGTGCTTTAAGGGGTTGTTTCAGAAACTCACTCACTCCTAAAACTGACGTATTGTGTTTTCTCTCACAATATGTCAACCCAATTTAAAATTTTAGAACGGAGGGCATCCTTATGTGGCTACCTATATTAGCTTTTAAGTTAATATAGGAAGCCAAACCCATGAAAACATCCAAAAATCAGCCTCTCTATTCTCTCTACCCAAATTATTTTTGCTACAGTGCCTACCCAAATTACTGTTCACACACCTTTTATTTTATTTTTTTTCTTCCAGTTGATGCGTCAGAGAGAGTAGGAAAAAGAGAAAGATAGCCAGTTTGTTAGGGGGCGGTGGTGCGGATGCATTGAGCGACGAAAGCAAAGAAAGAATCAAGCTAGGGAATACTCCAGATTGACTAAAGGCCTCCTTAAGGGCTTCTAACGCTTTGTAAGTAGGCAGGTCAGGTCCAACCTTTACTTTTGCGCCAGAAGAGAAAGAGGGAGAGGAACAGGAGAAGTGGGGAGGGGTCATGACACGTGGCGGCCTATATTTTTAATGGCTGGGGGGGGGGGGGGGGGGGGGCACTACACTGCACCGAAACATCTCCTCAAGCGGGAGATTAACTTCTTTTTTTTTTTTTGGGGGGGGGTTATAGATTTGAGAAGAATAGTTTAATATAGTAAAGTTAAAATAAAGAGTCTGATTTTATGAGTTTTTAATAAAGTGACTTGTTAATTTATAAAAGGGGTTTTTGAAGTTAAATTTGGTGAAAATTTTGGGTAGACTGATAATGATGCTCTAAATAATACACCACCTCATCCATGGTAATCAATATTTAACTGCTGTGAGTTGTTACCTTTACCCATGGTCGGCTCTTGGGCAAGGTCTAAGCCTAGGGCATCAAAAAATAGTCTAAAAAAAGGGGCACTCAAATAATTTTTAGTATTAGGCCGAGTAGAAGTCTTTTGAAGCCAAAACAAATGGTCCAATTAGGTTTTAGGGCTCTTAAAAACTGTTATTGTTGAATCCCAATGATACACACAAAGCAAAAGCCCATCTTGGGGCCCAATAAAATCGTCTATAAATACACTCAGATTTTATTTTTTAGAAAATTATGTAGTGAATAAGTTCGCATAGATCCTTGTAAAGATATGTTCTTGTTCATTTTATATTTGGGCTAAGTGTTCAAAAGAAAACAAACATAAAATTTTGACATGGAGTATTAATTATAAGAATTTTTTTTTCGGGTGGTCATGTGACCATTGAAAGGTACATGTAGCGCGGCTACTGCCCACATGCCAACATTAACGGGTAGTTGACAAACCAGCTCCACCCTTTGTTGTTTAATATGGACTAAAATTACTCCCTCCGTTCCTATTTGTTAGTCCTCTACGAAAAGTCGTGTCACTTTTCAAATGAAAAAATAAAGTGTTTTCGTGTATCATTTTTCAAATTTTTTCGCACCGAATTAAAGTACACGATGAGTACTTTAATTCGGTGCGAAAAAATTTGAAAAATAATACATGGAAGCACTTAATTTTTTGATTTGAAAAAAGGTAAGAGAGAGAGCGTGAGACAAACAACCAGGAACAGAGGGAGTATTATATAAACAACTAATTCCGCTTTTGTTATTTAGTAATAAAGAAATATAGGGCACCACTTTAAAATTTGGCCTAGGACACCCAAATACCTTGGGCCGGCCTCGCCTTAACCCAATGAGAGAGTTTATAGTTTTTGTCACAGCTAGAAAACCTATACTATGACTCATAACTTGCATCCCTAAACAAAGTGTCCGGTAGATTTTGCAAGCCACCAAATGGACAGAAAGACCACAAAAAGTACTCCACATCGGAAAAAAGAAACCACAACACCCTCGGCTGTTTTGGTTTAGGGCCGTTGGTTTTTCTTTTTGTTAGCGTCTCACCTTTTTTCTTTTGAGTTTCGGGTGGCGTTTTTTTTTTTTTTTTTTTTTATGGACAACAAAAATTATATTAGAACTCGACAAAGGATATAATAAGGAAAAGTCAAATACTAAGCACCAAGCAGACTATAGGCTGGGAGATCAAAATTCAGCGAAATACTAGAGGGCGGAAAAGGATAACAAGTGATAGAGAACAAAAAAACAGTCTCAGGAGATGAATAGCACGGATAAGGCACTTGGATTGAAACATAGCTTGAATCACCATCATATCCATTGCTAGCTATGGTTGGGACTCTCACAATAAAATTAACAGAACGTGAACAGAACATCCACCTCATCATCACCATCAAAAAATCATCCACCAATCATATGAGTAAACAAGGAGAAAAACTTGGGTGCAAATAGGGTAGGGGTGACGTGGTATGGTACCTTCTCGTCGTAATCCGGGCCGTTAAAAAAAGCATCCGACGGTCCGGATTGAAATACACTTTTAATCAGAACCGTCGGTTGTAATGTTAGACGGCCCGGATGCACTGAGAGGATACCACGTGGTACCCGTCCCGTACCCAAATTCATCTCGCAGAATTGGGTTGCGGATCCGCTGTCCCAAACTTCCTGTCCCAAGTCCCTGTCCCGTCCATCCGAGCAATCAACGGCTTAGATTTCATTTCACCCCAAACAAATCTGAACCATACACATTCATCTACAAATCTGAGCTGTCGAGTACTCAGATAAACTGCTAGGATGAATGGGACATGGAGTCGAGATAGGGTTTTTAGGACAGCAGATCCGCAACCCAATTCTGCAGTACCAAAAATACCACTTAGGTATCTATGAGTATTATTGCGGCAAGGAGAATTAGCAGCCGCAATAATACTTATTAACATAGAATCAAAAAAAGCAACAATCATATCAGTAAACACCTCCGATTCTGCAGTACCAAGAATCCCACTTCGGTATCTTTGAAATATAAACCCCAGGATGGAGCATAGATCATGTCTATCCCTGGGCCTTCATGAAACAGCACACAAACAGCAACAACAGGGTCTTCAGTCAAAGCAAAATACCCAAGGATATACATGGGTTATGTATAGGGTTTTTCTATTGTCAGCACATTGAACTGACAAGACAACAAAAAAACCAAAAAAATACATACTCCAATATACATGTTTCACACATTTCTATACATTTTTCGCACATTCTCATACACTTTTTAAGTCTTATAATCAGCCTATTGGGTTGATTTTAAAATTTTCCTTATGTATATACCTGGGAAGCATCAGCAAACTCCCATCAGCAATCTCAGTGAAAATCGCAGCAGTAGCAGCTTCCCCATATATCTCTGCTAGGATAAACGTAATAATGATAGCCTCAGCAGCAGAGATGGCGTTTTTTCCGGGTATGTTAATTCTTGGTCGCTCAATCTTTGTATTATTTTCAAAGATATTAACGAATTTCTTTTACTGAGGAAAAAAATAATAATCGAAAATGAGCCAAAACATTGATAGGAGAATTTGCTATAAAGATGATTTCAGTGCAATACAAAGATGGTATGGTAAAACTATCAAAAGAAATTGGAATACAAAGAGTTTAGGAACGCATATTTAAACAATATTGTGTCCAGAGTCTCTCGATGTGTGTAAATATAATTGTGCATCAAATGACTCTTAACACAGTTATATTGGAAATTGAGTTTGAAAATGTTACAGCTTGTTTTAATTCATTTTCTTCCAAGGCCCGTTTTGGCTTAAATAATCCATTTGAAATTTTTTTGGAAATTGATTTTTAGCACTCTCCAAATTGACTTTGGCACTCCAAAAGAGAGTTCTCAAAATCAATCCCTATATGGACTTGATTTTGGCACCCCCAAAATCAATTTCCTTTTCTTTTTTTTTTCCTTATTGTAAACAATTTTAAATTTGTTAGTTTGCATCCATTTTTTCTTGATTACTTTTATTCGTTTCGACCAAAAGCATCTAAAAAGTAAAAAATTATGATCAAATTTTTCAAAGAGTTAATTTTTGAATTATTTTTGTCTTCATTTAGATAAAAATTAATTTGGTTCATCACTTTTACGAACATTTTAGATTACTCTCGTTAGTCCAAATAATAATTCGCAAAAACGTAATAACTTAATTAAATAAATTAAATAAATACAAAAAAAAAATCCTACTTAATTATTAAGCCGAAATGGGCCCGAGTCTCGGAAGGGCATCCTTAGAGGTGTCAAGTGGGCCTTGCCGGCCCAGTACGGCACGGGCACGGCACGAAAAACTCCGGCACGGGCACGGTTTAGGCACGGTAAAAGTTGGGCACGGCACGGCACGACACGGTCTGAGGTGGCACGAGCACGGGCACGGGGCACGGAAATGGGTGGGCACGGCCCGGGCACGGCACGGTAGTTGGCCTAGCGTGGCACGGCACGGCACGGCACGGTCTTAGCGTGGCACGGCACGGCACGGCACGGTCTTAGCGTGGCACGGCACGGCACGGCACGGTCTTAGTTTGGCCCGGCACGGGCTCGGCACGGTCTTAGTCTGGCACGGCACGGGCCCGGCACGGTGTTAGTCTGGCACGGCACGGGCACGAAATGGTAGTGTGAAAGGCACGGCACGGGCACGGCACGGCACGGCACGGCACAGGCACGGGCACGGCACGGGCACGGGCACGGGCACGGGCCCGGCACGAAAACGGCACGGGCACGGTATAATAACGAAAATAATGAGGGAAAATAAAAATAAAATGAGGAAAAATAAATTTTAATTTATTTCAAAATTGAGGAAAAATAAAAAATGATTTTTTGAATAATAAAAGTGAAAATTTTGATTTTTGAATTGATAGGTGAAAAATATTTTTTTGTAATTACGCAATATATCATGGAGAGAGAGAGAGAGAGAGAGAGAAAGAGAGAGAGAGTTGACTTTAGAATAAGTTTTCATTAAATAAATGGACTTTAGAAAAATAAATAAATACATAATACAAAAAAAAATACATTTTTATTAAATAAATGAAGTTGTCAAATGCCATAATTATGAAAACAAAAAAGATGGAAATTAAAAATTAATTTATAAATAATAATTAGAATTTAATAAATGGACTTGCCATAATAAGAAGAAGAAAAAAATGAGGTAAAATAAAAATAAAATTTTGAATAATAGTTAGAATTTATAAATGCACTTGCCAAATAAGGGTGAAAAAAAGAGGGAAAAAAAAGGATTTTTTTGAATATATTTTAAATAAATAAATGGACTTCACAAAAATAAATAAATACATAATAAATAAATAAAAATACATTTTTATTAGGGCAATGAATTAAGTTGGTAAATGCCATAATAAAGAAAAATGAGGGAAATTAAAATTGAATTTTTGAATAACATAAATGAAAACTTAGGGGTAAAATAAAAATTAAATTTTGATAACAAACATATAAATTTTGAAAAAATATTTATAACATTAATTAAATTGAAGAAAAAATGAAAAATAAATTTTTATTAATTAGAATGAAATATTTGATTTTTGAATTGATAGGTCAAAATTGAGTTTTTATAATTACATAATATGTTAAATTATTAATATGTTATATTGTTTTGCATAAAATTTTGATTATATTATGCATTAGCCACACGATCGCAACACATTTATGACGATCCACACCGTTCACTTTATTTGTTTTGCTATTTTAATCACCCTCGCCAAATTTGAAGTCTATCGGGTATTGAAAACCCTTTCATTAGGGACGTTGATTTATTATCAACCGACAATTTGTGTCCTTCGATCAAATACGTAACGATAGTTAAATCACTTCATTTTTTGCATGGAGGATATAATCACTCCCACTTGCAATGTAGACGGTTCCGATACGGAAAAAATTTCTCTGGTGTTCGTCGAGTCATTCATTATAGGACGTTATTGCTCTTCAATGTACCAAATTTGATCCGATCAGATGGTTGCCGACATTTGATAGCCACCGTTTTCGGGGAAAATGATAGAATCGATAAGATATGAGATCGTAACGG